>CM044447.1:30105711-30117097 GCA_024363595.1 Xenopus borealis
GTTATTTGCTATGAAGTCCAGTATCCTATCCTTTGTTAATCCTTCGAAAAGCTTTCCTACTACTAACAACATCAGACTAACTGGCCTATAGATTTGAGGCAGAGAATGGGATCCATTTTTGAATAGCGGCTAAGCTCCTTAATTACCCTGGAATGAATCCTATCTGGCCCTGGACTTGATGGAGAGATGGAGGAGAAAACTATCCTGGGACAGTGTGTTTTTATAATAGGAGGAACATTAGCATAGTTTAAAATAAGCAAACTCTGGGTTCCTATGGTTTGGTTTTGAACTAGACAACCAGTTTTTCATGGGACTGTCTGATGAAAAAGCTCTGGTATGGGTTTCAGCAGTGTGAATTTTAAAAATTTGTTTAATTGTATCCCTAAGATATCATTCATAGCACCACCCTCTATCTAAACTAGCCCCAAATGTCACTGGCTGTCATTTGATATCATGGTTCCACCCCAAGCCTCATTAGCCTCCAACCTAAAGTCATCATTCCAACCACTTTGTCCAGGATTAACCACTGCCAACCTAGCACCTCTCAGAGATTCTACCTTTCTTTGTCCTTAAATGATAGTATAGGGTACCATAAAAGACTAAACTCAGTATTTATATTTAATGTATGCACTAACAGGGTATTGGCCGTGTTTTCCATTTTAAAGGTGTTATGTAAAAAAGTGCAATGTTTGCTGTGGATCAAGTAACCTTGTTGCTCTGGATTTTAGCACCTGTGAGACGGAAATTTACTGTGGTCTTTTAAGTAGACACATTAGGCAATTTTATTTTCTATGCCATTCATTATTCTTTCTATCCATCACCAGCTTATAAGTATATGATTTTGTTTAAATTTGTTTGGAGAAAAAAAAAAACTCTTTACAATATTAAAAAAAAAAAAAAAAGTCAATTTATATAGGAAAATAAACTTACATAAAGCCAAGGACAGAATGCCCTTTTCCGTGGTTACTTACAGTGTGGGCTTTCCCTGGCTCCGGCCTTTAGCAGCGTCCTTGCAATAGGCACATTATTTGTCATGATGGCAATGTCCAGAGGAGTTAATCCTTCACTATTAGGGGTATTAATATCCAATTCCTCGGCTGTGTACTGATACAGAAGAATTTGTACCGCATCCAAGTCCTGCTGTTCAACCGCCTCAAACACAGCTTCATTGCACTGAAAAGTCTATGGCAGCAAAAAAAAAATGGTTAGTAAAGGTTTACAGGCCACAGAACATTTTCTCTGCAATTTGCACTTTATTAAACATTGTTGATTACAAGTCATAAAAAAAAACATTGTTGAGGCAATTTTTAACAAAAAGGCTGGATATTTTACATTTGGTTTTACAGTTGCAGGACCTATAACATGACAAATACAGTGTTGAGCCTTTATCCCCACCCCCCCAAAGAACCCGAAGGATTGAATTTCCCTTTATGGGGTGGATCTCTCCATGATATGCCCATAACAAACAGATGCAGCCACGATCTGATGGGATTTTTAACCCTGCCCAATCAACAACTGGCCAGATAATGATCGGGGAAGCCCATCGGAGGGCCCCACAACCAGCCCAATAAGCTGTTGACTTGGTCTGTCAACAGCTTTTATCAGCCCGTGTATGGGGGCCTTTACAGAACATTTGTTTTTAGATGGGGAGCAGGGGGCGCAATTGGACCAGGGCCCGTTCCCCCACAGGGCCCCCTCGCAGATCACACACTGCTGTACTCGGATGCAACCACACAAAAAAAAAATCAGCACAGAGGGGGTGGGGGGGCCCGGCTGCTCGGCCTGCGGCTGCTCGGCCTGTCCCTACCTAGGGTGGGGGGGCCCGGCTGCTCGGCCTGTCCCTACCTAGTTATGTTACTGGATACAACTTGATCCAATATAGAAGAACACTGACCAGAGTATGCGTAAACAGATATGTTAGGTGTGTGTACCTATATCAGACAGGCGATCAGCCTCTTCCCTATAACCTGTGTTTTGTTTTTTTTTTTTAAATACAGCTCACTTGTAGTGTCTGTCAGGGGATGATGGGAGTTGATGTTCAATAACTAGCTAGAGAACTAAAGTTGGATTATGATTTATGGGTCACTAGAGAACATAGTTCTCCCCAGGCTCCAATACCAAACAGCACAACATTCTCAGGCATTGTAATCAGATTTTAACCATCTGTTTTTGTGCTTTACCAGGTTTATTCTTTAATTACAGCCTATTCCTATCTGAGGACCTCAAGCACAGATTGTTGAAGGCCTTGAATGTAAATTAATTATGATAAAACTTTTGTTTAGAGTGGGGAATGCAAGGCACCCATATGTTCCCTGCAATATTAGACTCTGTTTTATGAAACCCAACCCAACTTGAAGGGGTTGATAGCTTACCATGGATTTTCAGACCTTACCATGGATTTCCGAGTAAAGAATATACAAATGCCATATGGAGCCTGACCAGGAACAAAGAATTTATGTGGTGACAGTATGTATGAGAGACGCAAAAGGTTTCCTTTGAATATATCGCTTGTTTAGATTGAGATTACAGTAAAGAGCTTAAAACTGTTTCTCGTTACAGATGAATCATGGACATAAGGAGTTAAAGGCCCAGCAGGGACAGACCACTCTTGAACGCATATACTTCAGCAAACTCAAACTAGTTCTGCTTTAAATTGTTTGAAATCTACATGCCCTGCACAGGAATAGTCTGATTTGGCACAGACAACTATTTAACTGTGTGCTCCGGTGCCTTTATTTGATCACTTGAACACTAAGCCAGCATAATACATTACATGTCAATACAGGGGAGCATTCATTTTAGTACAGAGTAATATATTTAATTTGTTTGGGGGATTTTTTAATTCGTTATATTTTTTTTTCTGTTAATTTCCATTTTGGGATTTAAACAGTTATTTGGTCACAAGGATCCTATGTACTCTAGCAACCAGACAGTGGTTGAAAAGCTGAAAGATGAATTACAGAGGGCCTGAACTGATGCACCCCTTATGGGATAATATTTCAAAAACACCCTCTAAATAATATAGAGAATAATATACAGATCATTGTAAAATGCATAGATATCACTGAGCTCCATGTGAAATGTGTTGCTCCAGTGTGATACGTAAACAGGGTCTGAAAGCACTGGCGATATACTGGCACTTGTCCAAACTCGATTCAAGTTTTTTTAAAAAAATTCAAATGAGATTTTTGAGATTTATCATACTCTGGCCGTTTACGATTTCGAATTTGACTATCCTCCACCTAAACACATTCCAAATTACTGTTTAAGTCAATGGGAGAGCTGCAGTAATCATTTTGGAGTTGTTATTAGCCTTCCTGATATTCAATCTTGAAATTTGTCGAGTTTAAAAAAAACTCATGTGAATTTGAAACTCAACCCTCGATAAATGTGCCTCAAAATATCTTTTGTGACAAATTATTCAAGTTTTTAATCATTTTGTAACTACATGAATAGTTTTATGTGGGCGCAATTACTTTTGTTACTGCATAAGGACATTTTTGTATTTTTTTTAAAACAATCATGTTCTACTTAATCATGGTTTTGGTACAGATACAATTTATGTGGTCACAAAATGTATTTTGTAGTAGCACGGTACAAAATGCAATTCATACATTTTAATCAAGGTTCTTGTTTTCAAGAAGATGTAGATTCTTTGTATGCATGTAGCCAAATGGGTCGTTTACAACCCAAAAGTACACGTGCTCATCCAAGGCACAGTCGTTGCAAGATTCTGAGTGCTGTATCAAGCGCCTCACCACTGCAGTTATGTTGGAATGGTGGGAAAATGCTGGCAACTTGAATCAGAAATTGCACTGCACTGGTGAATATGCCTTTATACCCATTTTCTAGCAAAATTAAAAGAAAAACTAATAGCAACCCTCAATTGATGGCTGGAATCCTAGTTGTAAATTATGGATCAAAGTATTCGGTAAAGCTCATTTACAGCACTATAAGGCTGGAGATGGGGTGACAGGTTTATGTAGGATGGTCAAAAAAAAGAATGAGTCAAATAAAGCAACAAAGCCAAGTAAAAAATACATTAATATATAACACAAACCTCTAATCTGACCAAACAAACACTAGTTTGTTGTTACATGCCTGTGTGTATTTTTCTCTCTAACAAAAAAAAGAAAAACGTATTCCCTTTAGACATAAGAAAAAGTTATTTTACTGGACAATTTACTCGTATTTATTGAATGGAATAACTGACTCAAGACAGATGGAGAAGGACCATGAATACGTCGTATTGTATAACTTAAGTATTAATGGCTTAGCCAGGATGTCGAGTTTGTGTTCATATAGACAGACAGTTATAAATGTTGTGGAAAGGCCTTCATTTGGCTGTACAGAGACAGACATTGTGCTGGGGACTAAACAATCCAATGCAGACACCCTGCAGAGCACCATAAAATGCCTAACTGGGACTGAGTAGATCTATAATGAAAGCCACCTAACAGCATGTCATGAGCCACTAGTTGTCTCCTTCCCCAAACATATTTTCCATGGCAAGCTCCTCACACAGTGCTTCTTTATTATCACAAACATTTGCCTTAGGGACGGCACAATGGGTATTTCATGTTGCCCACGAGTAGACTACACTCTCACAGCAGTCAGCAAGCACTTTTTTTTTCTTTTCAAATGATTGATTGAAATTTGATTTGCTGCATAGAAAACTTCTCCTTATATCAATAAACAAGCTAGATATGATTTATTTTGCCTGGTGAATAAAAACGACAGTAAATTGTAGTGGCTATTAGCAGGTCAGCCCCCGGCAATTTTAATATAAATTCCATCTGGAGAGAGGACGACAATGGAGTCAGTTTAAATATACCAGCGTTACTTTATTTGGACGTATAATGGATTATAGAAATTTGTTCAAGCTAGCAATGTTTTTATTGTTCCTTTGTGTCCTAAGTAAACACACAATTCCTAATGTTTGACTAATTTTCAGTATGAAGACACTACCTTTTGAATAATGTTAACTAAGCTGCTACACATCCATATCAATGACAAAATGATCCTTCTGTTTTTTGTTGTTCTAAACAGACTAACAGCTTCCTCCGAAAAAAATAATAGCAATGTCCAAAATCTTAATTAAAAGTTCAGTCAATTTATTAGGACATGCAAGAGAGCAGCCTGACACGTTTTGTTCCGATTGGGGCACTTACTCATAGGCTATTTTTCACAAAAGCCCTAACTTCTATGATTAGGGCAGCATCAAGGCCTTGGTTGATTAACCTATCTATTGGACACCTCAATACATCAGAACCGCATATGCTCCAATAATACGCCAAGGAGTCCAGGATGGATGTGCAAAGGCAACAGCTTTATTAATAAAAGAGTAAACCCAAACTTACAAGGTTAAACCAGTGTAAAGGTCCCAGAGAGACAAAGATTTTTCTTTGGTGCAATTCAGTGCAATCCAACCAATAGGTCAAATTATCGTGAGGTTAGTGGGAATCGAATGATTGAGCATCTCACGATTTTTCGTCTGACATTGGGCAGAAAATTGATCAGCCAGGTTAGAAAATTTTCATTGGTCACAGTGAAATCTATTGTCCAATTGTTTGCAGAGTCAGATAGCGCCTTGCAATTTTTCTGCCTTGAACTAGACAATATCGCTTGTGGTCTTTTTGGTTGATGGACAATTTGTACATTTAAACAATCATTTCAAGATAAGCTTAGTCTTACGATAACGAAAAGATCTTTTAAAAATCAATACATCTATAGCCAGCTTTAGACATAACTACACATATGCTGTAAAAAATACTCCACAGGAGTGAAGGAGCTACTAGCCATCCAGAACTGTATTCACATGGACAAGTGAAAGTAGGGTGACATCACGCTGGACCCCTCCACCCTCAGACCAAAGAGGTACCAACCTACTCTACGGATAAGGAGGAGCATGGCATATCTGTCCCTTTTCACACTCTGGCAAGCATTCCAAACCCACAGTAGTGGTGACAAGGACCCAAATTAATTCCCCAGTAACAGCACAGGCCACAAGTCTTCACTCAGATGTGCACATAAAATTGAGGTGACCTCACTTTCCCAGCTTACCCCCTCGAAACAACCCAAAGAGGTATCAACCTAAACTTAACTGATCAGGGGGTAGAACACCAGACCCATTATCCACTCTCAAGCATTCCACCTACCAACCCACAACAGCCGCGAAAGGAACCCAACTTAATTCCCCAGGAGCATCACTGTCTACACCGACTCCCTCTCCACTGAACAGGTAGGGAGTGTGATAAGCTGCTCCTTACTTCGATAAATCTAGAAAAAGGGTGCCTGACCAGAACTTCATCCCCCATAATCCTTTCCACTCTTTCTAATAAAGACTCAAGGAAATGGTAGGCCTGAGGGGCAAGAGCAGCAAGAAAGCTCATTAACTGGACTTGCTGAGCAATCATTGAAGACATTTCACTACTCATTCGAGCAGCTTCTTCAGTTCTCGGCATATAAACTCTTCCACTAATCCAATTCCACTGGCACGTTGTAACTCTTCAAAGAGGTGACATCTGAATTTACAGAGATTTTGATTCTGTGTTGTTTCTGTGATATGATTACCAATGTGTCATGCAACTCCTAGACACAGGTGTTACTTGTGAGAGTTGCATGAATAGATGTGTTAATTGTTCTGAAACTGCCGGGGTACAGATGTGAGAAAAGCATTGTATGCAGCAGACAGTTGGTGTTGAAGCCTCCCACCTCTATTAAAGGATGGTTTCTCCACCTTGACATGAATCACCTTTTAAACGCCTCGTTCACATCAGAGGTCTTCTTTATCCAAGATTTGGACCTTGCTATCTTCAAACAAGTGTCCCTGATATTTTAGGTGTAGAAAGACAGCTGAGTCTTGCCCTGTACAGTTCACTCTCCTATGCTGAGCCACTCGCTTGGTGAGCAGTTTTTGGTCTCCCCAATGTATAGATCTATGCACTCCTCACTACACTGGACTCCGTACCACATTGCTTTGTTTTTCTTTCAGTGCTGGATCCTTTGGTTGTACCAGTTTTTGTCTCAGTGTGTTGCTAGGTTTGAAAAACACAAGGACGTGGTGTTTGTTAAAAATCCTGTGGTGCAGAGTTCTAACGACACTCCGTTTGTGTTCCAGCGGATGGTGGGAACCGAACAACAGATATTGATCCATATGAGTGGGTTTCCTGTATAATTCTGTTCTGCAAGTTACCCCCTCTTGGATGCATATCAAACAGTCCAAAAAGGCAAGTTTGTTCTTGTAGACATCTTCCCTTGTAAACTTGATGTTATTGTCCACTGAGTTAATGTATTCTGTAAAGGCCGCCACTTCATTGGATCTGATTTTTACCCAAGTATAATCATCCACATACCTGAACCAGTGACTCAGTGTTCTTCCCTGGAATGTAAGTAAGGGCCTCCTTTCCACTTCCTCCATGTACAAGTTAGCTACAATGGGAGAGACTGGAAAACCTGTGTGGTGTTAAGGCACAAATCTAGCAACAAATATGGTTAAGACTAAGCTTCATTCTGATTCTTACAGTCTCAAATACGTTACATGTGAACAATGAAGGGACATCATATAATTGTTTCTTCTGCCTCTAGTTTAATGCCATGAATCTTGGCCATGAAACTATTTGTCATGCTGGATATGATGCACTGTATTGCCTACCAATGGGGTTAAGATGTTAGCCAACAATTTTGCAATGCTGGATGTCACTGAATTGATGTTGCTGACAATGGGCCTTAGTGGGGCTCCTTCTTTGTGTATCTTTTGGAGTCCATATAAGCATGGTGTGGCTTCTTGGTGGTACAGGCGGTGGTATAAAACTATCAATGGCTTTCTCCTTTTCAAGTTGTTGTAGGCAAGCTATCACCTTTTTCTTGTAACCGCTGGTTGGGTCTTTCCTTAAGGGTTTGTATGTATTACTATCACTGAGTAGTGTGGTTATCTTGCAGTGGAAGTCCTCTGTGTTGCACACCACTGTACATACCCCTTTATCTGCTGGCAGGATAGTGATGTTCGGGTCCTTAACAAGAGAACGGAGAGTTCTCCTCTCTTGTGTAGTAAGGTTAGAGGGAGGTGTTCTGGCACCGACAAGGCAGCTGACACTTTTAGCCAAAATTGTTCCGCTTCTTCCTTTTTTATGAGATTATTATTGATAGCAGATTCTGTGGCTGTGATGAGTTAAACTACTGGGATGTGTTGTGGCATCACTGCATAGTTTAACCCCTTGGCACATCCTTTTCCAGCTGAGTTAGTACCAGATGTTCAACTTTCTGCTTAAGGGTTTAAATGGTAAAGTTGATCTGTACGACCCGTTCCTTTAGAAGTTATTTTTGGGCTTTTTGTACATCTGTGCCCTGTGGTTTCAGAACACTTCACACATCAATTCATGCAACTCTCACAAGTAATACCTGTGTCTAGGAGATACATGACACATTGGTAATCCTATCACAGAAACTACACAGAATCAACACCTCTGTAAATTCAGATATCACCTCTTTGAAGAGTAACACTGTGCCATAGTGATTGGATCAGTGAAAGTTTATGTGCCAAGAACTTCCCACACTAGTCAGTTGAACTGAAGAAGCTGCTCGTTTGAGTAGTGAAATGTATTCAATGAATACTCAGCAAGTGCAGTGTTTTTAGAATTACTATGTTTAATATGTTAGATATACCATGACCTGGATAAATGAAAATCTTCATGGACATCATATCAGTTTCAGCATACTGAATAAGAAACTTTGTAAATACAATCAGGTAAATATTCTGCATTGTTTCTGAAATAATCAAGCTCATGTTCACTATCCCTATATCAGCATCAGTTTCTCTTCATTCTCTCTTCATTCAGGAGTTAGGTGTCAGACATTCATGGACAGTTAGATCCAATATATATTATAGGGGAGGCTTCCTTTTTTAGTAGATGTATTAGAGGTCACTCAAATAGGATTCCAGTACAAATAATACCTAACAAAATAACTGTCCTTTGCACAAATTCTGCAAGTAGAGAGACTGGAGTTTTGTAGATTGAGTTCTAATACATCTTCTAGGCAAAAGGAATCCCCTATAATATATATTAGATCTAACCATCAATAAATATTGACACCCAACTACTGCATGAAAGGGAATGTAGAGAAACAGATGCTGAGAGAGGGATAGTGAAGATAAACTTATTATTTCAGAAATAGTACATCATTTTTAATTTATTGGATTTAGAAAGTTTCTTATAAGCTTCATCATTCTGAAATATAAAATTTCATTTTCGAGGTAACATAGTAAGTTTTTTAACTGCCTAATTGCTAATTGATCCAGAGGAAGGCAAAAAACCCCAATCTGAAACCTCTCCAATTTGCCTCAGAGGGGGAAAAAATTTCTTCCTGACTCCAAAATGGCAATCGGACTAGTCCCTGGATAAACTTGTACTATGAGCTATCTTCCATAGCCCTGTATTCACTCACTTGCTAAAAAACAATCCAACCCCTTATAAAAGCTAATGTATCAGCCTGTACAACCAATTCAGGGAGAGAATTCCACATCTTCACTGCTCTCACTGTAAAAAACCCCCTTCCGAATATTTAGGAGGAAACCTCTTTTCTTCTAAACGGAATGGGTGATCTTGTGTCATCTGGAAAGACCTACTGGTGAATAAATTATTAGAGAGATTATTATTGATCCCCTTATATATTTATACATAGTTATCATATCACCCCTTAAGCGCCTCTTCTCCATACCTTTTCCAGCTTAGGGCAACTAAGCTCTGTACCCTCTCTAATACAATAATGTATTGTTTGAGTGATGGATACCAAAACTGGTGGATGTGGCCTTACAAGTGCTCTATAAAGTGGAAGAATGACCCCCTCCTTCCATGACTCTATGCCTCTTTTAATACAGCTCAAGACCTTATTTGCCCTTGATGCTGCTGACTGGCATTGCTTGCTACAGCCAAGTTTATCATCTACAAGGACTCCAAGGTCCTTTTCCATAATGGATTTGCCTAGTGCAGTCCCATTAAGGGTATAAGTGGCTTGAATATTTTTACATCCCAGGTGCTTGACTTTACATTTATTAACATTGAATCTCATTTGCCACTTAGCTGCCCAGATTGCCAGTTTGTCAAGATCCTGTTGCAAGGATGCCAAATCCTGGATGGAATTAATTGGGTTGTATAGTTTTGTGTCATCTGCAAACACTGATACATTACTTACAACATCCCCCCTAAGTCATTAATGAACAAGTTAAATAAAAGTGGACCCAATACCGAGCCCTGAGGGACCCCACTAAGAACCTTACCCCAAGTAGAGAACGTACCATTAACAACCACCCTCTGTACCCGTTCCTGTAGCCGGTTTCCTATCCATATGCAAATGACCAATAGACCTTCATTTAGAAAGCACAGTTTCAAATGCTTTTAAATAGATCACGTCTACTGCCCCCCCCCCACTGTCCAACATCTTACTTAAATCATCATAAAAAGCAATCAAATTTGTCTGACACGACCTTTCCTTCATAAAGCCATGCTGATTGCTGCTCATAATGCCATTCATTAGGACAAAATTTTGAATGTGATTCCTTAACAAGCCTTCAAATAATTTGCCAACTACATATGTCAAACTTACTGGCCTATGATGGCCAGGCTGAGATCATAAACCCTTTTTAAATATTCGGATGACATCAGCTTTCCTCCAATCCATAGGCACTATACCAGATGAAAGCAAATCTGAGAAAATCAGAAATAGTGGCTGGTCTAAAACTGGTAGTTCCAGTGACACAGAGACCCAAATGGAGTCACATTGCTCCATGTTAACCATTGTGCTAGCTGTCACAACTGTGCCTAGGGTTATTGAGTTACTGTTGTGCTCATAATTTCTGGAAGAAAATACTGGCCTTCCTATATATTTATCTTTTTTTCCCTATTAACATTGAGAACAATCATCATTTTTACCAACCAGGCCGGTAAAATACCTTCCAGGTGGCAACCCTATATACATTTGTGCTCATAAGTTTACATACCCTGGCAGAATTTATGATTTCTTAACCATTTTTCAGACAATATGAAGGATAACACAAAACTTTTATATCACTCATGGTTAGTGGTCGGCTGAAGCCATTTATTGTGTTTCCTCTGATCAAAATTTACATATCCTGGTGATTTGACCTGATAACATGCACACAACTTGACACAAAAGATTAAGAATGGCTATGAAAGGTAACTATCTTCACTTGTGATCTGTTTTCTTGTAATTAGTGGGTGTGTATAAAAGGTCAATGACTTTCTGGATTCCTGACAGATCCTTGCATCTTTCACCCAGTGCTGCACTGATGTTTTTTGGATTCTAAGTTATGGGAAAAGCAAAAGAATTGTCAAAGGATCTGCAGGAAAAGGTAGTTGAACTCTATAAA
>CM044447.1:30152334-30164946 GCA_024363595.1 Xenopus borealis
ATATTATATTATTATATTCATATATATATATATATATATATGTATTCATTCATTAATATTCAGCCCTGTATCCAGTACAAAACATCTACAGTATGTCACTGCAACATGGACTAGACAAGAGTTAACTGGTCCTCAGCTGCCATGGTTACAGGAGCAGGGCAAAAAGTTTACCCATGATTTACTATAGCCCCCTTTCATTGGGTATTTAGGGAGGGAGCAATGCATAAAGAACTGATCCTTTCTGCATATGTTAACTCTTACTGGCAACTGCAGTATTGTATGTCCCTCTGTACCTCTGTGAAATGTACAGATACAATAACTGAGATCAACAACACTTGTAATTATCTGTTTAGCATCTAGGGCAATTACCAAGGTGGTAGAGTTTCCATTAAAATGAATGACAACCATAGCTTGATTCTGAGGAGATTTGCAAATGGTCCTTCTTTTATTTTTATGGTATTTGAATTATTTAAATGTTTTGCTCTGCAGCTGTTTGCATTTCAGGGATGTACCTGGTAGTTAGGGGTTAACTGCCTTAGCAACTGGGGAGCAGTTATAAAGACAGAATGGAGGATGAACAGTAGAGGATGTAAAAAATAAAAATAAGCAGTAAAAAGGTAACAATAAGCTCAGAGCTTCACAATCACTGTTTTATAGCTGCTTGGGTCAGTGACCCTGACAACCAGATAGCATTTTCAGCTGCAGGCTGGAAAAAGCAAGAATAGAAAGGCTAATAGTTCAAAAACTACACAAAATAAATAATTAAATCCAAATTAAATGTCTCTTAGAATGGGCCAATCTATCATATGCTCATCGTTACTATGTGAGCTTCCCCTTTAATGGGTAAAAATAATTCAGGTTGTAATTAAACTTTCAATTCTGCTTTAGAAAAAAAATCTGCCAGCTAATTATCCGCTTCTTGTGATCCCTGTGCTACGGTGAAACATATCTGTCATTTCTTGGATCTACCCCTTGACTTTTTCCCCGAATGACAAGCTAAAAATTGCCATTAGGAACTAAGCAACCAAGATAAAATTCCATGAGGCCCTGAGCACTGGGTTTTGAGAGTTTAAGCAACAGACGTAGAGCTCTAATGTTATTTGACCTTATGGAATGGATTACCAAATGGCAACTACAGGAATGAAACATACTCAAAACAATATTAGGAAAGGTGACCATCTTGGGCTATAGGAAAGAATAACTTTTGAAGATAGTAATTAGGTACATACCATCCATTGTTTATTTAAAGGAGAACTAAAGCTTTAACAAAGCAGTGTAGAAATGCTGCACATTATATTTTGTGGGTTTATACCAGCCAAAGCCAACAACAACCCTTTAGAGGTGAAGATCTGTGCCTCTGAAGATGCTCTTACTAGAAGTTATACAATTATCTGCATATCAAGAAAGTTGCAGCATGTAAAATTCTCTTTGTGGGTAAGTTCTGTAAGGTCCAATGGGCCTCTTTATTAACGTTGTATATTCTAGACTTGCCGCAGTATCTAATAATAGTGATTGGCGAATCTGGGGCGTTTTGCTTTGCCAAAAATTCAGGAAACAGCGAAAAATTTTAGAAATGCTGACGCGTCTCATTTTAGACAAGATGCCGGCGCCCATTAGCGGTATTGGAAAAAACAGACACCTGCGTCCAAAAACAGATGCCCGCATCCAAAAATAGACGCTGACGAATTTTCGCCCAGTCAAAATTTTTCAGGCGTTTTGTGAATTTATTCACAATTATTATTTTCGCCCATCACTATCTATTATATGTTTTTCTGGCTAAAGTGAAGCTGATTAAAATGGATGGTTAAGTAGCATTCTTGGATGCTCCCAACTTTATCTCTACCTTCCTTTACGGCAGTGTAGTGGTCCCCAATTAGTGTCTCGCAAGCAGCAGGTTGCTCACCAAACCCAGGGTTGTTGCTCCCAGTCGCCTCAAATCAGGGATGCACCCAAGGGCTCATGTCACAATTTGGGGGTGGCAAGGTATATAGTGGGAAAGAAAGCATTTCTTTAGCGTTTATTTTTTCATGAATCCCTATACCCACATTTAAATGCATTGAAATGCAATGAATGCATTGAAACAGTGCCCTTCCTGGTTAAACTTCTTTAGCAAGAGAATCACATATTGTAGCTTCTAGAGTCAACAGCCATTTTTTTCTACTACAAACTGCTTGTACACGAGTGCGATCATCCAGAAGGCAAAATTAACATTCACAAAGTTGAGCATTGCTAGCAATATTTCAATAACTCATATTAAATACATGGAGGCCAAGATGGGAAACAAACACCTGCATTTTATATGGGATCTGCCAAGTGCAATAAAATGTCTTGCAGGTCTCTCGAGTACAGCTTCAAAGAAACAAGTGACTGTTATTTCGCTGCAGTTCCTTCTCAGGAATATATCCCGAGCCTCATACAGCTTTATTGTCCCCAGTGAGAAACAGATTAAGGCACAGTAATAAAGCCGTTTGCTCCTTCTAGCTAAGCATTTTCTGATGTGTTACAAAGGATTTCACTTGATGTGTTTGTTGAAGTGGTAAAAATGTTTTGTGTTGGGGTGCCTACAAATGGTATTGCCAAACCACCTAAACAAGATTTTGTAATAAAGTGTTCCTTTTTACACCTCTGTAATAACTTGAGTGGTACTTTAAGATGCTATTCCCGCCCCCTATATATGTAAAAAAACAAGTTACTGATTGTAGGTCCATTAGGTCCCATGGGGCCTTTCATTCATTTATATGCACAGAATGTGCACAGAATGTTCCCAGATAAACAGGGTGAAAAAGATAAAGGGGAAGGAAATTATGCAGGCTTTTAGAGATATAACAGGTGTATTAATCGTAAATAGAATATACCACTACATAGCACAGGCCAAGGACAATAAAAAAGTCATACAGTATGGGTAGAATACAAATTGACTTCTAGTTATGCTACTTTTAGTTGAAGGAAAAATGCATGAGACCAGTTAGTATTATAAGCAGAAGTTTCTCATGTGCAGCTTCTGGAACAATAGGCATCTAAAGGAAGATTTAGGGCGTGATTTATTATATCTTCCTAATGGTACTGAGCAGTAATGATGGTTATCGCTCGGCAACGTTCCTTGTATTGTTCCTTGAATGATACATTCCAACATGGAAAATAATTGTTTTTGAGAAAACGGAGAAAACTATCACACTGCTGGGAATCCTTCAGCCTCCAGGGATCCTTTAGGATTTCCTAGTTTGAGATTTGATAAGTGAAGATTTACATAGACTATTCTCACCTCTATTTACAGCCCTGCAATTCTCAGATCTTGATATGGGATGGCAGAGGAATTGGAGTAAAGAAGAGATGGTGCTGTGAATCAGCTGTCAGAGCCTTGAAATTACCAGTAATTCCAGTTCTGCCATTGCTAACTGCCATAAAGGGAGGCTATTCATTATGATATCACATAGCAGTAAATAAGGGATCATCGTGCTAAAATATTTGCACCCATCTAGTGTTTCACTAACTGGTTTTCTACTGTAATATCCCTGGTAGCGGTCTACGCTCAGTGCAAGCAGCTGTCATTCCCATAGCTGACTCCACACACACACTGTCCATGGTGCTGAATACAAATAATGTATTATATAACCACATAGTGCTGTGTAATTTAAAGGGTATCTAACCCCCAAAATATGAACTCATGCAAACGTACTCAAGAGTGGCTCTTTTACGTGGATTAGTCATTAGACTGCACATGGCAGGTTATTGGCTCAAAGCATCAAGTCATATTTGTCCATGAATTTAGGGCTGGCGACTCATTTGGGATAAAAGCCGGTCTACAAATGCAAAGTTCTGCTAAAACTAGAATTCTTGTAAACTGCAAGAATGCTTAGGGAAGCAGTTAGAGTAAACTTATATCAATTCAGTTTTGGGTTTAGATGCCCTTTAAACATGGGCATAGCGATAATGAGCTCTTTCCTAGCCTGTCACTTCCAAAACTGTTAATCCTGCCATGCCCCCTTGCACAGCCAGAACCCTCCGATTATGGTTATAAATGAGCTTTATATTATGAAATCTCTTGTTGTGTGTGTTGTATGACTCATGTACTTTCCTTTGGATGCGTCCCTAAGTGACACGGCATAAGCATGCATTGCAATGGTTGCCTCGCAGAGAGGCCTGCAGAGCTGACTCATCCTACGTTTCTCTGGTTCTCGCTGTCCTCATAGGAACATAACTGGTGTAACTCCACTTCAGGCGGGTAAACTCTCTGAAGCAGGAAAGACCACAATAAGCTGCAGTGTGCAACAAATGTACAGTGTGTCTGTACTTTTCAGAAAGGGGGTGGCAAAAGTTTTAATTAAGGCTTTGCTTAAAGGGACAGTAACACTGAAGAGTGAAGATACATAGTAACATATACATTTTACAAATATAAAATATGTCTTGGCTTTACCTTTGGGTAAGTCACACAGGGTAATCTCAAGTTTTTTTATTCTCTCCCAAGCATACATATCAAAACAATTGGGTGCACATGTCTCTCTCACAATGAAAGTGACACCAACCAGACAAAATCTTAGCACAGTTATGTCCAACTGATGCATCGCTACAATTGCTTGAGGAGCAAGACTAATGGTTTTAAAAATTAGTGGTGAGCACAACTTTTTCTTGTTTGTTGAGGAGCAACTCCCCACAACAACTCTGCAATTCTAGAAACAAACACTGCATTGTGGGAAGAAAGCATGGCAATTGTGCCTGCATGTGCACTTTTCATACTGCGTCTGAAGTAAGTCAACCCTTTTTATAATGTATCACGTATAATACAGCTAATGTCCTACTTCTGAAATAGAGTTTTAAAAAAAATGGCATTTGCCAACAGATTAGCAATGAAAAATTTTTTATTTTATATACACATATATACATGGTCACATTTTAATATTTTAGAGGTGCATAACTGCATAAGAGCAGCGTAAAATGTTATGCCGGCTGCCTCTTGAAACGGATTTGTCTGCTAATCGGTACTCTAATGGAAGTACAAAGGCTGATCTACTGCGCTCACCAGTTCACAAAAAGCCAACATTTACAGCACCCTGTGATATTGCTTCTTCTCAGTACACAGAAAGCTGCAATGTGCTTCATTAACATTGAAGAAATTTAGTTAAAGGGGTTTCAGTCTATAAATAGGCGGACTTTTTTTCTGCCATCAACATCTCTAAGACTTTTTGCTCCCTGACTCTTCTTTAAATGTAAAGGACATGATTGTTGCAGCCATTCATTGACAACTATGCAACTTACCCCACCCGATGAATAAAACCCAATAATAAAACCTGGTATTCAACATACTAGCAAAAGGGTTAAAGGCTGTGGCTCAGCTAGCATAACTGGGCTTTATAAAAGCTGATAAATTAATTCCACATGGATCGATTCTAAAGCCACCAGGATGTTTACAGGCAATAGTCAGATCTTCCGGTGTTCAGACCACTAGAAACAACAACGCTGGGACTGTGGGCTAGCTTTCCAGGCTGGGCACAGAAACACAAACTGTATGGATATCATTAGCATAAAACCATATATTCGCTATACATGCACAATACTGCACCTTGAAACAGTTGTTGAAATATTATAGTTAGAAAATCAAAAGGCGCAGTACATAATTTATTGTTTTATGTTGCTATTACAATATGGATTCTTAATTGCCAATTATGTCTTGGAAACTTTCCAGAAATCTGCCACCTGTCAAGTCAAAGCTCACAAGTCAATGATTGCTCCTGAGATGGCAGAACTAGAGATTTGCCAGTTACAGTTAGGTATAAGATGCCAATTGCTGTTCATGCAGAGTTATTCCAGAGAAACATTGATACATAGGGAAAATGCATTATTCTACAAGAGTTAAGAGTAGTTAGCCTTTATATTACCTTTTAGCATGTCATGGCATGCTCAAGCAAATTTCTTTTTTTACATATATTTTTTACATATAAATTTCTTTTTTTACATATAGTTTTTAAATGATTTCCATTCTTCTTCTGACTCTTTTCAGTTTACAAATGGGGGCCACTAGTCCCATCTAAAAAAACAAATGCTCTGTAAGACTACACATTTCTTATTATTGCTAATTTCTATTACTAATCTTTCTATTAAGGCCCTTATATATACTATAATACAAGAGTCATGAATATCCTATACATTATATCCTTATAAACAGTGCTTAGTGATGTTATTGGTTATAAATGGAACTTAGTGATGTCATTTATGTCACATGACACAAGATTTGTGTATTATGATAATGTACCTCCTGTGGCAAAATGAGGATATTAGAAGTCACCTCGGAGTTCCCTGATCTGTATAAAAACATGGTTATGGAACTCCTCTGTAACTGATAATATCCTTATATTTTACAATGGGGGCATTTTATTCACTCTATGGACATGTAAAACCCCCTCCCAAAAATGTAATCAGTGGACAGCCTTCTGAAATCTTTACATACCTGCCTCTCTAGGTGCTAAAAGATTAAGGCTGCTGCATCCCCTTAATCACTTAGAATTCCTTCTCCCCCTCTAACCCATTGTGCCCTTCCCTCAGGAATTTCTTTTGGCTGTTGGCTAATGGGCCAATGAGATCTGATTACTAAACAAACTATCACAGTCTAACAGCCAATGAAGAGATACCTTTGCTAGTTCATATAGAAACGGACTGTCTGATTAAATTTTTTGTCTCCTAACCACCTCTCCTGAGCTCAGCTTAAAGAACAAGTAAACCTTTTTTTTTTCTATCTGTAAATTTGCTCTAAACAGCCCCCCAGATTAATGTACCTTAGTCCCTGCTGCAAGTCTGCTCTGGTTTCTGTGTTATCAGCAGCTTGTTTCCCCTTCTTCCTGGTGCAGAGTGAAGCCCCGCCCCTTAGCTTACTGAGCTGACCTTATCTCTTGGACTAGTCCTGGAGATCATTTGCATACTATGACATAGCAGAGACCAGTGTGTTTAGCACCTTTTGCTTGGGGAAACTAGCTTACTAATGCACACACTGGCTCCCTCTTCCTCTCTATTGTGGAACAGCAGCAAATGGACTGCTCAGTAAACTAAGGGGCGGGGCTTCACTCTGCACCAGGAAGAAGGGGAAACAAGCTGCTGATAACACAGAAACCAGAGCAGACTTGCAGCAGGGACTAGGGTACATTAATCTGGGGGGCTGTTTAGAGCAAATTTACAGAAAGAAAAACATTTACTTTTCCTTTAAGCATTACAGTGCTTAGACACAGCAGTATATTGTGCCTGTATAAACCTGCATTCTCCACTGCATGAACTTTACAGCCTACATGTCCAGTTTGCACATGTCAGTGTTACTGATGATGTGTCAAGAGGGAAAATGGCCTCCTGGTCAAAGCTACTATTTGTTTAAAGGAAAACTATGCCTCCAAAATCAATACTTGAGCAACAGATAGTCTATATCAAATTAAGTGGCATAGTAAATCTTACCAAACTGGTATATATTTAAGTAAATATTGCCCTTTTACATCTCTTGCCTTTTACCACTATTTCATGATGGTCTGTGTGCTGCCTCAGAGATCACCTGACCAGAAATACGACAACTTTAACTGTAACAGGAAAAAGTGTTGAAGCAACAGACACAACTGTCTGTTAATTGGCTCATGTGACCTAATTATAGCTTGTTTGGTATGTTTGCGTCCATCACTGAATCATACGTTCCCAGGAGGGTGTCATTTTTTAAAATGGCCATTTTCTATTTATGATTACCCAATGGCACATGCTATTAAAAAAATATATTATGAAAACGGGTTATTTACATGAAGCAATGTTATACATATGAGTTGTTTTATGCAATATCTTTTTAGAGACCTACATTGTTCGGGGGGTATAATTTTCCTATAATTTAATGTTGTTGGCAAACGGAGGGGTATATGCAGCACAAATGAAGTGGCTTGGGTAGGGAAAAATGCCCAACCTATATACCTGGTAGAAAATGTAGGCTTTACATGTCCTTTAGTAAAGAATTGCGTAATACAGGAGGACATAGAACTGTTTCTATTTCTAGGCTTCAGAATCTCAGCTAGATGGCAAACAAAAAAACCATACGGCCTTGGATATGTACTTTTCCATCCACTTATAAACAGATATATCTACATGTTTTCACTCTTCAGTGAACAGTAGGACTTAATGGCACACTGCATCCATCTCTAAAATTAGCAATGCTAGAAACTGTTCTTTTATTTGACCAAAGATCCTAAGCAGAGTACCATTTATAGTACTTACTGTAAACCAAATCTACCTAAGTATACAAGTCTGTTTAATCCTTTTCCATATTTCACCTGGTGCTACACCCTTGCTTCATCTGCATCTCAACAAATTTGCTTTCCCTTGGGAATGTTTTTTTTTTTTTTTTTTTTTTTTTTTTTTTTTTTTTTAACCTAGCTTCTTAATATGACCATGGAATAGGAATATCAAATTTATATGTTAGAACCCCAAACATACAGATAAAAAAAAATGTATCTGGACATATGGCTTTGGTGGATTTCCATCTTTGTGTCATTGTAATATATGCTGGGATAGTCTTTAACCCAGATCAAACATACTGATCACTATGAAAGGAAAAGATATATTGCATATCATGTGTACACATAATATGTCATCCAGAGACAAGATTCAAACTAACTGCAAACCACTGAAAACCTATACCTTTTCATCTATACCGGATTAGTGAAGGCTCATGGCATGCCTTTATTTCTTTTCTTTTTATATTACAAGTACTTAAATATTGTTGTTTCCTTGGTGATAATATAGGCAGGCAGAGTTTCACTGAGTGCAAGTAGGGGTGACTGCCCATAGTCCAGTGCTGTAACTACTTGCTGGCAGGCCCTGATACAGGATGTGCCCCTGGGACCCCTGTTGGGCCTTGACCCCTTAGATTCGCACATCGGATTGCAGCTGGCATGCAAGCTTCAAATCTCCCCATGCCCAGCCGCCTGCAATTGCGTTTATCGAAGCTCTGGCGAGCCCCTAGGGGGTGCAGGCCCTGGTGTGATCGCACTGCCTGGTAGATACGCCATTGCTAAATTGCATGTTATTGTATTTTTACAAACAGACAGCCTGTCTTTTGTTACATTGCATTGAAAGACAAACTGATGGATATTTCCCTTGTGGCTGATGCAGCTTTTATGGTTTCAATGGCCTCAGGGAGAACAGCTACAGCTGCCAAAATGCCATTACTCATTTTCATATATGTACCAAACAAGTGTACATGCTAAAGTGACCCATACCTCACCTACTTGTGGTGCCCATCAAACCAGCACTTCTATCCACCACTACCATCAGTCATTTTTTATGTGCTAATTGTGGGTGCTGTTAGACTTTTGGGTGCTCTTAGATCCATAGCTGTTAGCGATTATTGTCACAAGTACCAATGATGTATACAACATAAGTCTGGGCTACATAAATAATACAAGAACAAATGAGATGCCAACTTACTTGCTGTACCTCATGGATGCACACAAACTAATACTGTTCAGCATTTGTCTAAAGTGACTTTCATCCATCATGTGACTAGGACCTTTTTTAATAGTAGCTGTCCATTAGTACAAGGTGTTGTGCAACCCCGTGTGCAGTGTGAGTAGCCTGTGTGAAGCAACTGAGGGAAATGCAGACTCAGGTCAGGCCCAGGCTTAAACGCTGTTGTCCTTCTAGTCTGCCTGTCAACCTGCACCAAGCTTCTCAAACACAGTTGCCTGATTAAGCAGCAGAGGGGAAAGCACAGTTGTATGGTGGAGCACAGCTATAGTGCAGGGACAAAACAGAGCAGGTTGGCAGTAGAAAGCTGCGCTTTGAGAGAAAGGAGTGCCCTATGCGGAGATGTGGGGACTTGGGAGATCGCATCATTGTGCGGTACA
Organism: Xenopus borealis; assembly: GCA_024363595.1. Lineage (NCBI taxonomy): Eukaryota > Metazoa > Chordata > Amphibia > Anura > Pipidae > Xenopus > Xenopus borealis. The sequence goes on from CM044447.1 coordinate 30,162,192, forward strand.
TTAAGACTAGTGATGGGCAAATCTATCCCGTTTTGCATTGCCAAAAAATTTGCGAATTTCCAGCGATATACACGAAAAATTTGCGAAACAAGTCGCAGCTAATCGCGGGAATTGGTGCCTGGCGAATAAATTCGCCCATCACTAATTAAGACAAAAGGAAGAACTTATGCCTACATTCCTATCAACATGACCCTGCCTATAACTATATTGCCTGTTGACTTGTTTCTCACAGCTGTGGAGAAAACCGGCTGGGCCCCATGAGTAGTGATGGGCAAATTTATTCACCTAGCATGAATTCGCAAAGAATTCCTACGATTCGCCGCTGGCGACTAAATTTGTGAAACGCCTGAAAAAATTTGGCAGCTGGAAAAAAAATGGACGCCGCAGTCCATTTTTTCAAAACCGGCACCCGGTTTCTTTTTTGGACATCGGCGGCGTTTCATGAATTCTTCACAGTGAAACCCCCCAGATTCGCCCATCACTACCCATGAGAGCTCTCCAGGCATAAGCGCAATCCTTGCACAAAAATGATAGAACCATGAACATATGTGCTTTTGCAGTTCATATATATATATATATATATATATATAAATACTATCACTCTAGTATATACAGGGTTTGCGAGTACCTGTTATTTGTGCAGAATATTATTATTACAATATAATTACATATATTATCCAGGCTCTGTAAAGTACTGCAGAATATGTCAGCACTATATAAAGAATAATAATAATAGGGTTGACAACATTGTATAGGCTCACTGTGCTCTAGGTTGCAGTAGGTTCTTACAGGGAACATGCTATGCAAGCCTGATAATACTATGCATAAAGTGTATTATTTCGAGCCAAAATCTTTATACGGACAGGGCTTCTTAGCTTATGTACCCACTACAGACGCACAGGCACCTGGTGCATTTTCCAGAACCCTAACAATTCAGGAGATGTGAATAATGAGAGTACCTGCATCACTTACAAGTAAACATAGCATGTTGCACTTTCTTGTGTTATTTTTTCCAACTATAGTAATAGTCTGCTTTATGTGCAACACTCAAAAAACTGCCTTGACATTGCCTTAGCGCAAAGACTGTAGACTGATTATTTCACCTGCCCAAGACCTGGATTATAAAAATCTGTCATATAAAAACTGGGTGGGCTGTGCAAAATAAAAAAATGCTTCCAATATAATTATCTTAAAATGTTATGTATAAAGGCTGGAGTGACTGGATGTGTAACATAATAGCTTTGCAGCTGTTTTGGATCACTCTGATTGGTTACCAGGCAGTAACCAATCCATGACTTGAGGGGGGCACATGACCTGAATGTTAAGGATCGATCGCAAACTCACTGAACAGTTATGTCCCATGTGCCCCCCCCCCCCTTCAAGTCACTGACTTACTCAGATTTAGAGAGCTGAAAAGCAAAATTGTGTTCTGGCTACTATATGTTAGACATCAGCTCACTCCAACCTTTATGCATTATATTTTTGGCTAACTATATTACAAACTTTTTATTTTGCACAGCCTGTTTATTTAGCCATTTTTTTATTTTAACTATGAATTGTTCCTTTAACCCCACTGGAGGTGTCATACTGTATCTGGCCCATGGGCCTCTACTTGGACAGTCCTGCCCATGAGCATCAATTCCCACTGTAAACCAAAAAGAACATTCCAATGCATTATTAAAACTAACATCAGTTTAGCAGCTATTGCTGGCTGAACATGTGTAGATTAGATTACAGCCAACCACTGGACATAAAATGTAAATATGCTTTTACATAATAGCTATTGACCTAACAGTACTGCCTGCATTGAACCACCAAGAATACCAGCCAACCTCTTGCACTGCTGCATTACGGCAATGAATATTTCAGTGCTGTAATTAGATGCTGTTTTACACGGCCCGCATGATTCATCGGGAAAGGGTAATAGCAGAACAGAGTAGATAAATCTTCATGTTGTGGGATTAACCCCAAAGATAAATTAACTGCAATAACTTGATCTTGTACAGATCATTTCAGTTCCCTGCTGTTAAGTGGTTTTAATTTTAACCCAATGCTGGGTACAGTACATGACATTTAGACACAGTTTAAGATGATTTGTGGCATGCAAACTTTATTTTTCCTGCCATTTAAAATTGGCATGCCATATTTGAAGAAACACAGAAGGTGCTGCCTTGTAGAATTAGTGTTTTCATCAGGTAGATGGAAAATGAGAAAATGAGGATGCTAGACCTGTTGTGATGATGTAGATCCTGTCTGGGAAAGCGAGATTGTATGAATATATAAAAACACTTTTTCTGTGCTGGCCCTTTAAGCAATGAATTGGAAATCAGATCCAATTACTACGAAAATCATATTTCCAAGCTGAGAGGTCACGTGTTTATGTGCATTCATTCAGAAGGCATTAAGGACCAATCTATTTGCTTTTTGTGGCACTCAGGGAAAAAAAATCACTTGTGAAATGCTACTGTACAAAACATAACGGCTTTGGTACCTAAGTTGCTTAATTAGCAAAATGCAGCTTTTCACCCGAAGGAAATAATTTCCTCTGGGGACAGAGATTGGTGGTCGCTCTCAGACATCACCTAACCCCTTGTATATTTAGCATGATTAATGGCCACTGCTGAGAAACTTATGAGGTGTTTTATGGGCTAAAATGAACCAATTTCACAATGTTTATGGACTAATTGAATTCTGAATAGCTTCGAATTATATATACCTATACAAATATATTTATATGCAGTGTATATATATATAT
>CM044447.1:30181597-30200360 GCA_024363595.1 Xenopus borealis
AAAGAAGCGGCAATTTGTCGCCAGGAGACATATCTCCCTGAATCTTACCATGTGGACTAGCCCTAAGTCGACCAGAAAATTTTTTAAACCTTAATTAACCCCCAATAGGCTGGTTTTCCTCCAGTGAGAATTAATAAATATATCTCCGTTTGGAACAACAAGTTACTGTTTTATTACAGAGAAAAGGGATTATTTGGATAAAGTGAAGTCTGTGGGAGATGGCCTTCCTGTAAGTTTCTGGATAACTGGTTTCCAGATGACAGATCCCCCACCTGTATACTCATAATATGCAGAGTTCACACTCCACGGGACATTATGGAGCGGTTAGTATTGACTAGGATTGCATACTGCTTTGCAGCCAATCAAGTGAAAGCCATTACAATCCTCAAAACAGAGTGTTATTAATTTAAATTTAGGGCTCTTTATTTATCCTTGAATCAACAACAATACAATAATAGCTGCCACCAAGGCATTCTCTTAAGTATTGGTTGGCAGAACAGGCTTTCCTTGTCTGAAGCATTTTCAATTGATTTATTCCCAGAAGTTCCTCAAAATATCTGAAGTGGGTCTAATACAGTAGAAGAAAAAAAAATCTATATTTTTGATTTGGCTGGTAAAACATGCTGTTCAGTCGTGGCACATCCCCAATTGAAATTTACAGCAGGAATAAGTATTTTCAGGACCACATAAAGCTTGATATGGGCATCAATAAGCTTTCAGAGCCCAATTCCGCTTTCACAGATTAGCATAGTAGGCTTCCCTTTGTGATTATACAAATATGAGTGCCTGAAAATATATCAAAATGCATCTTATCTTAAAGGAACAGTAACACAAAAAAATTTAAGGAAAACTATACCCCCCAAACAACATAGGTCTCTATAAACAGATTGCATAAAACAACTCTTATTTAAAACCTTACTTCATGTAAATAAACTATTTTCATAATAATACACTTTTTAATTAGCACGTGCCATTGGGTAAACATAAATAGAAAATTGCCATTTTAAACAGCCTCCTGGTATCGTAGGATTCAGTGGTGCACACAAACATACCAAACAAACTATAAAGTTAGGTCACATGAGCCAATTAACAGACAGAGTTGTGTCTTTTGCTTCCACACTTCTTCCTGTTACAGTTAGAGTTGAAATATTTCTGGTCAGGTGATCTCTGAGGCAGCACACAGACCATGACAAAATGGTGGCTCAAGGCAAGAGATGTAAAAGGGGAATATTTACTTAAATATATTTACTAAGTTGGTAAGATTCTTTAATATGTCACTTAATTTTACATAAACTGTTGCTCGAGTATTCATTTTCAGGGTATAGTTTTCCTTTAAAGGGGTGGTTCACCTTCAAGTTAACTTTTAGTATATTGTAGAAGGGCCAATTCTAAGAAACTTTTCATTATTTATTTTTCATAGTTTTTTAATGATTTGCAATTTTCTTCTGTTTCTTTGCAGCTTTCAAATGGGGTTCACTGACACCATCTAAAAACAAATACTCTATAAGGCTACAAATGTATTGTTATTGCCACTTTTTATTAATCATTTCTATTCAGTCCCTCTCATATTCATATTCCATTCTCTGGTTCAAATCAATGCAGGGTTGCTAGGGTAATTTGTACTGTAGAAACCAAATTGCTGACACTGCAAACTAGAGAGCTGCTGAATAAAAAGCTAAATAACTATAAAACCACAAACAATAAAAAATTAAAACCAATTGCAAATTGTCTCAGAATATCCCTCTCTACATTATACTAAAAGTTAAATCGAAGGTGAACAACCCCTTTAAAGTGTTTTAAAGAAACAGCAATATAATGTACTGTTGCTTTGCACTTGCACAACTGGTGTGTTTGCTTCAGAAACATAATTATAGTTTATATAAAAAAAGGTGCTGAACAGCCATGGGGGCAGCCATGCAAGTACAGGTTAACAGATATGTGATGAATCCCATTGTAGAATACAGAGTATTTACCTGGTATCTACTGTATATTCTGTGCCTTTTCTCATTTTTGAATGACTGCCCCATGGCTAAACAGCAGTTTGTTTACTGTATATAAACTATAGTACAGTTTCTGATGCAAACACACCAGCTGGGCAACAGTGCATTATATTTTCATTATATTAAAACAAGCATCTTATTGATGTTACTGTTCCCTTAAAGTTGTTTTTAATTTATTTAACTTTTTATTTAGCAGCTCTTCAGGTTACAGAAATCTGGTTTACATGGTCTAAATTACCCTGGAAACCATGTATTGATTTGAATAAGGTACTGGATTATGAATAGAAGAGTGCCTGAATAGAAAGACGAGTAATAATAAGTAGCAATAACTATAAATGTGTAGCCTTACATTTTTTAGATGGAGTCAGTGACCCCCATTTGCACAGCTTGTTGTATAAACTATAATATTGTTTCTGAAGCAAACACATCCGTTTTAACAGCGCAGGGCATCCATATATTACTGTATCTTTCTTTTAAAACACTTTCATTTTTTGGTGTTCATGTTCTTTTAACTGTATAAACAATGCAGTAGAAGATGGCTCTATTGGGGTCTTCAAAGAAGAGCTAGATTTTGCTACATCATTTAAGCAGTCAGGACAAGCAACGCTAGGAAAAGTAACAGATACAGCTTTTTACTAGAATGAACATTTTAAAATAATCATGGCCAGCAATGACATTCAGGAACACTCAGCAGAAGTTTGGTAGCCTGCATAGATTCCATCTTATATGGCAAATGAGTTATAGCAGGGGTCGCCAACCACTGGCCCGTGGGCAGTCCTGGAGTAGGCCGCGGATCCTAGCCCGCAATTAACAAGGTGCACCAAAATGGACACCAGTGCTCCAGGATTGGCTGCCGCCGAGCCCCCATTCCCTGGTCCTTGAAAAATGTTTTGCCTCAACACCGGTCCCGGAACCAAAAAAGGTTGGGGACCAGAGTTATAGAACATTATGTACTGACCAATGACATAATCAGAAGCAGCACATATCATGTAGCTTCAGCTGTCAATGTATGCCTTCCCAGAAAGAGTACTTCAGTAGAAGATTTTCCTTTTAAGCATAATTTTATTTTCACTTGTCTCTTTCCCTATGTATTGGGTCTCTGTCTAATGCTGCCAGTTCATTTATCTGTAGGGGAAATGAAAAAAGCAGAGAAACCAAAATAGAGCAGACAACCTTTCCAACTTTTTTTTTACTTGTCGCTCATCATTGCATATAAGGCTCCTATAAAGTATTGCAAAACATGTTGCTCTATAATGGAAATTAAAAGCATAGCTCGGTTTATCAGTACAGGGGGTAATAAAACAAAAGCAAGCAGGTAAGCCTCCCAATGATTTACTGTCTTTCATTTGTTTCTTATCTAACCTTGTCCTTTTGTTTCACTCCATCCCTTTAAGAAGGCAGAACCTTCCCCATTCCTGTTCTATGGAAATAAATAATTAAATGGTACAGAAGCCAGGGAGTGTCCATTAAAGGAGGATACTTGAAGGGATACTTGTGATTACATCCTGTACTCTGGCTTCTTGGAGACACTATTTGTGAACTGTTGTGCAGATGTGAACCATCACAATTAGTGAGACATATAAAGTTGCTAAATTGGTTCATTCATTTCAGTGGAAGATTACAGAACAAAAGGAAAAGAAATGCCATTCATATACTAGGGGATAAACAAATAATATGTTTCAAAGATCAGTCCTAGCCATTAGTTTCCCCATGGCCAGTCAGTAATTATGTTATGATGCTTTTTCTCAACTTTAACATTAATCGTGTTGTTTCAGTTGCCTCATCATCAGAATAAGGCTTGTTCTATTTTCTGCCACAATGAAAGAACATTTATCATTTCAATCACAGGGTATCAGGTGTTTTACCTGAAAAGTGCCAATTTATTGTTGCAAGAGAAAATTACAAGCCTGTTCTGCATATAAGTTAATCGTGAGATTTCACGGTTTTGTATTGAAATCTCTGGGTAGCAGCTGCTGGCATTAAGAGAATATATTCAACAATACAAATAGGTTATTCAGGTATATTGAATATACACTCAAAATCTGGTAGTAACGTTCAAGGATAAAATTGTATATTTTACAGATTTTATAGATCAATCTACTGATTAGAAAAATAGAAATACTGTACAATAAATTCACATTTCATAATGTTATATAAAAGTTCAGTAGAACATATTAACACAGATTATTCAGCCATTACAGTATGAATGTAAGGTGTTATATATTAAAAGTTGCTCTAACAATAACTTTCTAGATTAATAAGTCATTGAGAGAAATAGAAGGTAGTCGGGTTTACTCAGCAAGAAAAGCCACAAAGTTAAAATCAGTTAATGGGGTAGTTCACCTTCAAGATAACTTTTAGTACGTCATGGAATGACCAATTCTTGGCAACTTTTCAATTTTTTTTTTTAATTTTTGCTGCCTTCCTCTAACTTGGGGATCCCCAACCAGTGGCTCACAACAGGTTTCTCTCATTGTTCTCAAAGTAGGTGTTTCGTTTTGAATTCCTGGCTTGGAGGCACATTTTGGCTCATTAGAAATTAAATGTACTGCCAAATAGAGCCTCCTTTAGGCTGCCACTGCATACCAAATAGCCAATCACAGGACGTATTTGGCACCCAATTTACTTTTTTTTCATGCTAGTTATCCTCCCCAACTCTTTTTACAATTAAATATGGCTCAGGGGTAAAACAAAAAAAAAAATAAGGTTGGGGATCCCTGTTCTCACTCTATGAACAGAGTTCATAGGAATCTTTGACCCCAGCAGCAGCAGTGAGACTATAATTTTATTGCTATTGTTATTTGTTGTTACTTATGTTTCTATTCATGTCCTCTGCTATTCATATTCCAATCTCACTTCCAAACAATTACATGTTGTAAACACTAGACAAAGTTATGTGGTGGTCTGCAATGTCCAAGATATGTAGGCTTGACCCCAAGAAGGTCTGAAACGCTTTTGGCTACAGTGTTAGATATATGTGAAAACCTGACAATGCAGGCAAGTAGTTTATGTTTTTGTGCTTATGAAACACAATCTTTTTCATAGTTGTAATGAGTTTGTTCTTCACTGCTCCCATTAGAGAAGGGAAATGCTCAGAACAGAATGAGAGGATAGTATTCTTCTCCATTACAGGGAGAAATAGAACCATCTAATCTTGGTGCATCTTTGTTCTGTTTAGTGAGTTAATCCTTGCCCCAGTTTGAGCTAAAGGTAAAATAAACCCAGCCATTTCAGCTTGAGGAATTCAGGTTTAGTGATGACTAGAAAGGCGCCTGTGGTTGTATATGATCAGAACACTTGCTAGCAGAAGTTCCCAATTAAGGGCTCTATATATAGACAACCCAATTGTAATGCATAAAAACCCATTCCATAACTGTTCATTGCCTCTAAATAACTGAGGACCAAGTACTAAGAGTAGTTGTGAAAGAATGATATTGTCCCTACTCCTTATTTGTCTGCTGTAGATTTGGGAAGGGTGTAACCTCTAAATAATATAGAAAAATACCATGAGAAGCAACAGTGACAACTTCACAGGAGATTTGGCCCATTTCAAACAAAGAAATGCCAGGATGATTATGACAATGGTTTCATATCTATAAGCTTGTTACCAACTGAACCTCAAATTCTAACCCCAATAAATTGTAACATCCAAAATTATAAACCAATTTAACTAGTGATTATATTTCCTATATGTACTGAATTGGTAATTTGGACAACTGCAGAGTTGCCCTGTAGTTTCCAGAAGGGCATATATCATACAAACTCTAAAAACAGTTTAAACATCTAGGGAGTTGTGCTTTTCCTGAAAATGTCAGGTTTTTCAAGTATAGTTTAGATTTAATAAATTTTTCAAGATTTATTAATCCCCGAAGCTGCAAAAAGCATGCACTAGAAAATACTCCAGCTAAAACCTGTCAGGGTCATGTAGAAGTCAATGGCAGAGGTCCCTTGAACCATTTAGCCTTCAGGGGTTTCGGTGGTTTGCACTCAAAAACGTGATCAATTTGAGCTTTTATCCAATGATAACTCAATCAATTCCAGAATTTGAGTTTGTCCCGCTGATTGCAGTGGTTTCAAGTTTACACATTCCCTTTTTTTTCATAAATAAGCAAACATTCAAGTTATGCGTTTATTTGAGGCAGAAAAACGTCACAAATTCAACCTTGGATAAAGAACTAGGCTAATTTATGTATGTGTATTGTGTGCAAGCATTCCCATTTTTCAGTTCCACTTAAATCATCATAGTGCATGCAGCATTTCAAGAGCAATCTACACAGTGTGGCTTTTCAATATACAAGTTGAACCAATAAGAGTTCTGAAGCAGCCGTGAACTATTGATTAGTTCTATTGCTCCTTGAATAAAGCTTTATAATAAACTACTACTGTATTTTTGTTCCAATAAAATGAAAGCAAAATAGGTTTGCTTCAAAGATGATTTGTTCAAAAGTCTGCAGATGTATCTGGGCCACATAGAAGACATTCCTTTCAGGAAACATAGTTTTCAACAAAGGAAAACTATTTGAGAATAAAAGGTGTTGCACCACCAGCTTTTTCTCCCATAAGCAATAAATAGGTAGGATAAGATTGCTACTATTACAGCAGTGTCCAAGATTCCTTTGGGTAGGGTTCTTAGTTTTTCTGTCTAAAGTGAATAGCTTCTTTAAACAAATATCAGTTCAAAGGTTTTCACAACCCTGATCACTTAAAAGAATATATAAAGATGGAGATACAACTGTAGGCAAACACAAAATGCCATTCTCCTTATTAGAGAACCAGCCATAAACACAGCACTCAAAGTGTATGCCCATAGTTCCCTATACCCTGGATAGGCTTGGATTCAAAAGATTGGATGAAAACAGAACATTAGGACTGATCCTATTGAAATTGAAGGCCCCACCCACATACTGTGGGGCCAATTGTTTCTTGTAAATCTTTTACTTAAATGCAGCCTCGACAGAGTTCTTATTTCCAATAAGTGCCATTTAAGCAAACAGCATTTTAACATTGATGGCAAAACCTATTTCTCAAACATTTAGGGCAGTGTAGGACTGGGATGCCAGGGGCCCACCAGAAAACCTTAGACCAGGGGCCCAATTTTCCAAACTATTATTCCTTCTCGCCTCACTTAACCTCTTTATTCTCCTATTCTGTTAGATCTACTTACTATACTCTATTCTTCCATTGTTAAGCCTCTTTTTCCATATAAAGAAATAGGGAATAACCATGAAATAGGCCAAATTGTTAGAAGCAAGAGCAGGTCCGGACTGAGAATTAAAATAGGCCCTGGCATTTAAGGTACACAGAGGCCCAAACAGCCCCCATCAGCCCACTAAATACTGATTTTCTATGGCCCCTTATAGCAGCCCCTCTGGCATTTGCCAGAACCCACATTTGCCAGTTCGGCCTGAGCAAGAGGGCCCACTGACACCTGGGCCCATCTGCAGTTTTCCTGGTATCCCTGTGGGCCAGTCCAACACTGATTTAGGGGCAGATTTACGAAGGGTCGCATTCGAGGGTTAAAAAACCTTCGAATTCTACCACAGAATTTTGATTGAATTTCAACACTTTGAATTTGAATATCGAATTTGAAGGGTTTTAATGCAATTCAATGCATCAATGCACCAATGCAATTATGGTGTAGTTATTTCTAAATTACACAGTTTACACTGCAAACAACTCCCTCTACCAATAGTAAAATTCAGGGACACATTCAGTTAAATTGAGGAGAAATAGCCTGCCAGAAAGCAGTTCCATCCTAAAGTTCTGACTCTTTCATAAAGCAGATGACCAGTCAAAATTACCTAAGATGGCTGCCTACATGACACTTTTACAACTACAAAAATACACTTGCTGGTCCAGGAATTAAATTTTATACTGTAGAGTGAATTATTAGCAGTATAAACAGTTTAATTTAGAAATAAAAACTAAATCATAAACATCATGACAGAATCCCTTTAAATCTAGCAGGGATCAGTTATCTGGTTACCTTCCCATTGTTCTGCTGATGGGCTGCTGGGGGGGGTGGATATCAACTCCAATGTGCAGTACAGCAGTGAAGAGTGACTGAAGTTTTTCAGAGCACAAATCACATGATTGGGGCTACTGGGAAACCAACAATATGTCTAGCCCCATGTCAAATTTCAAATTTAAATATAAAAAATTATCTGTTTGTTCTTTTGAAAAATGGATTTCAGTGCAGAAGTCTGCTGGAGCAGCACTATTAACTTATGTGTTTTGAAATAAAAAATGTTTTCCTGAGACAATATCGCTTTAATTCCCAATCTTGTATCTTGAATAAATATTTTATCAGTAAAATGTTGTTCCTAAGGTGGCACTAAAGATGCCAAATAGTGATGGCCGAATTTATAGGGCGAATTAATTAGCGAAACGCCAGTAAATATTTGCGGAAAAAATGATTCACGCGTCGTTTTTGATGCGACGTGACGAAAGCGACGCGCGTCAAAAACGTGCTGCGGGGTAGATTCGCCCATCACTAATGCCAAACAAATGGAGCAAATGTTATATATACCCATATATATAGCACTCTTGGTCTGTGGAAAGGGTATCCTCTACAATATAAAGATACAGAATAATGGAGGGCACTCCAATTTCAAGTACAATTAAGCTCTCTCTATAAACTCTTTCAAAATAATATGCGAATGAGGTGCAATCACAACCCAGGGGTACACCTCTGCTTATACTGCTGTATATGAATAATACTGAACTGTTTGTTCATGTTTGCATGTATTTTAAATTTTTGTATAAAGAAATATTTTCGCTTTCCTCCATTTGTTTACAATTCTTTGAGTGTGCATGCCCAATACATTTTCCATCCTCCGCAATATAATGCATAGGTTCATAGGATACCCTAACCCCCTATTCTCTTGTGTATGTACATAATGTCAGTTAGTTTGCTTGTGTAATTTCATGGAGTGTGAACCTGAGTAAAATCTCAGCATGCAATATGTGGCCATAGTGACATTGCAGCTTCAAAAAGATTTAAAAGTGGCAGGAGAATCAATAATGTCTACAAAGAAGCGGGAGGGAAACAAAGCAAGAAGGACAATATACATCTTTACATTCACATTTCCATTAGAACAATCTCACGTTTAAATAATAAAAGGTCAAGAATCAGAAATATGATAGAATAAGTGTCAAATGTTTGACATTTTCCAAGCAACATATTTTATGTAAAGCCTCTTAGATGAATAAATGGGGCTGCTTTATAAACATAGGTAAATGCAAACCTGTATCAGTGCAATTGCCAGTAACAGCCAGCTAGATCATACTTTCATTTTTTAACTTTTAGGAGCATGTTCAAAGCCGATTGTGGATTGTAGCAACTGATGTTCATAAATGAGCCCTTATTGGTGTTTTAAAACAAAGAACTAAGCCCTGGCCCATCCTTTGCATCACCCCCACTTCAAAGTCCCTCCTCAAAACACCTATTTTCATTCAGAAGTTCCCCAGTCTGGACCTCACATAAAAACTGCAGAGTTCAACTGCACTACCTTCCCTGGTTTTTAGATCTTCTGTCAGTTCACCAATACAGATCTTACAGGCACAGATTAATCTACTTTCAGAATAAGCAGCATATGCTCCTGCAAGATCCATGTAGCCAAACTGATAGAAGAAGAGGGTCCAAAGTCAGAAGAGATATTTCTATGCCTCTTTCTCAATTTCTATCTATGCCTTAAATGATATCTTCTCTTGGTTCATAGATAGACTAAATCCCCTTTTCAACAAACTCCTTCAATTGGGAGTATGTAGAAAAGGTGCATTTAAAATTTTCAGAAAAAAAAAATATATATTTTTGTTACACAGACATACACGGATTGCAATGAAATAAGGAATAATCACCTAGGCTCACATGCAAAGCTACCCTTCCCTTACCTTGTTCTGCAATAGCTAGCACTACAAGATTTCAGTGCTGGAGTTCTTGGTTTAATTCCAGCTAGGGTTCTATGTACATAGAGCTTGTATCTTTTTATCCTTTGTTTGTGTTTCCTCCCACAGCCCAAAAACATACAGTACCAGTTGGTTAGCTGTCTCCTGATAAAATTAACTCTTAAGTGTGAATATATGCCAAGGAAAGTAAATTAAAAGCTCCATTGCAGCAGCTCATTCAATGTAAAATATAAAAAGTAAGATAAAGGACAGGGAAATTAAAGAAGATGACAATATATCAATGCAAGAAAAAAAGTAAAAAAAGAAAATCAAGTTTTTTTTAATAGGCTTCTGTTACCTCATTGTAACAGTACCAAATTCTGCATCATACATTTATGTATAATTACTGGAGACAATATCTGCAAACGTTAAGTGGAAAATTACCTCAAATTAACAATTACATTTTCAAACATACATACTAAGTCAGCTGTAGTTGAACATAGGATCCATTTACAGTAGCTGCATTATACAGTGTGAAACATACAAATAGCAGAAGGGGTTACTGCAATTGCGCACATGAAGTAACAGGGTAATCTAAGCAGCAAGTGTCCATTTCAGAGATACATGAATAAATGATGGGGGTGGGACGAGTTGGGACTGCATCTGAATGATGAGAAAGGTAAGAAAGAAGAAGGATGACTGTGAAATAATCACTTGAGCCCAAAAAAGTTTACACAGGATGCTAAAAATACATCTGCTGTGTCTATGAACATACAGAATCAGATAAGTTAATGCAGCACAGAGAGATCTAAAAACAATGGAGATGGAGAAAGTGATTCGATCAAGCAACACTACAACCTGGTACAATGAATTACAATGGAAAGTACCTGCTTTAACCGCCTTTAGATTGTAAGCTTCTGTGCAAGAGGCAGGCAAGGTGTTCCCCAAAGCATGGTGCTCTCAGCCAGTGCAGCACGAAAATATCCACAAAGCCTGTAGTCTTCTCTCAGCATGAAAGGAGCAGAAAGTTGAAACCAAGTCTGTTTCCTTCTTCTATAGAAACCCTGGTGGTGGTGGTAAGCTGATCACATGTGATTCACATTATGATAAAGGAGCCAGAGGAGCATCAGGACAATGGAGAGCTCCTGTTTAAGTGTATCCCAATATCACCTTGTGCAAGTCTATCTGAGGAGCCCGGTTACTTCAAAGCCTAGGCAACCAAAAGATCTTGCTGTGCTATTTACATAACAAAGGAACGACTTGCAGAGGATACCATGGCATTGTATTAAAGCCTTCAGTTTAACAGTTAAATTATTAATGAATCACACTTTTAATATACGGCGGAGAAGCGAGGTTGAGAATGTCTCATCGCCAGTTCTTTGTCTCTCTGAGTGATGGCACAACAGACAGTGTACCGATTTTAAGTTGTCAGAACCAATTACTCATCTCGCTTCTTTGCTCAAATTTTGTTAACCCCTTCTTGGCTGGATCTGCAGGCTGTACTTTGTAGAGCGACAGTAGAACAGTTGCACTTAAAAGGGATCTGCTTGATAGTAGCACTGTTCAGTCTCTCATGGCAAATGCAGTTTGCAGGGGTCTACGCTTTGTTTTTAAACCGTCTCGTTGGAAACAAGGTTCTCTTAAAGGGGTAATGTAACTATGTTAAGGCAGTGTTCGTCTTTCTTATTATTTCCCTTAAGCGAATAGTTCATTTAGGTTTGCATATTACACGTGGGTGCTGAATTACCTTAGGAGATGATTCATGTTTATATATGCAAGTCATATAACTTCTAATACATTTTTATAACAGAGGGTACATTAAATTTTACAACATAAATCCATAATTTTTGGATTTGGCTGAATACAAAAACACACCATATAATTGTAAGCATCAGTTGTCCATATGACAAGTGTCTGGATTGGCTGAATACCAGGATTCAGTCAATCCAACAAAAGGTACTGGGAGTTGGCAGAATCCAGAACCATATCCTGTATTCAGCATATCCCAAATAATGCACAAAGGATGCATCACTAAAAACCGATTATGGTTGTGGACATCACGGATTGACTAAGAAATCCTTAATATGTTGTATAGCCTCACCAATATTCACGTTGGCCCAAGTGCTCATTCCCAAGGTCTTATTTACTGAGAAAACATCCAAAAGAAAATTAGAAAAAGCCTTTAAAGGCTCACAGTCATGTAGAGGCAAGAAACACAAAGTTATCTATAATGAGATACATGTATATATAAACGTATATTTATAAATATGAATAGAAGATGTGTAGATCTCTATATGTGTTCAGGACCACATCATTTGAGAACGTTAATTGATCAGGCAATAATGCTTCAGAATATCATTACTGGAGTCTTTAAAACTTCCCACCTTGTGCGGAGTCAGTGTTTGGAATTAAAGACATGGTTGTCAGAAGTTTTTAAGTAAAAATAGGGGAAAAGTTTTTCATTCCATCACAGCAAACAAATTTTTTTTTTTTATTTTGCATCAAATCGAATTCGATTCTTTAACAGAAATTTTTTTTTCACCTACTGTGTGTAAAATGACCTACAGTTTGTAGAGAGAAACTACCACAATCTACAACAGGGAGGGGGGAAAGGGAGGATTAACTACTACATAAAGCAAGAAGCGTGCAGCTTGAATTCATGCCCTCAACTAGGTGAGGCGCTAAAGGGTTAACCCTCTTCTTAACCAGTTGTAATATAAGATATTTTAGTAGATTTTAAGCTATTGCCCTATAATGGCACTAACAGAGAGAAATGACACTGAAACAACTTTCCCTGTCACTTTGTATCAGCTTGGAACCATCCTGGAACCCATATCACACACAGCTACTGAATACAAGCCACAGCGAGAACGAACAACAAACAGAACACAAAATTTGTATTTTTAGGAGTCTTGCCCAGATTTCCAACCAATAGCCAGCATGTGGATTTTATCGCTGCAGGGGATCCTTAAGTCTCAATGCAAGTGCACAGAACCCAGAGACAGCTTATTGACTTAAGCTATTTCAGCACCTTAGGCGCCTGGTAACATATAAATCTTCTCAACACCGCAATGTTACATCTAGCATACAGCAATGTAATCCTGTATAAATTGGGTGGACTGTACTGGATTCCAATCAGCCCACACAGCATTCAACATTAATCAAATGTGCTGCCTTAGCTGCAAAGAACTGCTATAACCATGTCTGTTAATATATTATTCTATATACATATGCTACGTTAGAATATCTGATTTTTCTTTATGGCTTATTTTAGCCTTCCAAGAGGGGAAAAGAATATGCCAAATATGTCTATGCAAAACTAAAATGCTGGCATCTCTGCAAACTTTAAATTGCATGTATGTTGTCAGCATAATCCCTTTACATCAGGGATAAATATCAGAGGAGGACTAAGATATCAGTCACAGCTGCTCTTTGTTCATTGATGTGCAGAAAACCTGTAGATCTCAGAAGGAATTTCCTATTCTACACGAAAAGGACACCAGGCAAAATACATGTCAATCATCCATCCAAATGCTCTGTAAGACTACAAAATGTATCATTATTGATACTTTTATGCATTACTCATCTTTCTATTCAGACCCTATCATTCATATTCCAGTCTTTTATTCAAATCAATGAATGGTTGCTAGGGTAACTTGTACCCTAGCAACAAATTGCAAACAAAAAAAACAAAATAAAAAGCTAAATAACTCAAAAACCACAAATAAAAAAAAATGAAAACCATTGCAAATTATGTCAGAATATATCTCTATATCATACTAGAAGTTAACTTATAACTTTAAAACTTGTAGGCTGAACAAATCATAGGTCATGATGATACCCCACAACCCCAACTCCTATTATCAGTTTAAAGGTGTTCCCTCAAACAGGTGACTCTGGGGATACAGTCTATTAAATGTAATCCTATTCCATACCTCCCAACATTTTGCAAATGAAAAGAGGGTCAAAAAGATTTGCCACATGGAACGTGGCAAAAACTTTTGCCCACATCCTTGTTGCAGTGGAACCCCTTGATTAACATTTTAAAAAGATTTGCCAGGTTATGAAAGTTTGAACACATTTCGGTAGTTTTTATGTTTAATTACAGTTTTACTAATGAAGGTGAATTTTGCCCTTCACAAGCTGTGAGACTAACTTCTCCCAAGGGAAAAAAACTGATACAAATGGGTGTGTTCTGGGCTCTCTGCCAAGAGCCAAATAAGTTAGAAATATATCTTTTTTGGTTGTTCAGTGCAGAGAAATAGGGAATTACCAGTTCAGTGCAGAGAAATCTGGATTTTCCACTGCAAACACGGGACTGCAGGTTGAGCTGTCAAAAGCCGGACTGTCCTGCTCAAAGCGGGTCAGTTGGGATATATGCCATTCTAATTGCTTTTCATTGCCCTAAGCCGCTTAGAGACTAGCTGTCTGTAGAATGACAGTTGCCTATATAGCTGCACAAATATAATTCATAATGCCATACCAAGCCCACCTCCTCCCCACGTACCTATCCTTTCTGCCTATTTGCAATTGAATAAGAAAGCCAAATATGAAATAAATTTACTCTGAGGCATGACATGTATTAGGGCCAGTCACAGTTATGATTATATTTCAGAGATCTTTGCCAAAATATAACCAAGTTTGTTCTAAAGACATTAAACATTAAGTTAATGTTTAGCATGTTCTAGAATGGCTAATTCTAAGATGGCCTTTTTAGTTTTTAAATTATTTGCCTTATTCTGATTTATTCAACCTTTCAAATGGGGTCGCTGACCCTTTCGAAAAAAACAAAAACAAATGATCTTTATGGCTACAAATTTTTTGGCGACCCCCCCCCAGAGCTGCTTTAGAAGGTGAAAAATTACACTTTAAACTTCAATATTAGAAAAACGGTTACAAATAGAAAATAGACAGTAATTGGAAAAAGTTGTTATTTCTGGTAATCTATGTGAAAACAAGTAGTTGTTTAAAGGGGTTGTTCACCTTCAAACTGAAAAAAAATATATTTTACTAGTAACACAGACATATAAAAGTCTGGCATCTTTAGAAATGAGTAGTGATGGGCGAATGTATTCACCTGTGGCGAATTCACAATGTATTCCCACAATTTTCCGCAGTCAAATAAATTCTCAAAACAACAGAAAAATTTCGCCGGTAATGGGCACCGCCATCCAAAAATGGACCTTGTACCTTGTACTGCACAAGGAAAGTATTAATTTATCAAACAGAAATGGTTACCCTATGCATCTCTATGGAAAAGCTGATAACCACGAGCATTTTAATTCAGATAATCTAAAGGGCCTCAGTGTTAACGTCTCCTTTGTAGTACATCTTTGGCATTGCATAGACATTTTATAGGACCTATATTCATTGGAACAATTGCTGTGTATATTAGTTCCCACGTCAACTCTTGAAATATGTGTCATCTCCGCTCTGCATAATGTTACGTGTTTCCCTTGGATCTGAGAATGAGAATTATATATTAATCAGTTCATGGGTGGGGGGTTCTATTGAAACACAAGTGCTACGCAAGGGCAAATATGTAGTACAATATCTTTCCACGAGCACATGATATTAATCAAAGAGTGACTTTATTCTGAAGTCAGTCATCCCTTCCTGCCGAGTTGTTCTTGCGGCTGATTCATCGCACAGTTATTTGAGACACTTTGATTCAGTCATGTATTTGTGTGAAGTTTAATCTTCTGGCAAGGCTAAAATAAAAATAAATAAATAAAAGTACGCCCCTGCGAGGAGCTTGTGCTACAGAAATGAATGTTTTCGTCTTCAGTTCTGTCGCACAAACATATATACACATTGTTGCGTTAGCTTGAAAAAAGAGCCAAGTACAAGCAAATATGTTTTCATAGCTTTGCTATGATTGATTAAAGAAGAGTAATACTACTATATTATCTTGATGGGCCATTTATGTGGGTGGTAAAGTGGACAGATAGGTGCCAATAATAGTTGGGGCACTATCAGAGTTATCCAGGGCCATCTTTGTTTACTCCAGAAACCCTAGATGTACCACAGTCACTTTCTTACCAGAATACATGCTCAAAACCAGAGTAGGGCAAAGTTGGAAGAGAGAGGAGGTGGACAGTCATACCTGTTCATCCAATCATGAATTAAGTCAGTATAACCATTAGATACATTAAGCTTGCCCAAGCTCAACCAAGTTGTTTCAGGACCACATTGCACTGTGAATGCATGTTAGGTGCAGGGGATATCTTCTTAGGGGGAAAAGACAGGGAGATGATAGGATGACAAACACCAGAACCAGAAGAATAATCTGTTGATCCAAAACAATCCCAAAGGTCCCGGTTCAATCTTCCACCTTGAAAAGCCACCTCTCACTTCGGGAGGAGCCCTCTGCTACTCAGGTTTCACCAGGTCTTAGTGTGAGAGGACCAGGGAGACCGTGGCACAGGAATGGAGAACAGGAAGCATAGCTGGAAGCACAGGCCAGGTCGACACCAAATGAATAGAGCGGTACAGTATCAGGAGACAAGAGCATAGTCAGGGTCACAGACCAGGTCAGAAAACAGCACCAAGATGTAATCCAAAGTACAGGCAGAGGTCAGGATAGGTAGCAAACGGGACTTGTTCAGGATCAGGTAGGGTCACACAACTTAGAAAGACACAGAAATCACACTCAGTAACTACAAATAGACCTTTACAATAGGCAATGAGAATTATCCTAAGGCCCACTTTAAACAGGTCTGGACTGGGAGCCAGTCCAGCTCCGACCTCTGCCTGTACTTTGATCACTTTTTCAGATTACGTCTTGGCACTGTATTCTGACCCAGTCTGTGACCCCGACAACGCTCTGTACAATTTTGTTGACCTGGCCTGTGCTTCCAGATTCCTGTTCTCCATTCCTGTGTCATGAGTGGTTCACTTGCCTGCCCAGCACTCTCTCCCTGGTCCTCTCATTTGAAACCCGAGTAGCAGAGGGCTCCTCCTGAAGTAAGAGGTGGCTGTTAAAGGCAGAAGACTGAGCCACAACCAAGACCCTGGGCGTTCTTTTGGACGTAAGATACCGATCATAACAGATTATTCTTCTGGTTCTGCTGTTTGTCATCCTATCATCTTCTCAATAGGCCTTACCAGCCCATTCCACAGTGTCGGTCTATGGCATCTATCAGCAGCCCCTCTAGCATTTGCCAGAACTCACAGATTGGCAGTCCGGGCCTGCTTTAAAAAAATTTAAACTTTGCGTCAAAACATGACTACGTCATGACGTGCGGCACATAAACCCAGAGCGGGTGCATGTGCCATAGTAGCAGTGCATACATGAGCACAAAGATCAGAGCTGTGGGCATTGCCACTGGCACCTTGAAGCCACTAGACTACCAGGTAACCTCACATAATCCTACTGTATGAAGTTTTTACAGTCACTCCCAACTTTAAGAATTTAAGTTTCAATCTGGGGAAAGCCTAGAGTCACATCACACCAAAGAAAGAAGCTAGGCAAAGAAGACAGAGGCGAAGGTCAAGGGATTACACCAGCTATGGTAAGTACAGAGTAACACAAGCCAAAAGATGCCAAAGGGGGCATATTTATCACCAATACAGGACAATTACCAACATTTAGATCCTCTCTGGGATCTGTCACAGCCTGTGACGCCGATTTTCATCTACAAATGCCACACCATCTAAATTAAGGCCTTATGGATTGGTTGCATTTTGTGCAAGCAAAGATATAATTAATCCTTATTGGAGGCAAACCCAGCCTATTGGGTTTATTTAATGTTTACATGATTTTCTAATAAATTTTAGGTATGGAGATCCAAATTACTGAAAGATTGAAAAACCCCAGGTCCCAATCATTCTGAAAATAGGTCCCATCATTTCATGCAATACACAGTTTCTTAGTAAGTCTAAACAAGGACAGGTTTTGCAGTCCAAGACACAGAAAACAACATGTTGAAATTCCTATCACTTTCCTGAATATATTTATGCACAGGGAAATTACAATGTTAGGTATTTTCTGTCACCAACCATGTGCAATTTTCAACAGGTTTCTGTGCAGGTAAGAAGTTAACCACTTAGTTTCTATGGTGGCTTGATGAGATAGCAGATACGATAGCAGGATTCATCTTTGGATGCTGCTGTGCAAACAAATTGTCAAGCAAGAACAAGTTAGAATTTTGCCTATAGAAAGTTCGGATCCTAGGAATTTCTTGTTTTATTTTTATAATTTAACACTGGGTCAAATGGGACATCTAAAAAAGATTTATGATTGACGCACCCCCTCACCCCATGTAATAGTATACAAATGTCCCATCACCTGTCTAATAACCTGTGAGGTTAAATGAAAACGATTTAAAAGCTGAGATGAAGGCATTATATCATAGACTGGGTTTTAAAAGAGTACCCTCAAGAGTACCATAGAAGCAGACAACAGTATCAACATGACTGACAATCTGTCACCACTGCTTTAGGTCTTTCTACAGAGGGTACATATAAAGCCATGGCTGTTGCAAGAGAAAAAAACACAAAAACCATCAACTGTAACTGTAATTTCAGGAAAGCTTGGGAAGGTTTAGAGCTGCAGAAACCACACTTTAAACCATATTAAATATTTTGTTTCTTGCAAAGCTCCACAAGGTACAACACACTAACAAATTCTACTCTCTGAGCTTTGTAAAGGTCTTGTACAAGATCGGGTAACAACACACATCTCCTTCAGTGTGGAGTTGTAAATTATGGATGGAAAGCACAGATGAATTTCATGGCGGCTGCTTGTAGGGACATAAAGCAGAATGCACTCAACACCCACAAAAGATGAAAGGCAAGGAGTTAGAAACACCACCAAGAATTAACAACAGAAACATATTTTAAAGTGTTACAGTATTGGGTCAAGTATATATATA
>CM044447.1:30281117-30297668 GCA_024363595.1 Xenopus borealis
AGTCTCTATATTGTGAGAACTTTTTCCTGCTTAGGGTCAGAGGAGGAGGCAGACCAGTTGCTTTCACACTGGTTGTTAGGCGAGTTCCTTCCGAAGAGAGGCTTCTGCCCACCATTGAGTATAAATAAAGGGAGCCAATAATTTATGGTATTATAAAATTCCAAGCTCCATTTCTGGGGAGATAACCAAAATGTATATTTATACAAATGGTTTTTTTTTTTCTGTTAATACACCACCTTGTATTAATCATGCCTTTGAAAGCATGGGCTGCTGGGAAGGGTAGTCTTAGATATTTAAGTAACATTCTAAATGCTGCTCATTACTATGCCTGGTCATAAAGTGAGAGTGTAGTGTGGTTACCTGAAAAAGGCAAGGGATCTGTTATACGGAAACCAATTATCCAGAATGATCCCAATTATGGAGAGCAAATATCCCATAATTCTGATTTTTTTTTTTTAAATGATTTCCCCTTTCACTGTAAAAAGACAGTATATTGTACTTGAACCCAAATAAGATATTATTAATGTTAAGGGGGAATGTAATTAAATTTGCAAAGAGAAAAACAGTTTGCACCAATAAGAATAAAATGCACTCACTATTGGCACTGATAATTGTTTGCTGCAGATGCAGTTGCATGTGCATGAATTGCCTTTCAAAAGCTGAAGCTATATATACAGTACATTGCAACACACATTTCTTCTCTGGAGACCGTTTGCCATTAAAGCATGCATTTTTTTCTCCTTCATCCAATGGGAGGGTTTCAAATGAAATGTCAGAATCAAAGTCAGAATCGGCAATGGAAGGAAAGCAAATCAAACTTCTGACCCTTACTCGTGTCACTTCATACCATCACAACCCTTTTTTGAGCTGAAATAGGAGTAGCTGCCACAAAGAATTAATTAAGCAATCTCAACATAAAAATAGTCTGTACAGACAGATAAAATTTCTGTTGAAACCTACATATATCCATCCAAATAGAAACATTTTATGTTCTTTTCCGTATATTCCTGGATGATCATTGAACATGTATGTTCTTTAGTCCCATGGTATCTGTAATTTGATCAATTTGAGTGCTTGTAGTACAATACTAACCACTTAATCAAAATCAATATGGCTTTAAGATAGGTCTGTGGGTATACATTAGAAAAGCAATGTTCAAAAACTCCTAGCATTAAGACGATAGGGAGATTGTGTGGTACTTCTAGTGGAGTTTACTAAAGCTAGGCATTCTGGGTAGAATACTCAGGTCAGTGCTACAATGTGAGCATGCTCGTGAACTCATTTGCATGTTGTAGTCACAGTATGGACTCCCTCAGTGAAAGAACCCATTTGACAAAAAACTATTTTTGTTTTCTTTTAAAAAAACGGCTGTTTTTTTTTCCTCAAAAAACTGTATATGTAGTTTAATTAAAAGTGTTTGGGTTGTACTGGTCAGATTGTTAATAAGTGTTTGATGTTGGCTGTGATTGGTGCCCTTTAAGATACAAAATATTTCTATACTTAACTATTCTACAATTGCAAAACATACAGTTCAGGGAATATTCAAGATGCTAATTAGCTTCTCACACAGGTTGACATGTTAAGCAGATACAGAGTTATGTAGTAATATTGAATCAGCCTAGTAACTAAATATCTCCATTCATTATCCTAACAATGCTAGACCAGTCAACTTGGTTGCTATGGTTACAGACCAGGTCAAATGCTACATATATGATACTACACAATCTAAGGAACGAATTGCCAAACACACGTTACTAAAAAAACAACTTCATAGTCATAATGAATGAATTGTTTTCCCTTTCACTGCTATTTCAGGAAACTGTTAAATAGAATAGACATCAAAATGATATGGATAAAGCAAATTAAACTGGGCAGAAAAGGTGTTCATCCAAATGGAGTAGTTCAGGATTGACTTCAGCACCTTGAAGCTGATAGAAACAATAATAATGACCATTGGTTATGATGGGAAACTGTCCATCAGGGCCGGAACTAGGGGTAGGCAGAAGAGCCACCTGCCTAGGGCGCAACCAAAGGGGGGTGCTGGACAGGTACCTGTCTTCTGCCTACCCCATGTTCGCGCTCCCCCCTTCCACCGCTCTCTCCCCTTGACCCCACCCCTGATCTCTCCACTACCTTCCATCACTCAGACTCCCTTCCCTCCAGCGATCCGCGCATTCGTGTGCGCTCCGGTGACATGCATGCATACACAACGTGCACAGTGTGCGCATGGAGGGGAGCAGCTGTCCATCTAAAATTTTAAGAGGTTAAAGAGATACTGTCATGGTAAAAAATATGTTTTCAAAACGCATTTGCTAATAGTGCTGCTTCACTGTTTTTCAAAAAGAGCAAACAGATTTTTTTATATTTCATTTTGAATTCATACATAGTGCTATACATATTGTCAGTATTCCTGCTGCTCCAAGTCATGCTTGAGCTCTGATAAACTTCAGTCACTCTTTACTACAAGTTGAAGTGAATTCACCCCCCCCCAGCAGCCTAACAACAGGACAATGAGAAGGTAACTAGCAGCTCCCTAACACAATATAACAAACAGCTACCTGGTAGATCTAAGAACAGCACTCAACAGTCAAAGCTAAGTCCCATTGCGTCACATTCGGTTACATTGAGTAGGAGAAACAACAGACTGCCAGAAAACAGTTCCATCTAAAGCGCTGGCTCATTTTAAAAGCACATGACCAGGCAAAATGACCTGAGATGGCTGCCTACACACCATTTCAACAACTAAAAATACAGTTGTTGGTTCAGGAATTACATTTTATATTGTAGAGCATTATCTTCAGTCTAATTTAGAAATAAAAAATACATTGTAAAAATCATGACAGAATCCCTTTAAGAAGGTGCTCTAGTTTAGTTTCCCCACCTCAATGGTATTGTTCACATTGCACAGTAGTAGTAAACATATGCCTGATTGTATCCAATAATTGGATTACATGATTGCTGTTGTGGACATAGAAAGTGTTCTAGGAATGTTCCATTTGCATTCTCTATTCTTCTAGGAATGTTCCATTTGCATTCTCTATTCTTTTTCTTACTGCCATCCATGAGGATTCCCTCTGCAGAACATCATGTCAATCCATGTGTTTAATCCATGTCATTCCCTTTAAACACATGGATTGACTGGTTTTACAAATAACTTTAAAAACATTGGACAGTTTTAAAAGATGAATATTGAAAAGTTGCTTCGCATTCGGTTTTCTTTATTAGGCAATTTTTTATTTTGGTCTTAACTTGCCATTTAAGTCTTAAAAGTAGTAGGGGCACAAATCATTAGAGAGAGGTTACTAAAAAAAAGATGTTACTGTGTAAAAACAATAGCATTCTTGTAAAATTGATACGGGTTGACAATCGAGTGTTCTTTGATATAATGTATAAAAACAATGAATATAGATATATATAGTACTAAAAAGTAAACTGATCAGTAATAATTCTGTACCTGGAGCATTCAACCTTTTCTTGTTGTGGCCTGAAGCCACATATGGTAAAGCTGGCCATACATGAGTGGGGATAAAAGCAAAAGGGCAAATATTGGGAGTTGTATGCTGGCGAAAAGTGTGAGATAGTGGAAGAAATGTAGAGAAGGCTTCCGTTGGGGAAAATGTCAAATGATTGTACTGAGGGGTGGCACCAGCAGCAGAGATGTTGAAGTGGCTGGATTAATGGGGATAGGGCAGAGATGGCTGTACAGTGGAGAAATTGTAGGGATATTGTGGAAAATGGTTGAAAAGGTTGGAGGCAGTGGAAGAGCTACAGTAGCTCTACTGGGGTTGTGTGAATGAAGGTAGATAGCTTTACTAGGGGAAAAGAATAATATAGGTAGGTGTACATGGGAGGACACAGCATTCTCGAAAATACTGTTCCAAATGTAAGGATATCACTTTATCTATCCAGTGTTGGTCATTAACATGCATTATGTATAATTATATTATTAAAGCAGGGTTTGATTCAATTGCAGATTAAATACAACAACTAAAAAACAAAAAAAGCAGTAACTATAATGATGGTATAGTAATTGATGAGCTTGAACATATTATGGTCTAATGACATTTTCTGTAGCAGACAGTAGGGCTTTTTTCTTTCTTACTATGTTATCTTTAACATTTACAGTCTGTACGTGGAACTGGTGGAAGGATTGAAATATCTAGCCTACGGCTGGCAAACGGGAAGACAAATGATATGTCTTTAAAAAGATAAACACTAACCGCTCCAAGCCATCTTTTCCTATCAGATTTGTAGCAGATAACTGCAATATATTATTTTGTACAGATTCTTCCATGGCCCACAGTTCCAATGTGGTAGTTAAAGAACTAGCTGAAGGTGTGCAGGCAGGTGTGTGGGGGCCCTCTCTTCTTTATAATATATATATATATATATATATGTGTTGAATGGTGCCTGGGTGCAGTAGCCAAAATCGTAGTATAGCCAGAAGAGAGGGTCTGCACACACAGAACGTATGAAAAAAATATAAAAGCTATTTATTATAAGTTATTATAAGTGAGGCAAGGACTAACGTTTAGGTCAGCAATCTGACCTTTCACTTTGAGAAAGGTCAGATTGCTGACCGAAACATTAGTCCTTGTCTCACTGATATTAAATACCTTTTATATTTTTTCATAAGCCCAGTGCGTGTGGACCCTCATTTCTGGCTAAAGTGAACCAGAAATACAAACACCGGTTTAAAAACACTGTGGCGGGAAACCAGCGATGCAACAAGGAAGTGACGTGTGTACAAATAGTAGTATACAAAGTACAATGCACAATTAGTGATGGGCGAATCTCCCTAGATTCGCTTCACCGAAAAATTCGCGAAACGAGTCGCAGGACGATTTTGACGCGCGTCGCGTCAACTTTGGCGCGTCGCGTCAAAAATGACGCACGACTAGTTTTTCCCGCGAAATTACGCCAAGCGAAATTTCGCTGCCGATTCGCAAATTTATTCGCCAGCTGCGAATCGAGGGGAATTCGCCCAACACTATGCAAAATACATAAACAATTGCATAAAAAATGAACCAAGTGATCGAGGTAATTGTTACTTACGGATTCGATAGTGTGCCAGGAGGCTTGCATTGACATTTACACAATACAAATTATGTTAACAAGAATTTTGTTACAAAAAAATCATTTCCTACAAGTCAATTACACGTATATTACCAAATTACCATATTGACATAACGTAGAAGAATAGTGTATATAGCGAACATGGTATTAAACTCAAAGGCATACTAAAATATTATAAGTTAGTTAAATGGAAATTGTGCAGGTATCTAAATGAAAGCTTCTGTACGGGTCAGTTAAATGAAAAATGTGGTTATTGCCTAATTAATTAATAATTTATTGTGTCGGAAGTCTGGACTGAACACAAGTAGGAGCCGAATCGCTCGAATACCCACTGTTTGTCATCTAAATGGACAGTGTAGAAACCATGCCTCTCATCCTAATTGTGCACTAAATAGAGCAATTGAATGGTAAGTGTACCGAGTTAGTCAATAAAGTAAATGTAGCGCAATTAAGTGTATCGAGTTATGCAGGAGCTTCAACACATCTGCACATTATTCAAAAAGAAACAGGGTAAACTAGGTTACGCAAAACTGAAGCTTTCCAGATGATACGCATTGGAAGTTAGGTGTATAGAACTCCCGAGAAAAGAGAAAGAAAAAAAAAGGAGAACAAAAAAAAAAAGAGAACGAAGAATTAGAAGCTGGTTGATCTGTCACTAATCAGTCAATGATAGACCATCAATAAATATTCATTTGGTGCTGCTGTGAAGGCAGCACAAAAGGTGCAACCAATGGCACTTGAGCAACTAATCAGATAGGTTGAGAGTGAAGAGTTTGGGAAGCAACAGTTCACTGTATAATAGTTATTCACAGCATGGTACTAATAGGCTGAGTATGTACCCGGTCTGAGGGGGTGGTACTGCACCGTGGTAGAGGGACCCTTTTTGCCATGGTCACATTGATAAAAGGCCATTTTAGGCCTGAAACATTGCTATGATGTCCAGAAGTCTGCGATAAAGGAATTTTTATTTTAAAGATTGAGTGGTGCTGTTCAAATACAACTGTTTCTACAATTACTGGTGGAAAGTGCCCACTGGGGAACCTGTATTACAGCATAAGGAAAAAAGGTGTAAGAAGTGGTGCCAACTACTCGACTTCCATTGGTCACATTCCAACAGGTGGTACCAAGATTAATCCCCAATTTTGAGTTCAGATACAGCAAGCGTGAAGTGGCCGACATCAAGGTAATATACCGAATTCAATTCAAGTATGGCTCAAGCAGAGGGTTAGTAGGGTTGCTTCAGAGGCCATTTAATGGGAGTGCCATTCTTTGGTCCCCGTAGAGAGCAAGGGATTGGTTCACCACCGTGGTTGCGGGACCCATTCTGGGTGTAGGGCCATATGCCAACGGGTTGTTCCGGCGTGTATCCCCCTCGATTAGTTGGCTTACACAGTGTATGACATGGGATAAAAAATGATATCTGTTTGAAATGTCACATAAAGGGCACAGCACTGTTAATCAGACGGAAGGAAGAATGTCATGTCAAACAAAAAAAGAAGGAAAAGTAGAAAAGGTATGAAATAAAATAACCAAAGAGGAAATACCTGAAAGTAAAGAATGAAAAAGAGGGGGAGAAGGAATAAGACAAAGAAAGAATGAAAAACAAGAGGAGACAAGGATGACAGCAGCAAACTAAATATATAGAAAGAGTAAGGAGCATCAGACACTGGAGTACTAGAGAAGTAAGGCGACATTTCGACATTCCCCATAGGCGGACAAAAAAGGGGGGACACATTTGAAAGTCTACGCCGGGAAAGGTTACCAGAACCAGAGGTGCAAGATCAGCCCGCACTTTACTGTATTGTAGTGAGGATATGTTGATTCATTTCACATTTTATCACATTTCGGTCGCACATGGAGACCTTTCTCAAGGATCCTTGAAATAAATCATAAAGCATGGCTCTCACCCAACTTTAAAATATGGTTAAAAGACAAAGTTTATTTATTATTCCAACACTTCGGTCTTCTTTGAGACTTTTGCACTGTAAACTAGTCCTGTTATAGGGACTGTAGTTATACCAAGCTACAGGCCCAGAGTGGCATACTGTGGATTCTGGCACATGCCAGGGGATTGCTGTGCAATACCATAAGGAGTTAGTATATACTGGCCCAGAAGGGTGCTGTTTGAGCTTTATAATGCTTGATACGAACTTTGAATCTCAGTCTGAACCTGCTCTCTAACCTTCAAAGTACACACAATTTTAAATTAAGAAATAGATGGGACAAATAATTTACCCCATACAGTACCTTGCCTTAGGTTAATTTACTAGTGGAGTGGAAAGTGTCAGGGCTGCCATTAGAAACCATGACGGCCCGTAAAAAAAATTTTCAGGGCCCCCTTCGGGAGTTCAGGACTTTCAAAGAGGCTGCACATTTTCTCGGTGCCAAGGGGGGTCTCGCTATTTAGAAAACTTCAGCACAGCCAGGCAACGCTTTAGGCCCTGGCCACTTGTACCCCCCATGTGACACGACCATTACCACTAGTTACTAAGTTAAAACAAACAACTTTATAAGAGATAACATTTATAAGAATATTTAGTTTTTTTTTTTTTTTTAATCTCAATATAATATATTGGATGAATTCTGATAAAGAGACAAAGATGTACATGTTCAGATCACGGTTATTTTTGTGCTTCATTACAAATGACCTAAAGTGCCTAAAGAGTTAAAAGGTAAGTTGTGCACATAGGGAAGGACACAGCCATTAACATCACTATGTACTTAAATGAATTAGCCTCTAAGTGCTATGGCAACGGACTTGAGCACCTCATTCTCTCGTCTGTCAGCATTTCAGATTCAATTTTCTTCTGTCGTTCAGTTTATCTTGTGTAACAGCACAGAGTAAAACATCACGCTTCTTAGTGCCAACAGAAACCTGTGTCTTTGTAACTGCAGCTAATTAGAGATTTCCACACGGCATTTACTTTGCTGCCGTAAAACGCCACTAATAGAGCACTCATCATCCTTTTGGGATGACTAATGGTGTCAGAAAGATAACAGGAAGCACAGATCACCGCTGCTAATGTCTTCTCCAATTAAGCACAACACCTTTCTGCCTTGGAAATATTAGATTTGCCTTACAGATTTAGCTGCCGATGCAGAAGCGTGCAGCTCAGAGACTCTGCAATGGACAAATTATATTAATAGCCAGCGTCTTACTTACATAATGTTGCTGTCTGACTGGAGGCATCTAAGAAGCCGTGACACACTTTAACCTTAATTTAAATGGGAGAAGATTGCGCAAATGACCCCTGAATTCATTTGCCTCCCTCAACCTTGTATCAGGTCCTGTCCTGTGAAAAAAAGCGACCCTTTGACTCCAGATTTTGTGTCGATAGGAACCACCCCCTAAACAGGGCCACTTTAATAAATGGACAAGTAGCTACCAGAACAGGAGGGCTAAGGAAGGTGTGAGGCAACTTGAAAATCTGGCCTGAGACAACAGCGGCGAGCAGGTTACCAGGGGTGCCAAAAAGCCACACCTGGTACCTTTGAGATGGTTTTCCATTTTTTTTAAAGCAGAAATTCAGCTTTTCCAATGCAAGAGAGTACAATTGCGCTCTCCAAGTGCAATGAAGCACTGCAGGATCTGCCTCAGGTGGCTCCTTCCTCAGAAATGCCGCTGCAGAGGGCCCAACACCACAATTTGAATGAAGCATCATCTACAACTCTTCAAGCTAATTCCATGCAGGGTCGGACTGGGAGAAAATCCGATGAGCCCCTACGGCCCAGAGCCACTGCTGCTCAACTCCCAACCTGATCCCAGATCTTTTCTGATGCAAAGAAACTGCACGTGAAGATGGTCCTGGAGGGGGGGGTTGCACCTGTGGGGGCTGGTGTGGGGGCCCCTGAGGCTACAGGTCCAGTCCAACACTGTTTGCACAAAAGAGCACTACCATATTACAGCAAAAACGATTTGCAGATTAAATGAAATTATATTTTTACAATATACACATGCGTGGTGCTTGAGGGTACACTGATAAGAAGTATGAAAAAGTGATGTGGAAAGAAATTGGCATTCATTTGTATCTATTCAGTGACGGATTTACTATCTGTCAGCCAAAATATAAAAATGTGTGTGAGAGATAGAAAGTTTAGGGCAGTTCTTCCACAACAAATTTGAGTGAAGAGGGCCGTGACCAGGACCCATCATGGTCTTCAAGCAGCCCTGGCCACGAAAACACTTGGAAAGACGGTTACAAAGAGAACATGCTATAGAAGAAATGTGCAAACAGAGCAAGGAAAGATATAGTGTCAGAGTAGGGGTGTAAACTTGAATAAAAGTGGAAGTAAGATAAAGTGGGGACGCAATAAGTTAAGGGGGAAAATGAAGGAAGTGATAGGCAGTTATGTAACTGGAGGGTGGCAGGCCCTGGTGCGGGACGTGCAGCTGGGCCCCCTCTGTGTGAGATTCTCGTCCTAGAAATTGGCCTCTGCTGCTGGAAAATGGCAGTTGCAAATGGACAGTGCTCGAGCTGCTAGGGGACCTTGGGGGGGGGTGCGGGGCCCTGGACCAATTGCACCCCCTGTTCCGCCGTTGGTGATAGGGTATGCTACCATAAGAAACGCGTTGGACTCCCTACATTCCTAAACATTAGGATGGAATATTCCTTTTCCTTTACTCTCCAGATAGGTCTAGAAGGCATTCTAGATACCCATAAAAAGGAAATAGAAGGAAGGAGAATAAATTGACATTTGTAAAATATAAGTATTTAACGAAAATGTTCCAGGACCATATAAAAACAAAAGACCAGAATCTGGGGTTTTTATACAGACCAGCTTCCTTGTTTCCCACTTTATGAGCTGTGTTAAACATTATTATTACATGTTCACATGTGATGCTTGTATGGGGGCACCAACCAAATACTAGCTGCATGAGACTACATTTCAGTACAGTAATCCACGTTATCCACAAAATAATTCCTTCCCAATGGCAACACAACCCTCATACGTGATGACTGAATAGAAGTGATGCCCTGAATTAAAGAATAAAACCTTCCTTTTTAAAGCAGCTTGGACCTAGCATTATAGTTTTCTGGGGTACAGTATGTTTATGCAATTTGCATAAATACGGCCATGCCCTACCTGTGTACCTTTGTTTTACATTGACTGAATCCATTATTTTATAACCTGTAGATTTCTATGATTACAATGCACCCAGAGTTGCCCTTTCCATGTAGTCATGGCAGTCTTATATATTCTCATGGTAATATGATTAATAGCATTTTTAGAGATCCTAACACATGAAGGTCCCTCAGCCACTGTATAAACCAATATATACAGACCTTAAATATTGCAGCAATTTTCTTCAGTGGCTACTTTCAAGTACTGTAACCATGGGTCGGACTGCAGATCATCAATAAGTAAAGGTACAGTTATTCTGAAAAGATAACTTTCTAAAGAATCTCTCTTTTGACAAGGAATTTAATATTCACTGCATAGTTGCATAGACTCTTCTGCCTCCAGCACAAGGTATAGAAGAGTCTTCAGAGCCTGTCTTCAGTGACTATGTTCTAGTTTAGACTGACAGTAAGACACCAACGGTAATAATACTAAAATTAAAACCTGAAATTCACCAAACCCTCAGCGATCAGTTTCAAAATCAATTTATATACTGTAAAATATTTGTATATTACACAGACAACTTAAGTGTCATGCATTAAAGTGGAATAAAAAATAACCAAGTAATGTTCTGCAGCAAGGGCCCTGCTCTAATATATGTTACTTGTCATCCTAGTTTCAGGAACTCTGACCCAGGAGAAAATAATAAAAAAAAAAAAAATCAAATTTATGCCCCTTGTGTTTTTGAGTCAGTTCCACTGCTATCAACCCCATCCTCTATATCTATTTAAAGTAAGCATTTCCCCATCATTTCCTCAAGCTCCTCCTCAATGTATGGACAATTAACTTATCTACAAGATACAGATAACGTCCTATTGAATGGAGCACTACTTACATTTGACAAGAGATGTGAACTGCTAAATACAGTTGGTGGCTCATAAACATAAGGCCCCCATACACGGCCAGTATGGGACAGTCAGTAGATTATTGGCCCATGTGTGGGGCCCTCCAGCGAGCTTCCGCAATCGATATCTGGCCGAAAATCGGTCAGATTTCGATCAGACAGGGTAAAAAATTGCACCGTTTGTTGATGCGGCCTGCAATCCGACTGCCAATATTACCTCCATTCTGATCCAATCGTTGGGCCCTAGGGCCCATGATCAGGTCAGCTTGATATCACCCACCTCAATTTGGGCATATCAGGGAAAGATCCACTCATTTCATGACATCGCCAAACAAGCGGATCTCCTTATGTATGGCCACCTATAGGCTTTTATTTATATGTAAACTGGAAAATGGGGAAAAAGGGAAGGAGGATCAATAGAACTTTGGAAGAGGGAAACATTGCAATAATTGCTTTTTTTCCCCAAATCGCGTTTTTACCTGAAAGTTGGAAAACTTCACACTGAGATAGGTGCTCCTCCCATTGACTTATACAGGACATCGACAGGTCCAAGATAGCATTTTTTCGGATTTGGGCTTTTCAAGAAAATCAAGGTTTTTTTGGGGGTTTTCTAGTGAAAAAAAACAAACATTCGGATTTTAATAAAAAACCTTGAGTGTTTCTACTCAGATATTTAGTTTATTTACATTATTGTTGTGATGCACCGCCAAAGAATCCCTAGAGTGGTGTTGGACATATGGATCTGCTCACTTTGGCCTACCTGCAGTCAGGTAGATATTGCTAGCTTGGGGACATAACCCAATTGAGCATCCTTCCGTATGTGTGCCCAGCTTAAGTTAGAGGGGATAAAGCTAATACAAAGGGGCAAATTTATGAAATTCACGTGAAATGATCGAAGTTCGAATAACGATCGTACGAATTTTTCATGAAATCGTATATGCAAATTTGGCCTCTTCGATCATCGAATATATTGAATATACGATAATTCGATCATTCAATGATCGAAGGATTCAAAATTTTAAATTTATTCGACTGCCTACTTCCCCAGATTGAACCTACCGAAGCTCGAATACCATTCATACGATCGGAGCATTTGATCATTCGAATCGTACAAATTTTTCAGACGCTCGAATGAAATTTAACGATTTTTCCCGCAAAATCGAACAATCGGTATCCGATGCTTATCAAATTTCGAATTTGGTCGAATTTATTTTGGGGAATAATAGTAAATTTGCCCCAAAGAGTTGGTTACATCCAAAATGTTTCTTCCCTTTCCCATGCAATCCGTTCTTCCACTCCATCCCATACAACAGAGTATGTTTAAATCTAGTAACATGCCCACATCTAAAGTGAGCTACGTACTTACACATCCAAGTTACTTGGTCCAGTTTATAAGCTGTTTTGCTTTGATAAAAAGGCAGGAGTGAGGAAGATTTTATCAGTATGAATATGTATGTATAATTATGGTGGAAATTAGGTATAGGAGGTTAAGGCAGAACCAAGAAAAGGGTATATTTATATACATATTTATTAGATAGGAGATTTTTTTATTTATAATTTAAAGACAAGGGGTTTGGCTTTATACTTTTTAGACAAATAGCCTGCATAATATGTGGGAAGTGACCTACTTCTACTGATTACAAAGCCTAGGTGGGTACCAATTTAGGATTTAAGAAAATGTTGTTTTGCCTTGTCTATTTAGTTTTTGTTAGTTTATTCTTATGGATCTTTTGCTATACGGTTTTGTCAGTATTTGGTCTGCAGCTATAATGGCAATGGAAAGTGGAGATACTAAACAATTTTTACACATTACTGTTTGGGTTTAGATCACATGGTTATTGCTACATTACATAGTGTATTGTTTAACGCGGCTTCCAAAAAGTGCCAGAGATATTTGTTTTGATCTTCCACTAATTCTGCGAGATATCTGCTGAAATGTTTTTAATGAAGTGAGAAATGATTTTAACTTTTATTACACAACCCCTAAAAGATATATAGTCTTCTGAATTAGTAATGAAGATTAAGACAGACTCTTAAATTCCCACTGATTGGGTTGATTTCTTTATTAGAGGCTCATTGCAAGTTATATCAAATTCAAAAGAAGGAAGATTTGTAGCACACACCAAATACCTTATAACTACTCAAACTTCAACAAGGTCCCACTGTTCCAGACCAAATTTATATCATGAAAGCAAATGTTTGGAAGGAGCAACACCAAATAAAGTGCCGCTTACTTTAATTTATTTCACAACTTTGAGACCAACAAATGTAAGCAGAAAGGCACTGCATATGGTGTTGCAGTTAGTTAGATAAAAAGATGTCGCTCATTTGTGGTCAACTAGAAAAAGAAAAGGGCATGTAAAAATTGCATTGCACTTTCTAAACGAGGTCATCTATGAGGCTACTATCACTTTCTTATCACAGTTGCATTCTGGGAACAAACGTTCTGCAATGTTGAAAATACCAGCTTGCTTTATTCCCTAATAATGCAACATGCTGGGTGTTCATAGTATGTGATACCTTTTTCACTTGTCATTGCTAGCATTTTGGTTAGAATGCTGATTTTCAAAAACTCAAGCATGCTAACTATAAACTAAAGATTAGAGAACAAATAGGGAGAACTAAAAAAAAAAAAACACATGATAAATACAAGTATGGAATCCTATACCCAGATACCCATTCAGTTATTACAGAAAGGCTTTCTTCCATAAACTCATCCAAATAAAATTTTTTATTAAATTTAAAAATGGTTTCCTTTTTCTCTGTAATGATAAAACAATACCTTGTACTTGATCCTAACTAAGATATAATTAATCATTATTGGAAGCAGAACCAGCCTATTGGGTTTATTTAATGTTTACTTGATTTTCTAGTAGACAAGGTATGAAGATCCAAATTATGGAAAGATCTGTTGCCGAACTTTCCATAGCATTATGGATAGCAGGTCCCATACCTGCACTGTCTCATTAGTGTCAGCATTAGCCCACAAATCTGCAGACCCCTAGGACTCTATTGTTGGCCCCAACATATTTGTCAGGGTAGCTTACATTTCTATGAAATAATGCCATATATGCCAATTACAGATAACCATTTATTGTTGAAAATTACCAATCTCTGTAGCCCAAGGGAAACTGAATCAATCTGATATACAGGAACCATTTACTTTCATTGTTTCTGCTAAAACATATGGATACACGACTCCATCTGTTCCAAGTATTGCCTGAAGTCTGTTTTTTTCCAGGAAGCTCTTGAATCTCATCTAATTTCTTAGACAGATTGGGAGGCCTTTTAAAGGCTGACTACCATCACACAATTTCCATTACTAATACAGGCAGTCCCCAGGTTACGAACACCCGACTTACATACAACTCCCACTTACAAATGGAAGCAGATACAGTAATGTACTGTGGTTTGCTTGGCCTTTAGTAGCATTTAGATTTAAAAAACCACCCATCCCATATGTTAAGACCAAAATCTGTCTAAATTGAATTTAATAGGTAAATGTAC
Organism: Xenopus borealis; assembly: GCA_024363595.1. Lineage (NCBI taxonomy): Eukaryota > Metazoa > Chordata > Amphibia > Anura > Pipidae > Xenopus > Xenopus borealis. The sequence goes on from CM044447.1 coordinate 30,295,666, forward strand.
CTGTTCCAACTTACAAAAAAATTCAACAACAAAGATACAGAACCTCATATGTAACCTGGGGACTGCCTGTAACTCAATTGATGGAAATAGAATTGGAATAGAATAGAATAGAATGTGGAATTTTACTTAACTGTAGGAGTGCAGTTATTTTGGGCTGAGAATTAGGCAGAGCATAGAACCTTGTACTTGATCCAAACTAAGATATAATCAATCCTTATTGGAAGCAAAAGCAACATAAAGTATGAAGATCCAAATAACAAGATACTTTATCGAGATAAAAACCCCAGGTCCCAAATTGTACCACTGGGATTCAGGGCTTTAAGGCTACATAAATGGCACTTGACTATAGTGGCACAATCTATCTTTCCTACAGAACAGTGAAATTGAGTGAAGGAATGGGATGATAGGATACAAGTACAAGCACATCATTTATTTGAAACTTGGTCTAACAGTTACTGGATCTTTAGTTAAAGTGTTTACTGCTGTTCAGGAGAGAGATACACAGACAAGACAAAGTATCTATTCCGGCTCTGGGCCCAATTATTTGTCTTGTCTTCACAGAACAAAGAGTAGCTCCTCATTCATTTCTGTTAGGGCTTTTGACATCTCTGCAAACCATAACAAATCTTCTTCTATTCTGTGTCCAACCAACACTAGCTATATGTGAATATACACACATATTCAGCATTTTATACAGTGTGTTCATTTAATCAAATAAAACACACAGAGCTTTCTAAATAGGGATATTTCAGATGACTAAAACGTGCCCATGATCATCTCCCATTCATTTAAAAAGGACAACTCCTGACAACACAGATGCGAATACTTTTCAGCCCAAATATGTTCAATGTAGCATTTTCCGACTCCTGAGTGATTTAAAGTGTCCCACAACTGTAAATTAGCCGTATGATTGTTTAATTTATATAAGTAGTAGAGCTATAAAATAAAAAAATAGTAAAAGGAATAAAAGTAACCCTTTTGAAGCTGCACCCTCTCACTCTGTCAAAATGAATTGCCTAAGGAAAATATCCATCATTAAAACATAACTTTTATTATAAATAGTTAAAATGCACACTTGTAAAGGGAAACCGACATAGGCTTAAAAAAGTATATTGAAGTCAGGATGGATTCAACAACCATAAGCTAGGGAAAGTTACAGTCAAGGATTAATGTTTTTTTGGGCTGAGTAGGGGCAATGGGAGGAAGGACAAACCATATTGCTCTCTTTCTAAGCTGATGCTGGTTATTATTAGTGATGGGCGAATCTCACCCGTTTCGGTTCGCCCAAAAAATTCGCGAACGAGTCGCGCGTCATTTTCGACGCGCAACTCTTTTTTGCCTAATTTTTTTTGGCGAATTTTTGCTGGCGTTTCGCGAATTTATTTGCCTGCGGCGAATCGCGGGAATTCGCCGCAAATTCACCCCTAGCGAATAAATTCGCCCATCACTAGTTATTATTCTAGACCAAGTTACTCTGGTCCAGTTATTTTATTGCCAGCCAATCCACTTCACTTCAACACCCTTTATTTCCTTATCTTATGGTTGGTATATCAGTATGACCTCAATATAAATTTAGCACACCTTTGAGTGCACTTTAGCTGTGGATTTGTGGAATGTGTGTGACCCAGCTTAACTGCTTAACTTGCGCTCAGGACCCCCAGGGTACCCGTGCAACTCCCGGTACCTGGTGTTGTTCATTTCAGCAGGAGATTCAGTCAGACACAGTTCTATGCAGCAAACTAACTAATTTATTGAACTGAACAGAGTAGTAGGATATTAACCCCTCCAGTGGGATGATATAGACAATATGCCATACAAATAGCCCGCAGCAATGATTCACACTTCACAGGATAGTTACCATCTCACTAGGTAATATCTCCTCTCAGGTGGATAGCACTAGGCCCTGGATTTCTTGCCCCGGGGTCTTGTTTCTTGGCACCTGATCTGGTCCTCACCTCATCCACTGTATTAAGCCTGGGGTCTTGGCACCCTATCTGGTCCTC
>CM044447.1:30304069-30316249 GCA_024363595.1 Xenopus borealis
AAGCCCTCTACAGCCCCCCTTCATCAGAAACAACCTCCCCTCTGGGTCCCACGTGCGTGCCTGTCTGTAGTTATGTCGGTGATTGAGACCAGAGAAGGAGATCAGGGGACATTACTGGCCAGTGCAGGCAGCAAACAGGTGCGTGTCTGGGTCGGCAGTGCCTACAAAGGCCGGGGACCACCAGGTTTTCACCCTGTGTCCTGCTGGTCAGTCTGACCGTGTTCTGCGCTGCATCTAAAACAACTGTGATCAAAACTGTGCTTATTTCATTGAGAACCAAGTGCATCTAGCATTTCAAACTAAGTGTTGTGCCACTTCCAGAGCACACATTCAAAATATTAACAAAACCCACTGTGGGAACCCTGAAGTGGAGCTGCTGTAAGATGCAATAGATAGTTACTCTTTAGTGGGCCAGTGGGGGGGTTCATTTGTAAAGTCAAGACCTGATCCAGCCATGTCCAGGGTGGGACCAGCCACATAATCAAGAATGAATGCATGGACAACCCTGCAGATCACAGGAAGGTGTTGGGATGTAAGTGCCTTAATGCATTGTGTCAATATGCACTAAAGTGTAGTGTGCCCACTCTTTGTGTCCCCACAACGTGTATAATTTTTAAATTCGGCATTAAAGCGTATTTATTGCAAATACACTTGGAAACTGCAAAAATTTTCAAATGCCTATTGCAGTGACATCAATAACATACTGTATAAATGAACCAATACTTCTCATCCTGCTGATGGCATGGCTGGTATAATGGTACAGTTCTAGTCATCAGATCATGGTCAGATCATTGCTTACTCCACCAAAGCAGAGATGCATCAGCCTATGACAGGAACAATCCACATTATCTTGGTGCCTGTGCCACAGGTTCAGTGTAGTCTGATCTGCTGATCTGTTAAGTCAGTGGTCCCCAACCAGTGGCTTGTAATCAGCATATTGCTCACCAACCACTTGGATGTTGCTCCTTGTGGCATCAGAGTAGGTGCTTATTTGTTTTCTGACTTGGAGGCAAGTTTTGGTTGCATAAAAACTAGGTGTACTGCCCAATAGAACCTCCTGTAGGCTGCAGGTCCACATAGGGACTACCAAATACCTGTAGCTAAACAGAGAACTTATTTTGCACCACCCTGGAACATTATTCATGCTTCCATTTCTCACCAAAAACACTTTTTACAGCTGAATGTGGCTCACAGGTGAAAAAGGTTGAGTTGCTAAGCATAGGGAATATTTAAAAATATAATCTTTAGCATAAAATTAGTTTTCAGTTGTAAAAGAATCTAACATTTAAACAGTAAATAAAGGGCCGGTGTTAGATCCATTACTAATCTAGACTTCAAGTCTGTTTCCTTTATTAAGAAGCAGAAAAAGCAAAACTAACCAAGTTCAGGTGTATTTACAAATCAGTTCTGATGCATTCAGCATATTGTTTTGATTTCTATTCAGCCATGCACTTAACATCTGAACAAATTACTAATCAGCCATACAACGTGTGTGTGTGTGTTTCAGTTACCCAATTAAAAAAAAAAAAAACACTTTCCCCCATTATAACCATTTACCAATGAAACCCACATGCTGCAGGGCGAATTACTCATTCAGTTGAGGATTTAATGGTTGCAGACAACTGCTAAATATTCAGTACAATAGAAGAGCCAATGGTCGTTTGTTTGTATGCAGGACAATGTTTTTACTTTTTTTTATAATTTACAAAATAGAACAATATTTATTAAATAATAACTTTACTTATTTGGGTAACCTAGCTACACTATACATTTTAAGACTCATATTGCAGGAAATCCTGTACAGATTTACCATTTTTTGGCACTGTAGTAGTTCTGTGTCTTCACTATACAAGAGCAGATACAACTATATAAGGGACGTACCTCCACCAGATCCAGGACAGACTTGTCTATTCAGTCTTGGCAGACTCCTTAGCACAGGATCAGCCATCTGGCTATGAACCTATGCCTTTATAGGTAATGAACTTGGAGTCCCAGATACAAGGGCATTATTGATTTTAGTCACCACTCCCAAAAAGAGCCAGAAAAGAAAATACAGCAACTGTAGCACAATAGACCTTCATACCCAGGATAGGTATCTCCTCTCATTCATCCTTATCTTCAGGAGCAGGTAGACAAAGTCTCCTAGAGAGTTTATCTGCTCCAGTAAGATTAGGCCCTGGTTTGTACTTCATGAGGAGGAGAATGTTTTTATCTCTTCTCACTTCAGATTTTACTCTATAGTAGTAATATTCCACAGGGGCACATAGACTATCTATTGCTTCTACATTGATGCAGTCAGTTTTGGTGTAACACTTTTTTTTGCAAAAAAAAAAAAAAAAAAAAAAAAAAAAAACACCCACTGACATACATCTGGAGTGAAAAAAACAGGCATTGACTTAAATGCATTTAGAGTGATAAAAAAAACTGCCAGTGACGTCAGTGCATTGTACCATGACAAAATGCCTACCAACTTCATTGTTTCTTTCATGAAATCAGCAGAAACCATGTGGTCTGAATATGTTATGGAGGGAGCCTGGCTGGTAAAAAATGATGGTTGTTCCCAATGTTATTAAAAGGCAAAAAATATATATATATAGAAAGGCCGGTAACCCTAATCTTAGAAAGAGAACACTTCCCTGCCACTGGTGTTGCCTATTTGTTTTACACATCCAGAAACGCTTCCCCCTTCCCTGCAAAGAACAAAGTGCAGCTCCAAAAAAAATGAGTAGCAATAAGGATGGAGTAGCAAAGAGGATGGATAGGATTCCTGAAAAGTACAGAGGATGGCATGGCACAGAGGATGATATACGATTCCTGGAAATCCTTTATTTTTTGCATTGACTGTGATGAGCTGAACCCAAATGGCAACCCAGGCTTAGCAGCACAAGAAAGAAAGGGTTCTTCTGAAGCCATTAATATGCATGGCAACAAAGAGAGATAGTTTACAAAAATATATCACCATTCTACATCAAGAAAATGTATAATATGTTGTCATTTTGGAAATATAAGTACACTTGTGTTTGAAGAAGATGGTTTAATCAAATTAAGTCTCCTTTTTTAACAAAGCAAAGAACAAAGCAAAGACAGTCCTGTCTTGTAATAAATATAGAATATCAGCCACAAAGCAGATAATGGCAGTTGAACTATTTAGAGAAAGAATGTTCTGTAACAACTATTCTCATATAAACCTATTCATTTAGACATCAACCTTGAAAACATCTCAGTGATAAATTGCAACTCCGATTGGATACTATTGCACAACGGCTTGTCAAAAAGCCATCCGATCTAGCAATGGAGTAAAAAATTACTGTATTCAAAAATTTTACTGTGTGGTAGGCTTTAGAGATAAAGTCTGAATAAATTAACTGTTTCCTCCAATGCCAGCCTAAGAAAAATATCGACTCATTGTTTATACTATAAATGTTTTTTCAGTTGTATTTTTCTTAAGGGTCATAAGACCCTTTGTATATAAACTCTTTGGATAGAAGGTTGTGCATAGTCTGATAAATGAACCAGAGCAATTTACAAGAATCTAGTATCAAAGTATCTTTGGATGTTTTGTACCCTATGCTAGACAGACTGTTCAGCCTGCATACAGTAGCTCTTGGGTCTACTCCAGTACCATCTGGGGCCTCTATATGCAAAACAAGAGATAGGCACTGTCCTAGGCACTCCAGTGTTATCCCCACATTTCTCAGCTGATCACAGGACAGGTATGGGATCTAGAAAGCCGCTATTCAGAATGCTCCCAATTATGGAGGTTGTCTCCTATAGATGCCATTATAATTAAATCCAAATTATTAAAAATTATTTCCTTTTTCTCTGTAATAATAAAACAGGATGCTGTACTTGATCCAAACTACATTATAATTAATCTTTATAGGAAGCAAAACTAGTCTATTGGGTTTATTTAATGGTTAAAAGATTTTCTAGTAGACTTAAGGTATGAAGATCCTAATTCCAGAAAGACCCCGAAAACCCCAGCTCCAAAGCATTCCAGATGACAGGTCCCATAATTGTACTTGGAAAAAATGTGTTTTTCAGGGATTGTGGCACATTTTTCTTTAAAAACCTATTGCAGTCAAGATGTAAACACACTGTACTATCAACACTGCAGAAGGTGCAAGGCATGAGTAGTGAAATCATCATTTTTCTACGTGTTTTATTTATTTTTTTAAACTTTGCACCTGCTGCCAGTATAAGGTTGACCTAACATTCCAGCTGAATCGTGCGGATTTACCTTCATCCTCCTTTCCATCTGACTACACTGTTGACCCAGCCAGAAATAAATATATGTGGGAGCCACAGCTTCACCACACTTTCCAGCTGTAATCAAATCTGATCTGGCATCTATGATGCGGACTACTGGAGCAATCTAAAAGCTGTAAAGCTGAACCCTATCCTGTTGCAGAGTGCTGCTACAGCCAGTACAGGAAGCAGTGAATACACAGTAGATGAGGAGAGAGAGAAATACCAAGGAAATTTCACAGAGAAAGGGAAACAGAAAAAAGGAGATAAGCAAAGAGGGGATGTTGCATGAGAAGGAGGAAGAAAAAACATAAGGGTGGAAAGAATGGTACCTATGTATGAGGAGGAGAGAGAAAAAGAGCATACAAAGAGAATGACCAATGAAAAAGGCCAAAGAGGGTGAAAGACGATTTTTGGAAGAAACTGGAAAATAAGAGTAGAGAATGATTTGCATGGTAAAAGGAAAATATGCAAAGTAAATTTAAAATACCTGAAATTTTAGCATGTACGCATTTCTTTTGCTGGCTGCCTGCCACTGCCTGTTGACATCAGAGATAGATGGGTCGGGCGAGTTATGAAAGGGCGGGTAAGGTTCGGCTTTTTGAAAGCACAAGTAGTGAGGTGTAAGAGTAATAAAGTATGTGCTTGTGGATAGGGGTTGGCACAATTTAACACATTTTCCATAAAATCCCATACAGGTTTAGGATCTGTCAGGTTTAGGATCCAGAATGCTTGTGGGTCACACATTTTCTGGATAAGAAATCCTTCTGTGATATGATCACCATACTATAAAATTAAACTTTCCACAATAGGATTGTTTTGCCACCATCAAGGATTCATGCAGCTTAGTTAGGATCAAGTACAAAGGGTATAGTCCTTTAATTACAAAGAAAATGTAATTAAATTACTTTAATGGACTATATGGGCTATGATCTGTTAAAAAAATAAATTAGCTTTGGGTGGGAAACATTTTTCCTTATCCAGATTCAAAATGTGCTAAATCAATAACTACAAAGAATCACAATAAATTCTAAAGAAAAGATAAATTATACAGTCAACTGTTAATATATACATTGAATTAGAGAGAACATTTGTTGATATTTTAGCCTTACCTTGGCCATGTAATGTAATGTCCTTATATGTCAAACCTATATTAGAAGTTGTAAAAACGCTCATCATACTTTACTCGCAAGTAAATGTAAGGTAGAATACAAACCCTGACCTGTTATACAATGCTACCTATGTGTATTTGAACAATGAGAACGGATTTATTTTGTGACAGAACTATCTGGTAACTTAAAGCCTCAGATTGACCTGACATCACTTAAATGCAATATTGCTAAACACTGTAATGACATTGTTGTTTTTGTATTTGTTTTGGCTTTGTAAAATCAAAAAATGTATCTTTAAAAAAAAATAAAAAAAAATACAAACCCTACTTACGAATCTTGTAAAGAAGGCCCTGTGGGGAAAACTGTATAAAACTGCTTTGCTCAGGGTGAAAAAAATAATATACACATGCAGTATCAAATCTTTAGAAATGTTACATTTCTAAGGGTTTCGTTCAAAATGTTACTTTTCCAGTGAGCAACTATTAATATAAAAATATAGCTTTAAATACAACAAACACATTTTCCGCACGCTAGAAAGCTTAGCAGGATATTTAAATTAACGGAGACGTCAGCAAGGGAATATATCTCGAGGCAGACAGAGTCTTGGTAAATGGGCCGCATTGTGTGGTCTCATTTGTCAGAGCACAGTAAAGCCCAGACAAGCTAGCTCCACTTGTATATAAAGCAGGAGGTCTATGTTTGCAGTACATAGAGAAATACTGTACAACTAAAAATTTCTCTTTGCAGACAACTGAGAATTTAATTTAGACTGAAAAAGACTTCACTTTATAATAAAATCTGCTGGCTCATATTGATTAATGAGGCCAACTATTCAAGCACAATCATTACTCGCTCCTATAATTACTTTTATTTCACTTTGTTAGCATTAATAAAGCTCTTCCTTGCAATAAGAGAAAATGGACAATGTTATGCTATAATATAATCCTAAAATGATTGGCTCAACTCTAGCTCTTACGAAAAATCAGAAATGCAATAAAAATTGCTGGGACTAATGGCAATTGTTATTTACTTTATGATCTTAAAATTGTCATGGTCAATGGACTTTTTCTTTGTCAGCTTTTCGAATGCAAGTAGTCCATTCCCATGGTATCCATAATCAAGCAGTTTTCACTGTTTTTCATGTTGCTTATGCAAAAGAATGTTCTTTCCCACTTTTCTCTGTGTTAAATAAATCTAAAACACTGTCTTTTATGTCTTTAGCCTATCCTGACTAGTCTGCTACAACTATCTGGTCTTCAAAACGTAAACTCTGCTGCTAAAAACTTGCTAACTTTGCCTGAATAAGCTGTTAAATATCTATTACAGCTCCCTATCAAGCACAGAATAGCCTCATTACATCTACTGTATAAAATTGAGTCTCCATTTGTTTCAAGATGCCTTGGCTCATTTCAAAGCCACTTCCATGTCACCCAACTCACATCCACTCTGACCTATAATTTTAAAACTTCCTTGCTTATCCTTACCTCTGAAACACCATGAAATTCTCAGAAAGAACCCTTCCCTGAAGCACTAGTGTAGGATCAGATGCCCTTAGCACTAATGGGCAATTCCCTGACCACTGGGGACTGCAGCACTCTTTACCCCAACCCCCCCCCCAATTAGGGCATTTACATTATCCACCAACTTAGATTGTTACAAGTGCTACAAGAAAAGGACACGGTCTTCCTACAGCTTTTTAACACTGTACAGAGGCCCATGTACCAACACTGGCAAATATGCCCCTTGGCAGTAACCCATAACAACAAATGCAATAATTTGATTGGTTGCCATGGGTAACTGCCCAGGGCCCAGGCAAATTTGCCCAGTGTTGATGAATTACCACCCAAAATTGGTCTTTGGAAATGTGTACGCTGATGGCAATGGTTCTTCCCATGTCACTATTATCAAATTATTATGTACAGCATAAGGGAGGAGCAAATTTTTCCACCGAGTTTTGCCACAGAAATTAAGCTATTTCAGCTTGCTAGGGTTACTCTCCAATTTAAAAGGATGAAAATGCCATCTGGTTACTGCCTGGGATCTAGTGTTTTCTGGAGAGAGAGCCTTTCTGTTATTTGGATCTCTATACCTGAAGACATATAAACATTAATCCCAACAGTTTTCATATCTTAGTTAGGATTAGACACAAAGTACCATTTTTTTAAAAATATCTTTTGTAAAAATGTAAATTATTTTATTAAAATAGAGTCTCCGTATCTTACTTCCACAGTAGTGATATGCAGTGCTTCCTGTACCCTACAATCACACAGGCTTCCCCCAAGTCCCAAATAAATACATCTTTCAGACCCCATCTCCCATATCTTCTTAGCTAACTAGGGTACTGTTAGGAAATATTGATACTTCGAACTGCTATACGGCACACCTGGGTGACAAGAATATTTCTAAACGGAATTATTCATCTTTTATTAATTAAAGTGGTTTCTTATAAAATAATTATGACTGAGCACTAAGTGATTTCTATAAATAAGGCTTTGTTGCAAAAGATATATTTGATCTTGCCTTATGGAGAAGTCATTTTCGTTCCTGGTTTCCCAATTAAACAGAGACATGCAATTAAACAAGTCGGCCTAACAAATGCTGGAGGGTGTTGACACCACACGCTGCGCTGCAGATTCTGCAGACTGATTATGCTCTGGTTTATATGCCTTTAATTATTTAGGCCGCATACCCCCTTACCATCTGGCCTATTGCAGGGAAAAAAAATGAATGCATTTTCCCTTCCTCTTATAAGCCAGGTGATGAAGATTATGTTTAATATTTGATGGCGGTATAATACTCAACGATTGAAAGAATTCAGATTCAAATTGAAATTCCCAACTGCTTTGCGAGGCTTTTGTTGCCGATAAAAGGGCGGTAAGTTATGCACTTTAGAGAAAGTGCTTATTGCTATTGAAATTGCTTTTATTAAACACATCAAATTAATTTGTCATTTGACAAACTTGAATGTGATTTTTTGAGTTTCCAGATATTTAGGTATGACTTTTCTGTCTGTAGTTTGCTAATTAAAAGAATTCACGTATCGAATAGTGATTTAATCCAAGACGTAAGCCTTGCCTGAATAGTGCAAGGGGTTTCCATAAATTGGATCGCCATACCTTAAAAGAACAAGAACACCAGGTATCAGGTACTGTTGCCTTGCATTGTTAAAACTGATTGGTTTGCTTCACAAACACTACTATAGTTCATATAAACAAGTTTCTGGGGTGGAAATTGAAAAAAGGCTACATGGCACATTCTAACAGCTAACAGCTAACACCATTATGTCCGACAGAACTGATCTGGGGTGGTTTTGACAGCAAAATAGATCCATTCAGCTTAGTTACCATCTCGTACAAGGTACTGTTTTATTATCATAGAGAAAAAATGGAAAAAAAAAAACAGAATATGTTTAGTGAATTCCCGCGATACGCCGCCAGTGAATAAATTCGCGAAACGCCAGAGACAAAAATGACAACGCAAACACACACCAAACCCTAACCGGTGTGTGTCCCTATTGACCTGCTCCCTGATGTAAAAAAATACAGAAAAATAAAAATCCACACAAGGAGTCAGAACTGGGGCAGTGTAAGGTTGCTGGTGGGATGGACACAGGAGCAGTTCAGCTCAAACTGGCTTGAGGCTAGAGAAAACTGTGCATAAGTCGTCCCAAACCCATCTGACCTGCTGGTAAAACCGTGGTTCCCACACATCAATAAAGGGATCCTATACTTTTATGTGTATCACCTATCTTGCTTTTCGGGCCCTATATATTACTCTTCCATTCTGACTGATTGCTAGTGTAATTAAGTCATAGCCACCACAGAGTAGTTGTAATTCATTTGTAGATGTTCTGTGAAATTCCAAGCACATTACAATTATACACTAAAAATGCCATAATGCCAATATTTAGAAATCTACTGAAAACTGTACGAGTTTCTAAACTGCAAAAAAGGAAAAAATCTGATCGTAAAATTTACATTTAACTTGGATCTCTCTCTAAGTTTAAATTCATACATCATCTTTTCTATTGAAGCAAATGCAGTGACAGGTGGCGAGCATCTGAAGGTTTTCTCCATCTGTTAAGGGCAAAGTAAGTGAATAAGACAAATTCAGATCAGGGTTTAATGGAAAACTATTTTTTCAGAATGACTACTTCAATAATTTATCGAGTTGGGGAGTAATAGGGTCTGGCTTGGGCACATGTAGGTGTCAAACTATAGCAAAAAAAGGATCTTTGGAATTCTTTATGAATCAAATGAAATACGAGTGTAGGACTAACCAGACCAAGGATGACTATGACCTAGTTGGTAAGTTTGGATGTATTACATTATCTTGATAAACATTCCCTGTTTTCAGGGGAAGACAGGTTTTTTTTTCTTCAAAAAATGTTTTGATATCCTTGATTATGGGTGAGCGCACAGGATCTCTTTTGTGTGGTCATAGCAATGTAGACAAAATATATATGTATGAAAATATATTTGTCAAAACAATCAGTTTTATATTCCCATTGCATTCCTCATACTCAGCCTTAAATAAAGTAGCATCTTTAATTATAGCAGAACTCTAAAGAAATTAGAGATGGCTAAGAATATTCATAGGCAAAATACTATTATATGGAAAAAAACTAAATATATATATATTTTGTTATTATCAAAGCATGTGCTTACGCACAAGAGGTGATGTTACGGATCATTCAAAGACATTTATAGCAATTTCTCTTCCTGTAATGCCAACTTAGCAGCAATAAAGGGTTGTAGAAACTGGAAGCAGATCTTGCATATAATATCTGAGAGCTAAACAGAAGGAAAGCCAATTAAGCATGGCAGTGACACACAAACTATGCTTTTTTAACTCCGGTGACCTGTAATCTTAGTCTGCAGCAAAAACATTGCATCCATCTAAAAGTCGACATGCAAATACAGCAATGCCCTAAGGGTTACCAAAGTGCTCATTTAAAGGAAAAACACCAAGGCCCTCCTGTAATCATATCGTTCACTTCCTAATTATACTGGGGAAAAAATGGTCTTCCTATGTTGGCTTTGCATTATGTATAGGGACATGAGCCTACGGCAATAATCAGCTTATTAAGTCCGGCATAACTCATCTTGGAGGTAGGAAATGTTTTCTTTAAAAATCACAAATAAACTCAATTTATTTTTTCCCCTTGATAGACCTTAAACTGGTTAGACCTCCAAAATATTTTCAGGCAGTCATATGACCTTTAGCACCCATTTTTTTCTAAAATGGTAAAATCATCATATTTGCTGTAAAAACATTCTCAAAAATGACTTTGGTTTAGAAGTTTTGGTTTTCCCCAGTATCTCCCATGAGCCCTAAAGTAGCATATAAAAGTATGGGATCTGTCCAGAAATAAATTATACAGAAAGTTATAAATTACGGGAAGGCCACATCCCATAGAGTCAACCTCCCTAAAGCCACCCTGTTGCATCAACCAGTGAGGCACAGCAGAATGGAGACAATGAGGGTACATAGAAATTAAGGAATCTCTAAATTACAGGAAGGCCATGTACCATAAACTACATGTAATCCAAATATGTAATCTGCAATAATAAAAAAGCTACTTGTACTTATTGGTATAATTAATCCTTATTGGAGGCAAAACAATCCTATTGGATTTATTTAATGTTACCATGATTCTTTTTAGTCGACATTAGATACTAAGATTCAAATTATGAAAAGATCCCTTATCTGGAAACCCCCAGATCCAAAGTATTCTGGATAACAGGTCCCATACCTGTACTTAGCACTCCTGCCTTTCGTGTTATGAGATCCAACTGTGGCACCAGGAAAATGTCTATGTCTAGGCAACCGTGTACCCTAAAAATACTTGCAATTAAATAGATTATGGAGGAGATTTGCTGTATATTAGTAGATCTACTGTAAATTTTTAGCTGTCATAAGGATGCCACACATAAGCATCACTAAACTCAAAGTTTTATTGATATTTAAAACACATTATGATATAACTTTAGAAAAATTTAAGACTGCCACAGATTTACTTGATTGTGGTCTTTCATAAGGCAAAACATGACAGCATAACTCCAGGCTGCATAAAGATATTAAAGGCATCATTGACTACCAATTATCGGGGGTGCAGGAGGGGGGGGGGGAGGGAGTTTTCGGATGGGGTGAGGGGGCCAAATGTTTTTTTATTTTGCGTTCAAAATGTGCTCCCAAGTGATCGTGATGCAGGTTACACATTACTTCCAACTAATCTAGTGGTCATCAAGATGAAGGGAAGGTTTTCCCCCCAGAATTTGTCAGTGGCACCCCTTAGTATCCACGTGTTGCTTTTTATTTGTTCTATTCAGAACCAGTAAGTCCAATTTACCATGAACACTTTCTTACAAATAACTATTGATTTACAACATTAGCAAATTATTGTTATGTTTTTTTCCCTAAAGTCTACTGTTCTCTCTTGTACTTTCTAAAACTGAACTTAGCGTAATAAATTCTGTTCATTAGGCTTGCTCTTATAATTTAAAAGAAACTTTCTTTTGCAATTATGATAATGACATAGTGCCTATACCTTTAACAATTTACAGAATACATTAACTAAGATAAAAAAAAATAGAAATGTACTAAGCGTTCTCCCAAGAAGCTGTATTTTATTTAAAGGAAGATGTCCTACAAATAAGCTGTGCATCTAAGAACAGGTTATTTCCTGATATGGTGATTCTCAGTAGGAAATGAGACAGCTGCTGGAAGATTTTATTGGGCTGGGTATTGTGATAAATAAGTGTGGTGTTTATAAAAATGGCCTGCAGGTGGCACTGTGCATACACAGGACTTTCTGTAC
>CM044447.1:30321822-30339118 GCA_024363595.1 Xenopus borealis
TGGTGCGGTGATCCTCTTTATGGGTAAAAGCACACCCTTGAACATATATTCATATTGGTTAGCCTACATTATAATTAAAATATTACAGACCATAGAATGGTCACAGTCTTCACAAAAGATAAAAATTCCAGCAATGGAAAGTCAAATGGTAAAAAAGGGAAATACCAGTCAGTGGACCATCACATTAGTATTTCAAGAAAGTTTTGTGTACTGCTAATAAGTGGGAACAGCTCTGTAATGTTTTTCAAATCTCTTATTCGTTAGGGAATATTGTTCCAAGAAACCTCAAATTGCAAGTTTATTTTAGCCTTTTAGAATATCAGATGTACACAGTCTTAAACCTGTCTAAGTGATTTCTGCATATGACTTGGAAATATTGTGGCACCCCAAACATTTCGCAAGGAGGCTATGTGGCCAACTCTATGAAAGAGAATGGCACTGCTCTAGTTAACGCCAACCACGGATTATGGCTAGGCAAACCCAGAGCTGCAGTTCTCAACTGTTGGAGGGTGCAGGCTTATAATAGGGGTTTAACACCAACCGTTCAGTTCACCAAGTAAGTAAAGGTTATACAGCCATCTTTAGTATTACTGAAGCATATAGCTACTGTGTAACTGTGGAGAGCTGCCTGTTATCCAGGAAGAGAAAAGGTCAGCCCTATTAGTTTTTGCCTTACCGCTCGAATGCTTTTCTCCGGTATCTATGTTCAGAATTACAGAGTTATTCAGGCAGAGATGCAGAATGTGTAGCAGCCAAAGTCTGACTGCTTTATCAGAGAAGCTGTAGGCGATTAACTGCATGAGTGTTAATGATACAAATGGAGAATCTACGTCAACTAGAAGTGGTATACTCATTGTATTTCATTTCAGGGCAATTAGTTGATAGAAAGCAGCCCAGAAACTTGCCTTTATGTTACCAATCTTTTTAGTTCATCTGTTAATCTTGCCTTATTAGGCATATTGGATTGATTTTGGTTGTTTTGCCCCCTAAGTTATTCTGATGCACAGAAAGATGACCAAATATATTATTTAGGGACCAATTCCACGGTAACACAGCGACCTGCAGCTACCATGGTGGAAGTACATGCTCCTCAAACTACGAACAGGACACAGTAATTTGAGAAGGTTTGTGTGGACTGGATCTAGCCCACCACCTAAGAGAATTCATGCTCACCAGCTGGGATCCTAACCTTTGTACGCATTTACCCACAGTTCACATAACACTGCACCATCAACAGACAGACCAGGAGGTATCCTTGCCGTAATGTTAAACAACTGCATTGCAGCAAACACTGACTTGCTCAGAGACACCAGTTGTTAGGATCCTATGTATTTCTTTTATTGTGTTTTCTTTTATGTTGTGTTAATGTTATCAAAAGAAGAAAAAAAAAACAAAATAACCTGCAGTTAGTGCTTCTTTGCAACAAGATGCTGCCGAGTAGTCCCCCTCCCCCCATATGATGGTCAAGGAGATAAGTCTGTGACTCAGTTTGGGAGATTGCTAATCTTTGCAGTCCCCTGGTACATTTCTTTGTCTATTGGCTCAATGTGCTGCAGAGCAGTTCTCCAATATTATAGGATAGTCGGATGGGAAGGCCTGTAATTTTGGGGGTAAACAAATGGCAGATGGAAACTCAGCATCTTTGCAAAACCCTGGGTATACTGTAGGCTTGTCATTTAGTTTTCTGTATTCCATAAGGTATTGCTAATGAAAACAAGATAGAATGGCAGGCTTCTCTGAGAAGTAACAAATGCTTAGTCAGCCAAACAATCCTTTTGCCTAAAACAATTTGCAACATTCCATGTCCAAATACATAATATGTGTATCCTGAAATAACACTGCAGACCAGAGCCCAATAGAGGCACAACCATTGCACATAAGGGCCAAAAGATCACAGGATGGTCCATGAGAAGTTTTATTGAACAAAGCCAAACTGTGTCCGTACACAAATAACAGACATTATGCAGGTCAGTTGCTCAGCCTGTAGACACAGCCTGATCAAAAATAAGGCAGGTTGCTGGAAATTAAGATGCATGCACAAAACACCAGAATACATTTCAATTTTGAATATTCAGAAGACATTCTTAAGGTTTGCTCATTGGACTTATGTTGGCCATATAAGGAATAAGTCTATTCTATTCTATTTTCCCTTAAAATGCTCCAAATTAGTAATTGCATTTGTATTATAAAAGTATCTGATTAGCAACAGGGAACAAAACGGACTGTTTGGCTAAAGGACCAATCTGAGCCATTACGGTGCATTTTCAATCAGTTTCTATTCACGGATTGTTATGGAATTAAGTTTTGGGATGACTCATTTTTTTTCTAATGTTTATGTACTTTGTAAAAAATATTTTAAAAAGTTACTTTTGCTGGTGGTGTTAAAGGAACAGTTCAGTGTAAAAATAAAAACTGGGTAAATAGACTGTACAAAATATAAAAATATTTCTTATATAGTTAGGCAAAAATGTAATGTATAAAGAATGCAGTGACTGGATGCCTAACATAACAGAATGCTACTTCCTGCATTTCAGCTCTCTAACTCCGAGTTAGTCAGCGACTCAAAGGGGGCCACACGTGACATAACTGTTCAGTGAGTTTGTATTTGATCCCCATGTTCCCCTCCCTCACGTCTCTGATTGGTTACTGCCTGGTAACCAATCAGTGGAAACCAAGAAAGTTGCATAGATCTGGGGTCAGATTACAGCAGGAAGGAGAGGAAGAGAGCTGCAAAATGAGCATGCTCAAGCCCTACACCCCTGGAGGTTTAAGCTGAAAACAGAAAGTCTGATACAGAATCCTGTGTAAACTCAACTGAAGGAAAGAAATGCTGTGTTTCTTTTGACAGAGGACTCAGAGCAGCATTACTTTGAGTGTTTATCGGTGTATTTATATCAGCCTTTCTTAATTTTAGCCTTTACTTCTCTTTTAAGTGCAAGAATGAAATAAATTGTTATTTTAAATCAATCATGTTCTTTTTTTGTGGTATTGGTCCTTGTAAGGAGCCATCACTGGTCTTTTTACAACACTTGGTGCCCACAGTGAAAATATTGTATATCACTTTCTCATTTGGCCACTCCAAATCTCTGCTGATTCTACAGGGGCTGAATGCTCATTAAAAAATTTAATCTGAAATAATGGTCTTCAATGAAGCAGCCATAATTTACAGTGTGCAGCAAGAAAGGCCATGTAAGCCATCGAAAAAGCCTCTTCAAAACAAGCTGTAGAATTGATTTTTATCTCCAGACTTATATGCAAATCAATTGTCTGACCTTCTGATAATGTTATTGTAAAGTTCTTATCTTCTACCAACTACTGAATCACAGATCTGCAAGCGTTAGGGCAAGTAACCTGCCAGAGCTGCTCCCTCTTACCCAGCATCTTGTGAGAAGGGCCTTATTTTACCTTTTGTGTTGGTTTCAATTTAAAATGTAGGTCATATATAGATAGTAGCTCCCAGCTCTATTTCATTCTGAGATGGCTGCTAACAGGGCACAATTGAATTTGTTAATATAGAAAGATATCTTAACGGAATTGTAAAGCATAAATAAAATATACAAGTATTGGACCTATTATGCAGAATGCTCGGGACCTGGGGCTTTCCAGATAATGGATCTTTCTGAAATTTGGATCTTCATAACTTAAATCCAATAGAAAATAAGGAAAACATTAAATAAACCCAATGGGCTGGTTCTGCTTTCAATAAGGATTCATTATTCCCAGCTTGATCCAAACGAAGATACAAGGCAAAAAAAAATGGAAGGACAGCCAAGAATTTTTTTCTAGGAAAATTATTGATGCAATTTTATCAACATGCTGTAAGGTTTCAGAAATAAAACCTCCCTATGATACAGTTATTATGGAAATGTTATAAATGTATCTCCACTCAAAAAGCTGTTTTGTGACAGTGAAAGATTTTATCATTGTAAGCAATTTTTCAATATATATCAATTTAATAAAACATTCAAAACAAAATGCCAGAAAAATGCTGGGTATTCTTAGCAAGGTTTTATGCTTAATTTTCAAACCCCTCCAATAGGTGGAGGATGCGTATGTGTAAAATTTTACGAGAATAATTTTACTAAATAATGCAGACAATTTGATTGTCATGAATATTTCTACTGAAACTTTTGTAAAGCTTTTCTTACAAAATGTACCATTGCTAGTAAAGGAATGGTACCTGTCATCCAGAATGCTCAGGACCTGAGGCTTTCTGGATAACCTAATAGGCTGGTTTTGCTTCCAATAAGGATTATATTATAATATCTTCCTTGGGATCAAGTACAAGCTACGGTTTTATTATTACAGAGAAGAAGGAAATTTTCAAAGATTATGATTATTTGGATAAAATGGAGTCAATGGGAGACAGCCTATAATTCTGAGCTTTCTGGATAATGGGTTTCCGGATAACAGTTCCCATACCTGTACTGTAAAATAGTATATATGGCATCTATTAACAGGGGAGTATTTCTATACAGGCACCCAAAGTGCTGTGGCTAGGGTGGCAGAACTTTGCGTGGCGGGGGACGGACCGAATTACAATTTTTAAAGAAAAATCCCCCCACCGCGGAACACATACTGCATAAATCATTGCACTTAAGTGGAGGGCTGGCAGTACAAAAACAAGTTATGGTGTGCAGGGTCAAGTGATGTACATTAATCAAAATAGAGAAATTCGAAAGAGAATGACCCATTTTGGTTGCACCTGCCCTTTATATTGTCAGATAATCCCACCACTTATAAATTAAAATATAAATTTTCATATAAGCCAGATAAAAAACTGCCACCAGTCAGTAGACACTTTCTGGAATATCATAACTCCAGTATAGGTTTAAAAGCTACTGGTTTATCAAGATTATCCCTTTGAATTAGCGAAGTGACAAAGTCATCTCTCTTAGCAAAAATAAGTGAATGAATTTTCGTGATGAATGTCCTGAGCCCCTATGGACTTTGTGCAATGGTAGTTGTCGACTAGTGATAATTCTAGCCTATTATGGGCAATAGTGATGGGCGAATTTATTCGCCAGGGGCGAATTCGCGGCGAATTCCCGCGATTCGCCGCTGGCGAATAAATTCGCGAAACGACCCGAAAAATTCGCCGCCAAAAATTTGCCGCGGCAAAACGAGTCGCACGTCGTTTTTGACGCGACGCGACGAAAACGACGCGACGCGCGGCGGAAACGACGCGATGCGTCGGAAACGACGCGACGCGCGTCAAAAACGACGCACGACTCGTTTCGGCAAATGGCGAAAAATTCGCGAATTTCTCTGGAAATTCGCGAATTTTTCGGCGAACCGAAACGCGGCCGTTTCGCCCATCACTAATGGGCAACCTTCACTGTATGTGTGGCATGTGTGTTACATGATTGACACTGGATGTGTCTTTATTCACTTATGCATTTCTGTTACTAGCTAAGCAATTCAATGAATGCTGCTTCTCTTCTGATTATGACACTTTGGGGCAAATTTTCTAAAAGGGCAAAGTAGCTGTCGCTAGTGAAAGCCAAAACAGTAATTTACTAAAAGGTGTAGAGGACAGTTTTGCATCCTTTCACAGGGAGAATTTAACTAATCAAGAGGAGGCAAGCAATAGTACTGCAAATGCGACTGGTTTCTGCTCCTCCTTCTGCAACATTATTTCCACGGGTGGACCTGGTGGGTGGGTGAGGGGTACAGGCCTTGACACATTGCAGACGTAGGTTTCTGTGTATTCAAAACCTATGAAGTGTTATTTCTGTTGGGGAAATTAAAGAAAAAAGACAGTAACCTTAGAAACACTGCATCTTTATGCTAGCTATTCTTAAAGGGATACTGTCATGGGAAAACATGTTTTTTTCTAAACACATCAGTTAATAGTGCTGCTCCAGCATAATTCTGCACTGAAATCCATTTCTCAAAAGAGCAGATTTTTTTATATAAAATTTTTAAATCTGACATGACATTTTGTCAATTTCCCAGTAGTCATGTGACTTGTGCTAGCACTTTAGGAGGAAACTGCTTTCTGGCAGGCTGTTTTTCCTTCTCAATCTAACTGAATGAAACGCAGAGGGACATGGGGTTTTGGAGTGCGGTTCTTAGATCTACCAGGCAGCTGTTATCTTGGGTTAGGGAGCTGCTATCTGGTTACCTTCCTATTGTTCGTTTAGGCTGCTGGGGGGAAAATGGAGGGGGTGTTATCACTCTAACTTGCAGTACAGCAGTAAAGAGTAACTGAAGTTTATCAGAGCACAAGTCACATGTCTTGGGGCAGCTGGGAAATTAACAATATGTCTAGCCCCATGTCAGATTTCAAAATGAAATATAAAAAAATCTGTTTGCTCTTTTGAGAAATGGATTTCAGCTCAGAATTCTGCTGGAGCAGCACAATTAGCTGATGCATTTTGAAAAAAACATTTTTCCCATGAGAGTATCCCTTTAAGGAACAAATGTGTTCCCTCGAGATGGGTTATAGCATTATGGTTAAAAAAAAAATGATAGAACACAGAGATGAAAAAAAATACACTGTTTGCCAGGGTGCAGTAACCTATAGATACCAATCGACAGAAAGTACAACTGTTTAAAAGCAACTGTACTTATTACATATGGGGGGATTCAGTTAACCTTTTTTGGTCTGGGGACCGGTGCAGTGGCAAAAATTCCAATTCTGGTTCACCGGCGTCCAATTCTGGTTCACCGGCGTCCAATTCTGGTTCACCGGCGTCCAATTCTGGTTCACCTAGATTAATTTCGGTGGCCCAGTTCAGGACTGACTGTGGCCTGGTTCTGGGCAGCGGACCAGACCATGACTCAGTTGGACCAAGTTATATGGCAGCTCCTTTTTATCTGGACAAACAGAATTGTGCGTGTGGGCTGCTGAATTCATTTAACGTTACTAAATCCTAAGACTGCATTTGGAAATGCGATCCTGTTATCTGTGGCCTACCCAAATGAAATTTTGTTTCTATGCCAAAGAATTTCTCAATATGTTTCTGTCTAGAACATACAAAAATCAAGATCATTATTTTCAGCAGAATAAACCCCTATACAAGTATTCCCAAGGCAATGTGTAATATAGACAGGCAGTTTGGGTTTTAATGCATTGAAACCCACTGCCAGCAATAAGCTCGTAGTGTTTGGAATTTAACGTCATAACTGAAATATTAAAAATAAACAAGCTGGAAGTTTTAAGGAGCTCTGGAACCCCAGAGAGCATTGCAAATTGGATCCTTTACCATTTCTATTTCAGTCTGTGTGTGTAGCTGGAGAGACTTCTCTAATCCCAAAATTAATCTGAGGTGTGTGCCTGAGAGAGAGAGGCAGGAGGAATGATATGCAAGAACAGAGAGGCACTGTCTAGCAGAACAGAGAAAGTCACTCAAACCAAAGGCATACAGGTATGCGTTCTATAAAAAAAAAATTGATTTTTACACTGGAATTGATCCACAAATACCTATACAGAAGTAGTAATAATGACACTATAGTAACAAGGATCGCAGAATAAAATATATATGTGTGGTATTCTAGAAGCAATGCACTAGGGACCTTGTTTGTGGAGCAAGAAAATATTCTCCCAGAATTGTATGCATACCCTTAGGAACATGTGCTAACTTATCAGTTTCATCTGGGGGTTTGGGTGCCAAACAGAGGCAACTTATTTGGGGAAGGGGGCAATAATTCTGGACATTCTTTCAAGATGAGTATCAAGAGGCAAACCAAGATTCCCAATATAGCAGAGAGGACTGCATAGTTGTGCAGACATACAAGTGGGGCTACTTCTAAGCAGTATAAATTACTGTATGTGTATGCCTGTAGAACATATGAAAATGTATTTTGGTTTACAGTTGGAGGTTTCTTCTGTATTAAGGATAGGCAGCGTGGGTGCCAGGGGATCAGTATCAAAGTCAAGTCAGGATTCCAATTCTAGCAGACAGGACTACAGAGTTATGTAGCCATACAAGTTGGGTTAGTAAAAGAAAAGGTTCAGCAATACAAAAAAAACAATTTTAATTTGAGGACAGTGGCAAAGAGCAAAGCAGGATTCATTATAAAGAAGATTGAGAACAATCACAATGGGCAGGAATTGAAGAATTGAATTGGACAAATGGACAGTAGCAAATCATGCTCAGCAACGAGTATGGAGAGTACCGAGGAACAGGCATACCTAAGATACAATTAGAAAATTAAGAGTACTCAACTAGACTATGGATGAGCAAAAACAGATGTCTGAAAGGGATCAGCACCCAGCACTGACAGTCAAAACCAATACAAATTCTGCCTAGTGTGCTTCCATGGAGTGTTAAGGCTAACAGAGCTGAATGCTGTAGGCCTTTGGTTCAAACACAAGTCAAGGATCGACTGTCAATTCATCCTATAGTGCACATCCAACCTATGTTTAAAGACTGACACAGAAGAGGATCAAGGTATTTAAAATTAAAAGGAATCCTTGTGCTTTCTGAGCAGGGTTTTGTCATTCTATTTAGAAATGGACCACAAACTAGGAATATCTAATAACTCTAACAAGAAGTCATTGGCATTCTTTATGAGGCATGCATCTGAGTATTTTGGACAACAAATTCTCTCTGACCATGGAGTCAGGGCCCCGTGAACCATCTTTCCCCAAAGGTGATAGCAAACTCCAATCTATTGAAAGCAGTAATCAAAGATTACAGGGGGCTATTAATCTTTAGATCTATTCTAGCATAGGAGAGCAACATCCCATCATTCATATGAAAATATTATAAAAATTCTGGCCTTCCAGGGAGACATTTTTCAATCAAAGCTTGACATATAAAAAATTATTCTCAGGGTTATATATAATCACTGTTTGTGAAAGCTGCAGGTTGGTTACAATTAGTTACAGGACCTTGCACATTTTGCTTGGCTATACTGTATTATAGTTCTTTCATTAATGTAGGCCCCTAATCACACCAAATATTAATCACAACACTGATACAATTTAGAACCTAGTTATGTACTGTTAATACCAATGCCTTATTTATCTATTAAAGGGAGTATTTATATATACCTGGTTACCAGGTTAGTGTACAGGATTCAGCTTAAAATGTCCCTTAAAGACAAAAGGAGGTCTGTATTTTAATGCAAAATGACTGAAGAACTGTATCTCTTCTGTATCATGCTAGCACAGAATTTGATACCTTCTGGTCATTCCATTCAAGTTATCCATAATTCATAAGAAACAAGGAATGTATAGCACACTCCTGCTATTTACCAGCAGGACAGTGGTTACACTGCTTCAAAACACTCACATAAAACATGTTCTTCACTTGTAGATTAACTTTTAGTATGATGCAGAGAGTCATATTCTAAGACAATCTGCAAATGGTTTTAATTTTTGATTATTTGTGTTTTTTTAGTTATTTAGCTTATTATTCAGAAGCTTTCTAGTTCAAATATTTAGAATAGTACTTGCTACAAAAGCTGAGCATAGAAAGTAACCGTACAATTATTTACCTTTATTTGTGGGGTCCCCACTCGTTCTGTAACTTATATTAGGTACTAGTACAAATAGCAATCAAAGCAATATGGTGTTTTTGTTGGATTTAAAAATTATTATAGAGTGATGACAGCAAGACATGCCTTTGCGAGGCAGCATCCTTGGTCTAAATCAGGAATCTCCAACCTGTGAGTCCCTATGCGGACTGGCAGCCTACAGGAGTCTCTGTTTGGCAGTACACCTGATTTTAATGCAACTAAAACTTGCCCTGGAATTCAAAAAAAGCACCAGCTTTTGGCCACTGGGAGCAACATCCAAGGGGTTGGGTAGCAACAATGTTTCAACCGAGAAACTGGTTGGGGACCATTGGTCTAAATAAATGCTGTTTGGATATCCTGTTTGGGGATTT
The DNA here is from genome assembly GCA_024363595.1 of Xenopus borealis. NCBI lineage: Eukaryota > Metazoa > Chordata > Amphibia > Anura > Pipidae > Xenopus > Xenopus borealis. The sequence goes on from CM044447.1 coordinate 30,331,665, forward strand.
TCCATTTCCTATTGAAGGAACCTATCTTTTTGGTTTCACCCAAAAAAATTAAATACTATACATAGTCTATACCTTTGCACAACATTACAATTCAAAGCATCTGCAACTGTAGCATTGAAATTTAGCAAAAGGAGGCGTAGCAGTTAATCGAGAGGACTGTTTGTGGTTTAAGATTAAAGAGTAGTAAAGTGGTTGAGGAGAAAAATAAAACTTGGACACGAGTGAGTATTCAAGAACTCACTTAATTGTAGGCTGGGAGAAAATTTAGAGGAGGGGGAAGAAGCAAATTCAGCAGGGCCTTGCAAATTCAGCACAAACCTACAGCATTTAGTTAAACAACAGAAGCAGAGAGCATATACACAGTGAGATATATTTGTTTCTAGTAGTTATGTGTGAAAAGTGTCAGAGGAAGGATAGTCAGCAGCTTCCATTGGACTGGTATGTCTTTGCAGACTCACTGGAGCCAGGATCGGCAGGGATCTAGGAGCCGGAAAATCCTTCAAATACACTTACATGTAAACAATTTTATATATATTTTTTCAGTAAGCAGGATCCACACAAAACAGGACTTATAGTAAACTAGTAAACTCAGGCACTAAATATAGTGGCAGGAAAAGACCACAAGGTCAGTATGGTGTTGTCAAGCGAATAAATCAAATTTAAATCAGATTTAATGAAAATTAAAAAAGAAAGCAACACGTAATAAGGAAATGGTGTCTTGTTCTCATCGTAGTGCAGCGCTCTTAGGGGCCTATTTATTATGTTGTGTAAAACCAAATAGAAAAGAAAGTGGAGTAAAATAAAGGACAAATTTATCAAGCTGTGTGTTATTTTATGCCATGTGAATGCCACATTTTCCTCCGTAATTTTACCCAGGTTCAGATGCAAGATGCTTAAAGAAAATATGCAGTAAAACACTGCCATTTTTTCTGCTGTTTTTTACACCACATAATAAATATGCCCTTTAGAGTACTGTGTTGAACTTTTGCATAATAACCTAGTGTCAACATTGTCATTTTTCAAGATACCAGTATGGGATCCATTATCCCGAAAGCTCCGACTTACAAGAAGGCCATAGACTCCATTTTAAACTAGTAATTAAAACTTTGAAATGGTCTCATCAGTCTCCCTAAAGCCAACCTGTTGCATTAACTGCAGAGTGAAGCACACTAAAATGGTGACAATGAGGGTATATGGAAATTAGGGAATCAAATACCAAAATACAGACACACGATCAAGCAATACCTGTAATCAAAGCCCATGCAGATATAGGCACTTATCATGGTTACGAGTGCCTTAGTTAAGATAGTATTTTTAGAGGACCAGACAATTTGTCGTACCACATTTGAATATCAGAACATCCGATGCAGGTATTGCATATACCCACGCATTGATCCTATGTATATGGTAAGATAATTGACACAAATCTGACACAAAAAATTCATGGTTTTCTCATTTTAAAAAGCTTTGAAAATGTGAGATTTTTGAAATGTAAAAACCATGAAAAGCACTAATACAAAACTTCGACAGGTATTTTTCAGAAATTGTCAGAAAAACTCATTTTTGGATTCAGATTTTTTTAGCTTAAAATTCAGCTCGATTTTCCTTTTGTATTTTTTTTAATTCTGAATTTATAATAAATCTCAAGATTCGTAGTTTTAAAGTTTAAGTTTAGTCGCGGTATCAAAAAGCACTAAAATGGCAAAAATTACACAGTTGATAAATAAGCTTCTTTAAGGGATACTTCATGGGAAAAAAGGTTTTTTTTGGGGTTTTTTTTTTAAACACATCAGCTATCAGTGCTGCTCACAGATGTGGAGCTACCGGGAAGCAGGGGGTGCAATTGGACCAGGGCCTCATATCCTGGCTGCCTACACATTCTACTAGTACAAGTATGGGACCTATTATACAGAATGCTTGGGACCTGGGGTTTTCTGATAAGTGGTACTTCCATAATTTGGATCCCCACACTTAAAAATTATTAAAAACATTCAACGCAATAGGATTGCTTTGACTCTAATAAGGATTAAATGATATAGTTTAGATCAAGGACAATGAACTTTCTGTACAGGATCCTATACCTATACGGAGCAGCTCGTCTATCTTTAATTAAAGAAAAAGGCACTTGTGCCACCATACTCTTGCCATTTTTGGAATAAGCTTCCCAGAATGACAGCAGTACCAAACTAGGGCTGCCACTGCTGTAGTGCAAGGATTATATAGGGTAAACCAAACCCACTAGCCATCTGTCTTTTGAAGAAATGTAGTTTGCCATCACCTGCACACCAATAAAAAGCCTAGTTTTTTTTCCTCTGGGTTGACCCCTCATCACTCAAGCTAGTCACTACATAGGCTTGAGCCAGCAGGAATATGCTTGGTTAAGGGTACAATCCTGGCCACCAGCCAAACCCAAACTTTAGATACCACATCTCTACAAAATTACCATTTTATTTGGAGAGGGTACACTTGATTCTTTAACTATAAGACAATTTGGACAATGCTCTACTATACCAAGCTGCTAGTATTAGTATCAGGTGCAATCTGCTAGTCCCACTGCCAGGGACCCACATATAACACAAAAGAAAAGCATGCAGGTGATAGTGATTTAGGGGTATGTTTAATAAGATTGGAGATAAATATCTGGAGAATTTTTTTGGAGATGTTGCCCATAGCAACCAATCAGCAATTAGATTTAAACAGCTACCTATAAGATAGCAAAGATCTGATTGGTTGCTATGGGCAACATCTCCAAAAATTTCTCTTAGCAAACATACCCCCTTATTGTGCCAACAAGCAAGGCAATGTTTTAGGTTAGTGCCCTTTATCAAGCCTGTATACTTGTATAAGAAGACTCTCAAATAAACCTGCTAAGAGGGCATGGTAAACAAGCCCTACCTCCCAAAATAGGCGACAGCTCCCATGATCTCTGTGGTATTCAGCAAAACACAAACCAATGCAAATGTCAAGTGCAATTGGTTCATTGTATAATAAAATACATTATTAGGGATAGGTCTTCTGGATTTGACAAGAAACACGCTGCTTTTAAGTACTTTTATGCACGGTAGTTCATCCTAGAATTCTTAGTCACAAACCCATTAGAAACTGGTTCCAAAAGAAAGCAGATTTAGTTCCTAGATTGTATATGGTGGGGGCTAAAAGAACAGAATAACGATTAAATCCTGTGCATTGCCATTAATACTCTAATACATGCATTTCTCTAAGAATCCCTACGCCTCCATTTCTTTTTTGCCATAATCACCTAATAAATATTTAAATGGGTCCATTTGCTGCAACTGGAAAAGAACCGTGTAAACGTGCTGTCATCTAGACCCATAAGCTGCTGTGGAGTCAATGAAATTTTAAGTCACTTAAAATCACAGCCACAAGCTAACTCAAACCTGCCAAATAACTGTCTGCCAGGAATCAACTGCTGGACCAAGGTTGCCTTCTCTAAGCTAGGACACTCAGTTCATTATGAATGCTTGCATTGCTTGTCTAATTAGGCCTGGGAGAGGCTTAACAACCCCGCTACAGATTTGCTGCTTACAAATATAAAAATACAAGCCTTGTTCAAATTAGCAATGTGAGTTGAGAAGCACCAACTGTCTGACCAAGTGAAGAAAAAAAAAAAATTCCTGATCCACAGAGTGGTTATTTTGGTTCATAAAACTCTCCTATGTCAGCCACAGGAGGTCCGCCGTAAAATGAATTATAGTAAGCCGTATGTGATAATTAACCAGGCATTAGCAAATATCTTGGAACAGGGAGGCTCTGTTTAACTGTATTTTAACTAATAAAAGCATGAATTTGTTCAACAAATGATCATTTAGGTAGTGGAATGTTCAGCGTATTGAAGGAACACTGAGCAACAGAATATTGTAGGGGACTGAACAGTTTCCTTACAAAAACATTGCTGTTTTATAGGCTGGCAACACACTGCAATGTTATTCAGGCTCCTGTAAGGAACAAGAGTCTCTATGAAGCAAATACAATACACATATAGTGTATCAAATGTCTTCTCCTATTTGTATCAATATGCAATAGGATTAACATTTTTACTGTCACGTGTTAAGTAAAAACCCCTCTAGAAAATGAAGGTGAAAGGTAGGAATTTGCATATCTGTTTACAACCACATTCCCACAAATATGAGGGCACTGTTTAGAATGTAAATTTAATAAGATCAGGATGATTTTCAAATCTTTTTAACCCTAAATTTAATTGCAAATAGTACATTTCTGAGCAACATTTCAATTTTTGAAATAAACAGTTTTCCAAAAAATATATGCAAATTCTGAATTTAATGCTAGCAAAAAAGTTGGGATGGGGCAACAAAATACAAACCAGATTTATTAATGAGCCAAAAAGTTGAATAAACCTTGATTTTTTCCACAAAGACCCGAGAGTACTCTTCACACTGTACACACACAACTCGTAAATAAATACACTGTTTTTAACAGGACCAAGTGTTTGTTGGAGTTTAGAAAATAATTTCACATGCATACAAAGGTTAGCAGTTCACTGTCCTTGGGCTACTACTAAAATGATTGCATTCTCTGTTAATATACTATTGGGCCTGGAGTGGGAAACCTTCAGGCCCATGGATATAGTTCTCAAGTCCCCCATGAGATCAGATTTCAGACTTGGAAATGGAGGTGCAGATTAACCTAATGTGGCTCACCATAAGACCAAACAAGTCTAGTTTTTATACCCAACATTTGGAAAATTTGACCCATAATGACATTATCCTAAACGGACACTGACAGCATCACTGTTTTTTTGCACTTGTCTGGGCCATAGTAGCAGGTCTGTCTATGTTTTCAACAGTTTTGCCCTCAAAACACCTGATTACACTGAACACTACCCCAGCAGAGGTATGAGATCAGTCGGATATGCAATTTTGACACACCAGACAAATTGTTTTGGTCTTACAGATGAGCTCATGGAGAGATCAGTTAGGTCAGCAGGTGGATGTCCAAGGACCCATGCAATTCTGGGACAACCAATGACTATAAACTTTAAAAAAAAAAAAAACAGGCAATTGTTCTAGCTTGGTCAATCTAGCTTTCTGTGTGATCATGCTAGAAGCCGTCATGCTGTTGTGTGTCAGTATAATGAATTCTTCTGTATTTTTGGATAGCCCTGAAAGAAATCACTATCATTTGACAGCAACCAGAACTATTTTTATCAATATTCAATTTTGAAAACAGCAACTTGCTTTAAATCTTATTGTCCCTTATTCACGTGATTCGCCACCGGCAAATAAATTCGCAAAACGCCAGTGAAAATTCGCCTGCCGAAAATTAGCTGGTGTAAAAAAAAAAAAAAACGAGTTGTGCAACGAAAATGACGCGACGTGCGTCAAAAACGTGCCGCGACTCATTTCGTGAATTTTTCACCTTAGCGAAACGGGATAGATTCGCCTATCACTATCCCTTATAACTGCTGTAGTCCCAATAAATCTTAAATTAGCACAAACAAGAGTAACGTTGACTCATTTTCTGAGATTTTCCCATTTCAAAACAATTTGCAGAACTGCCCGTCAGTCTGGTGTTTTTACAGAGCTACCGAGCAAGCCTTAAAAACCTTAAATGCTTTGCATTTTATAGTTGGGGGTTGGAGGCAAATCATAATAAACAGAAGAGTAATTCCAGACTGTACTCCCACTAGAATATTTTAAGAAATTGGAGTTAAGTTTTCCTCTGACGACTGCTCTACAAATTGGGGGTGTTGGGCTCATGTTAACTAAAAATAAATAGGCAAAAACATTACAATGATAAAAAATAGTAATCCATTAGAACATTCAAATGAAGACAGAGAAATGTGGTACACCCTGGTTTTGAGAATACATTTAGAAGAGAAAAATAAACCACATAAAATACATACTGTATATCAACCAACTAAACTGACAATTTAGTGCAAATTGCCACACAACCCCATGGGTAAAAAGGTCCCAAAAATCAAGTTGTCATGGCAACCAACAACACAAAAATAGCAAAAGTGAAGCTAACTGACTGCATAAACAGTAAGATATAAAGGTATAGGACTTTCCAAATTTGGATCTTCATTCCTTAAGTCTACTAAAAAATCATGCAAACATTTAATAAACCCAAAAAGCTGATTTTGCTTCCAAGAAGGATCAATTATATCTTAGTTTGGATCAAGTAAAAGGTAATATTTTAGTACGGTTTAACTACTACAGAGAAAATTTAATCATTTTGAAAAATTGGAATTATTTCATTATAATATAGCCTATGGGAGATGGCCATTCCGAAATAACGGATCCCATACCTGTACCAATATGTACAATATACAAAGTTGCAAATGCAGGCATATTTTATTTATAAACCTTCATAACTTTATCAGATATGAATACCCATTGCATTATAAAGAGAGAGTACTTGTGGATTAATAAATAGTTCTATAGAAAACAAGTCCAGTATTTGTAAGAGCTTTGAAGGGTTTTCTTTTCCAGAGGGTTTCATTAGTTTTTTTCCCCCTTCTATATAGGGTTGTAGTAAGATTGTGTGAGGGGAAGAGAAGGAGGTTCAAATTATAAATATAAAGAAAAAGCAACAGTGCAAGAAGAAGCAGCAGAACAAAAATGATAAAAGGAGGGTAAAAAGGGAATGTTCATTAAGAACAGGTCACAGGCTGCTTTCTATTGAGTTTTTTGGGGGGGTTATTTATCAAAATTCAGGTTTTCGAGGGTAGTTTTTATTAAAAACTCAAATTTTCAGGTTTTTAAAAACATTTTTCAAGATTCCCTTGAACCATTTAATATGTTTGTAGTCTTCATAATGTCTGGGTTTTTTTCTGTTGTTTGTGCTCAAAAAATCCATTAATTCAAGTGATTTAAGTTTTTTTTGCCAAACACTTAATTAAAAAATCCAGTTTTTTCACCTCAAATACACGGATTCAAGATTTTTCATAAATGATAAAACATTTGAGTTGTGAATTTGTTCGAGGTATAAATAAAACCTCACAAACTCTACCTCTGATAAAGAATGCCCTTGGTGTTAAGATGTTATAAATCTTCAAATGCATTAGGTCCCCCTTTACAGAAGACATTTATTAGTTAGCAAAATCAAGAGTGTTTAATGTATATACTGTATGTGTACTCTGAAAAACCCTTCAACAGAGAGCTGCTCCCCCCCCCCTTTGTATCACCAAAGTATATATCATGAAACCCAATCTGACAGGGCTGAACCATGTTTTCTTTGTATTGTTTAACACTGAGCTGTAACAAGTGTTATAGTATATTGCTATCCCTACTACTGTATATTTACTTCTCGGTTTCCTGCACTGCTTCATTCTACTGCTTCATTCTTCATTCATATTAGTATTCTTTAAATGGAACATTGTTCACATTGCAATTGATTCACTAGTCCAGGGGTGTCCAAACTTTTGGCTTCGAGGGCCACATTGGAAAAACCAAAAAAGTCTGGGGGCCGCA
>CM044447.1:30351799-30368519 GCA_024363595.1 Xenopus borealis
GGCTGCCATCTTGCAAACTGAGCAGAGACATTTTCCTTATAAAGATATATAGTCTACTTTTCCGAAAGCTTAGGACCTGGGGTTGAAGTAGAAGGCACTGTTTTATAACAGAGAAAAAAGCAAAAACTTTTAAAAGGAGAATTATTTGCTTAAAATTGGATGGATTTAAATGGCCTTCCTGTAATTTATAGCTTCCTGGATAACAGTTTCTAAATAAGGGGGTCACATACTTCATCAGCAAAACTTCTACTTGTGAAGTGACAAAGATTGGCATCACTGCTTTTGTAGCGTATGGGGAATAATAAAAAACCAAAAGAAGCAGAACAACATAAATGTAAACCTTTAGAGAAGGATCGCTCCCCTAAATAATTGATTTGATTACAATATATCCTCATATTTTAATCTATAATCATGAAAGAGCCAGTAAATTTAGCCTTCTAAACATACATTTCAAAATACACACCTGGTATTGGCTATTTATATAAATAAAACCCCATTAACCATAATTAATCTCTCGCTCTGCTGGATATTCTGAATCATTGTTCGTTCTGTAGGTCTCTCAGAACAGTTTTCACACAAAGATATAAATGTATATGTATATTTACAATTTAATTGAATTTAGAGATAATACATAAGCATTCAGAAGCAGCTAAGCAGTCAAGTAATTTAAAAGATTATAACCAAGCCAATTTCAGTTTGAAACAAGTGTTGGGCGGAGTGTAACAGTGCCCCCTTTTGGCAAGCTAAAGTTCTGTGCACCGAGGTGTCAATACTTTCTTAATCCCTATTCAAGATGTGCATTTTATTTGGGCTTGCTTACAGTTTCATACTTTTGTGATCCACTGTTCTACCTTCTGCGGCTTTGCATTCCTCTCTAAAGTAATAGACAGGAAGGAATTCTGTGTCTTTGCCAGAAACCACAGAGGACACAGAGTCTAAGAAGAAAGGTAAACACATACAGCCTTTCAAGGAATGTAGCAATAAAAATGGAAGACTATAACTCAAGACACTTTCTGCCTACATAATTGTATTAAGCAAGAAGAAAAAAAAAATACATTAAAGACAGAGGTTTCTAATCTCATTAAGTCCCAAATTGGCATGAACTGTGGAATATGCAAAGGATCGGAGCCGTTAAGTTAAAAATAAATTAACAAAAAAATGCCAAGTTAATATCCAAGGACTCATTTCCATCCAAATTTAAATATAATAGCAAAACCATTCACAGAATATGGTATTTGATTTAAAAAAAAATGGCACACTTTCAGAAGGAGTTGTTGATGGTAAGAATGTTGTCTTGTTAAATATACCATAATGGAACCGCTAAATAGAGTTTTCCCAGCGAAGGCGTGAGTTACGGAAAGCTTTGACGAAGTGGGCAGCGATACAGACACAGATCAACTGCTCAATGCAAGAATTAAAGTGTCCGTCTACAATAACGCAAGTGATATCTTATGGAGATAAAAAGAATATAATCTTAATTGAAACAGTAACAATGCCCTGTATCACGGGGGGGGGGAGGTACAAGGTATTAATCTGCTGTTTCCAGTTGGGTGCTGCAGGGTTGTATATTTTTGTTAAATGCTATTTATTATGGCTTTGATTAATTTGGAGGCATTACATCTTTGTTTGTGGAGTGCCAAAAACAATTCCAGTTGGCAGAAGAAAGGAGAGGGTGGTACTTATTTATAAAGCTTAGAAGATGCAGTGGAGGTCTCCAGTGTTTAAAAGGGCCATTATGGAATTAAAGAAGGCAGCTTCATAACTTTAGGCCCATGGGTCTGTGTGCAAGGTTTGCACCCTGGCCTCCTAATTTTCCCTGCACCAGCACATGTGCACACACTCGGGCCATTATCACCAGATCTCTGTAGCCGAAAAAGATTGCACTGGTGATCCCTGTCTAGGTAGTTATGACACAGTCTACAGAAAAGCAACAATGATGATATAGGGTATATAAGATTAGAGTTAGCAAGGCATTGTTTACATTAAGAAGCAGTACTTATGCTGCTTATATCGGGAGATATGGCCACAAGGAGAAACAACCATGAGATCTGATAATATCCATAGAGGTCCAATAATGCCCATAGGTGCACTTAAAAGTAAGATATGCCATAGGACACTGTAAATTTCATCAGTGCAGAGTGCTACAGTATGATCAGTAAAGGCTATCTGTTCACTTGTCATTGTTATGGTATATCCAGTACACCGCAGGAGCAAAAATATAGAGTAGTTTTTGAGTGTTTTAAATTAGATACCACCATCTACTGAAAATGTAGAAAATGGCACTGCAGTATGGTGTCAACTCCTTTGCAACAAAAACTTCACTTTGTGTGTCTCTGGCTTGGCAGTCTCCCATCCTTGCCAACTCTCCAAATTCAAACTGAGCTTTTTTTTAGCCAGCTGCAAGTTGAACACTAAAAGCAGTCATCTGATTGGTTGTCATGGGTTACTGATCAAGGTGCAAAATTGCCCAGCAACTTTTATTGCCCAATAATGAACCCCTGATGTCATGTAGCAATAACTAGTGATCGTGATTCCCGCGATTTGCCGCTGGCGAATAAATTCACGAAACGTCAGCGCGCTGAAAACGATGCCAAAAGCATGCTGCGACTCATTTCGCGAATTTTTCGGCGAAGCGAAACTGGGGAGATTTGCCCATCGCTATAACTAATCTGGTTGCTGCATTCTGTTCCATCTGCAGTTAGTGATGGTTTTTCACGAGTGAGCTGAGCGGATATAAACTGAAGTATTCTTTTTGCATCTTCTTGTTTGACTTGTTCCAAAAAAATTATTTGAGGGTAGCCAACACCCAATGTACATCCTTACTATGTTTTCATCAATCCAACAAGTAGATCCAGTCAATTTCTACTTATCCACACCTCATCCAGTAAGACAGGCTTTGACTTCCCAGCTTTTTCTAAAGGACAAAAACAGCCAAATATAATTTCCATAGCAGTGACAGCTTACAAATTTGGACTATATTGCCAAGTAGTAGAAACAAAGGCAAACTCAGTCCTCACTAAATGCCAAGAGTCACTTTCTTCAGCAACAATAAGCAGCCTCATAAGTAACTTCTGAGCAACATACTGTAGAAGTTTGAATATTGCCATCTTCAAAAAAAGAACACCTGGAACCCTATTGGTATATTTTTGATCCTGTGTTCTTACTCCTATGCACATCTGAGTATTAAGGGTCCAATGTAAGCCCATACTTTGGCTGCAGGAGGAGGTAAAAGATGCCACAAAATGTATTACAAAACAATACAGCTTATTGTCTGACAGAATTGTTGCCATATTAAAATAAACTTCAATACATTGGCAAACAAGTTGTAGCTCGTGGTAACACTATCATAGTAAATAGCAAAAAAAAAAGGGGGTAAAAGAAACAAACTATTTTTTCAATTGTGCAATAACTGTTATTTGTAAATTTTCACAAGTATGTTGAAATAGATATTCCTACCAGAAAGTGCCCTATTAGGAAAAAGTGGATGGGAGCCAACTTTGTAGGATTTTGGATCTATTTGCTTGCAGTTGATGGTAATGGACAAGTTTAAGATTACAATATATAACCTTGTTTAATAGGGGGACAATAAATAGAGCTTGGGCAGTGGTAACTGTAGAGGAAGAAGACCCCACAGGAGGTTCAGTGGTCTGAACCAAAATAATAATAAAAAGAATAATAAAAGTTTAGTTTAAACGTAGAGCATTTAAACAGCCATACTTTTACAGCATTCCATGCTTTGCTCATGTAAGTTAGTCTTCAAGTTTCTGCTCCATGCCCAATGCACACAAATCCCACTAAATATTTTACACAATGCATGATATAGTTCAGAACAGTCCAGCATTCACTTACAGTAATGATACCAAAACTGCTTGGCTAGACACTTTACTGTGGAGCCACAAACTCTGAGAAGTATTTAGCAACAGGTAATTATCTTGCCCCGGCCACATTCCCAGGTCTTCACAAGACCTTGTCATCTGAAAGTCACAGGACCTTGCAAATGTTGCAGTGTGTTGAGAATGTTATGGGTGTTTGCATAGCAGATTGAGAATATCAATGTGAACATTACAGATGAACTCACATCATGTTCACAAACATTCACAGACATACAAGCCCACACCCTTACAACATATTGATTTTGAGTCCTAATCTGTTTGCAGAGAGGTTGTTAAATTCAAGCAGTTAGTACACAGGGGTCTGTGGATATCTCTTCTTTGTTTTATGCACTAAGGTGTTTCGGAATTAAATCTTAATCAATTCCTGGGTGTTTCGAAAAAAACATTGAAGAGGCAGGTAACACCACTCTAGCATATATTATAGCTGAACATCAATCTAGAACAGGGGTCTCCCAACTATTTTACTTGTGAGCCACATTTAAATGTAAAAAGAGTTGAAGAGCAACAAAAGCATGAAAAAAGTTCCCGGGGTGCCAAATGGGACCTGATTGGCTATTTGATAGCCGTATGTGAACTGGTTGCCTATATGCAGCTACAGTAGCTTTGGCAGAACAGATGATTTTTATGCAACCCAAACTTGCCTCAAAGTCAGGAATTCAAAAATAAGAACAGACTTGGAGACCATTGGGAGCAACATCTAAGGGGTTGGTGAGTAACATGTTGTAAACGAGCCACTAGTTTGGGATCATTGATCTAGAGTATCCAAAAAAGAAATTTTTAATTTTTTAAACCATTTTATAAAATGTAAGACATAATTAAAGGGAAACAAAGGCTCTACGTAAATGGGGTTTCCACAAAACAGCTATGACTTCTATTATTAATGGTCTAAAGTCAATAAGAAGTTGATTAATCTCCAAATAGATCCGGTCTGTTGGAATTGCCATGCTTGTTTCCTTTTAGTGTCCTCTAACTAGATAGGTGCTAGGAAGCTTTATTATTGTTAAAGTACCAGCCTTTGCTTTCTGGCAATATGCATGCTTCTGACAATTCAATGAAGCCAACTTGAACTTTTTTAATAAAAAAACTGAATGTAATACACAACATAAAATAATGTGTGCTCAATATTTTTCATCAGTGGAAGAGTGGGACACATTTTCTACATATTTAATGAATAGGAATAGCTGGGAGTCTTAATGAGATGCTAACAGGAATCCACTTACGCTGTGCACTACCAAGGCCAGGATTTCCTGAGGCTTTTGAGTCAGATTTTGTTGCATAAAACGGAGGCCATCAACTGAAACCTCTTTATAGAACATATCCTGAGGATTTTTTCTGAAGGAGAGTGGTCTGGAATATGTTTTAATACTGTACAATCTACAGTTATTCATCCAAATTGCATTTTTCTCTATTTTGCCATTTTTTAAATGAATACCAGATTTACCCCAGGCATTCACAGGAGCTTACACAGTATTACAGATGTACTGTATGTCTTTTATCCTCAGAGGTACCAATACATGTTTATAAACCCTCAAGCCCTAAATGAAAACAAAATGGTTGCTGTACTTTCTAGTATTCATTTATAGATCTATTTTTACTTATGTTTGTTATTGATGACAAGTAATATAAAAGTTTATAGCATATAATAATAAAAAAAAAATAGATTATAGGACACTCACTCAAAACCATAGAAAGGAATATTCTTGTTACAAGATGGACCTTGTGCAGGAATATATTTTTTTATCATAATGTTCATGGTAGAGTCACCACTTCATCATGCATTTGCTCAGTAGGGCTTGTACCCACAAGATTACCTTTTTTTTCAAAATTATATACATTATATTACTGAATATGGTAGTATTTCACTTTCTCATGGTCTGTGCAGATTCACCTTGATATAATGTCCTGATGTTGAAAGGTGAAATTTGGAACTAAAATAAGTCTAAAGGTCCATGCCTATGCTAGGGCTTTCATCATTCAGGTTGGACACTGGCTGTACTTACCCTCACCCTATGCTTTGTACATAACTAGTGAATAAGTTATCAATTTTTTTTACTTGCTCTGGATGTGCTCTCTCTCTTCTCTGACCTCAGTAAGTTAAGAAGACTACAGTTGACAGTTCTCCTGGTCTTACCTAACTCCTTGCCATAATAAAAATCTACCTTGACTGGGCTGGCCTCATTAAGGCTAGTTTGCTCATTTACAGAGAGGGATAAGGGATAAGGCCAGACAGGGCCAAAATCAGCCTACTGAAATCCACAGGCCGATTTCAGCCCTTCACTGCAAGCATTATCCTTGTCTTCTTTCAGGTCCAAAACCCTTGTGTCGGCTCCGGCAAAAATAAGTCTTGTGCTTATTTGTAGAAATTGGCAGTGTGTGTTCACAGTCTACGATTTTAAGTAGGCGGATTTCTGTCCTGTGTGGCCCTAGCTTAAAGCTGAAGTACAAAACATTAAGCTGTGTTCTATAGTACTGTATACAGTTTAGGGATGCACCGAATCCACTATTTTGGATTCGGCCGAACCCCCGAATCCTTCCCGAAAGATTTGGCCGAATACCGAACCCTAATTTGCATATGCAACTTATGGGTGGGAAGGGGAAAACATTTTTTACTTCCTTGTTTTGTGCCAAAAAGTCACGTGATTTAGCTCCCTGGCCTTAATTTGCATATGCAAATTCGGATTCGGTTTGGCCAGGCAGAAGGATTCGGCGAATCCGAATCCTGCTGATAAAGGCCGAATCCCGAACCGAATCCTGGATTCGGTGCATCCCTAATACATTTGAGCTCATAAATTTACATACCCTGGCAGAATTTATGATTTCTTTCCATTTTTCAGAGAATATGAATGAATATGAATATGAAACTTTTCTTTCACTCATGGTTAGTGGTTTGCTGAAGCCATTTATTGTCAAACAATTGTGTTTACTCTTTTTAAATCATCAATCACTATATAAACTACCCAAATGACCCTGATCAAAAGTTTACATACCCTAGTGATTTGGCCTGATAAAATGCAATCAAACTTGACACAAAAGGATTAGAATGTCTATTAAAGGTAACCATCTTCACTTGTGATCTGTTTGCTTGTTAGTGGGTGTGTATAAAAGCTCAATGACTTTCTGGACTCCTGACAGATCCTTGCATCTTTCATCCAGTGCTGCACTTATGTTTTTTGGATTCTAAGTAATGGGGAAAGCAAAAGAATTGTCAAAGGATCTGTGGAAAAAGGTAGTTGAACTCTATAAAACAGGAAAGGGAAAAAAAGAAAATATCAAAGGAATTGAGAATGCCCATCAGCAGGGTTCAAACTCTAAAACGTGGAAAATTAGGGGTTCTGTTGAAACCAAATTACGGTCAGGTAGACCAACTAAAATTTCAGCCACAACTGCCAAAAAAATTGGTCGGGAAGCAAGGAAAAACCCATAAATAACTTCAGGTGAAATACAAAAAATACTGGAGGAAAATTTACACTCATCAACATTGAAGCTGCACATGGGACGTACTTGGACATTCCAGCATGACAATGATCCAAAACACAAGGCTAAGTCGACCGGTCATTGGCTACAGCAAAATAAAGTGAATGCTCTGGAGTGGCCATCTCAGTTTCATGACCTCAGTATCATTGAGCCACTCTTAGGAGATATCAAACGAGCAGGTCATGCAAGACAGCCCAAGAATTTACGGGAACTGTAGGTTTTTTGCCAGGAAGAATGGGCAGCTTTACCATCTGAGAAGATAAAGAGCCTCATCCTCAACTACCACAAAAGACTTCAAGCTGTCATTGATGTTAAATGGGGAATACAGGGTATTGAGAACTGGGGTATGTAAACTTTTGATCAGGGTCATTTGGGTAGTTTGTGTAGGGATTATGATTTAAAAAGAGTAAACAATAAACGGCTTCAGCCAACAACTAACCATGAGTGAAAGAAAAGTTTGTGTTTTAATATTCATATTCTCTGAAAAATTGTTAAAAAAAATCTAATTCTGCAAGGGTATGTAAACTTATAAACGCAACTGTATCTAATTATGTGTGTTATTTATTCAGAGATAAACTTCATGGGGCTATGATGCGATACCCATTCCATTTGTCCTTGTGTTTAGAGAAGCTTCTGCATTGTCTCCATATGTAAAACCTAATTTTCTATTGGATTTATCAAAGTGAATATTTGAAGGTATGTATCTTTAAAATTAAATTTTCTGAATTCCATTCTGTGATTGAATAGAGAAATAGATTTATTTAATGAATAATGTGAACTGGCTATTGTATATCCATATTCTACGGATTTAAGCATGGTGGTGGGTGGTTTGTGAGCACCTGACGAAGGGGTACACCCCTGAAACGTTGTCATTGTTAGAAAGACAAACATAGGAGCAATCCCTTAAGCATGTTACGTGTGCTGGATCATTTCTGCTATGATGCGATACCCATTCCATATGTCCTTGTTCTTTAGCTGTGTTTAGAGAAGCTTTTGCATTTTCTCCATATGTATAACCTAATTTTCTATTGGATTTATCAAAGTTAATATTTGAAGGTATGCATCTTTAAAATTACATTTTCTGAATTCCATTCTGTGATTGAATAGAGAAATAGATTTATTTAATGAATAATGAGAACTGGCTATTGCATCATTTTGCTTTTCTGCACTAATGGGTGCACATTTGGCTTCAAAAGGGAGCTGCACAAAAAACTTATGGGGTAAAGGTGCAGCTCGGGGTGACTCAAAGCCCTAATGAGAAAAAGGCTGAAGCCTAGAAAGAATGGTAAAAGCCTAGATACTATCTGTTTTAAGTAGGGTAAGGGATCTTTAGGGCAATGCCACATGGAAGGTTTTATTGTAATTATTTTTGGCTACAGTGGGCAATAAAATGTTCATTGTTTCCTCTGCTCCAGCTAACATGTAATCACCACTGGGGAAATATATGTGGCATGGCTACTTTCTAAAGTAGCCCAACCTTTCCTGACGAAGAAACTCCTGGCAACTACTCACTGCATGTGTTTCCTAAATGACAATTCTTAGCTTAGAAGGTAAAGAGGAAACAAGGGATGCTTTGTCTCAACTGACAAGAAAAAATATGGCCGATTGTGGTACCTTACACACTGCAGTCAGCATCACAAATAACCACTTCAGTCTCACTAAGTGCTGAGTGGTGGAATCGTTGATGGTTCACTGATTGAGCTACCTTTAAGAGATAACAGAGGATGGTACTGTTGCAACTTTGATCTTTTGCACTGATGTTAGGACATTTGTTGTATGGAGGATGTATCTGGGGGTTGGGAATCCCAGTTTTCTTATTTCGTGTTGAGTTACAAATCATGACCATTCCAAAAATGAATAAACAAAACGTGTATGATATATCTAGTTCAAGATCTCCAAAATATAAAGGGGGGGTCAGGGTAAGTACAAGAGCAACATCACGGCATAAGACAGACTATAAAAGTTTAATATATATGGAACAAAACAGAGACAAGACTTAGAAGTTAATGACATCCCCAGAATTCAAAGTCCATATTGATTTCTAGACCTAGTATAAACTAACTATACTTACACCACATCGCCAGTTTCCATACGGGAATACTTCATACCAATGAAGTGCAGAGAAAATACAATGTGATCTCATTCATTATACCTTGTTCTCCTTGCCAATAATACTGCTCTGCTCCAGGCAGAGGTGATTTTCTAAATAGTGCTACACTTTTGCTTAACAAGATCATCGGTGCCAGAGTATTCAATAACATAAGTAGATTTGAGTTTATATTTTTCACCACCAAGTAAAGCTATAAGCGGACTGGTATGCCAGTAAAAGCTGCAGGAGGATCCAGTGACCCCAGTGGCTTAA
The DNA here is from genome assembly GCA_024363595.1 of Xenopus borealis. Taxonomy (NCBI): domain Eukaryota; kingdom Metazoa; phylum Chordata; class Amphibia; order Anura; family Pipidae; genus Xenopus; species Xenopus borealis. The sequence continues at coordinate 30,361,529 of CM044447.1, forward strand.
ATACTGTTGGCCGGGTCACTTTGTGCATTGCCTTTGGCTCAGTTAACGAGGCACATATTTGATAATGGCCTTATTCACATCTGTGATTCTGATTTAACATTTCATACATGGTGTGAAATGAAACATTAAAATTACCTGACAGGGTACAGGTATACATTACCCGGAAACCCATTATCCAGAAATCCCTGAATACATTCCATTTTATCCAAATAATGCTTTTTTTTTTTCAAAAAGATTTCCTTTTCTCTGTTATAATTACTATTTTTTAGCTCTTTACACATCCCATTTTCATGAACAAATTTAGTTCATTAATATTCCAGGATTCATTAATTTTTATATTTGCATATGCTGTACTTTTTATATAGCTTAATATATTAGATGATAGTAAAGGTACAGGATCCATTCTCCAGAATACAGTTATCCAAAAAGTTCAGAATTATGAAGGCTATCTCCCATAGACCCAATTTTATCCAAACAATGTAAATTTTTAATAAGGATTTCCTTTTTCTCTAAAATAATAAACAACAGTAACTTGTACTTGATCCAAACTAAGATAGAATTAATCTTTATTGGAAGCAAAACCAGACTAATGGGTTTATTTCATGTTTAAAAACATTTTCTAGTAGACTTAAGGAATGAAGATTCAAATTATGGAAAAATGTTTTCCAGAAATCTCCATCATTATTATTAACTTGTATTTCTATAGCGCCAACATATTTCGTATTTCAAAGCATTCTGGATAACAGGTCCCATACCTGTAATACCCTATACCTATCCCCAGACAAACACTTTTCCATTTAGGTTCCTACTGCATCTGGATCCTTTCTTCTAGTAGGGAGTCCAAAGTGCAAACCCCTCTGTACATACAGAAATGGTAGGGTATTGCAATAAATGATGCTATTAGATCATTTTGATGCAAGAAGGGTTTTTACAGATTTTGCATCAATGTAAATACCTAACTGAGCTGCTTAAAGGATCTTGGTTTCCACAAGTTTTACATTGCAAAATGTACTTTAATCACACTTTCTGCCGTAAATCAGAATAAAAAGGCAAAAACACACCACTTCTTTCCTTGCGCATCAAAATGGAAAATTACATGAGGTGACAACAGCAATACCCTAACTAATAAAATGTCAGGAGAAGTGCGGCTGGGCTCTAGCACTGAAGTGACATAAAGGGACTTGAAGAAATCTCAGCCACGTTAATTAACATTTCAGAAGACAAAAACCAAGGAACTGTAAGTAATGTGAACAGCGAGTCCCCCTTCTGACACATAAAAGGCAAGGAGACCTAAACAAACAAACATGGATCATCTCAGGCTTTTATTTACGTCTCCATTTTATGCAGGATAACTTCAAGAGATTCTTGTAGAACAGCAATAAATGTCAACTAAAGGACTTATGTTCTATTCGCACTGTCAAAGGCCTTCACGTTTTTAGAATAGCAAGTTCAATTATTATCCAAGTTCAAAAAAGAAGCTAAAAGGACAGAAGTCTGAATGCTCAAGCTTAGAAATGGTTATTATTATTATTATTATATGATTTAATAAAAATTCAGGTGGATTCATATGTTGTCCTCTATAAACTTTGATAGTCAAGTGAAAAAATACAGGGATGTTAGAATATAATTAGTGATGGGCGAATTTATTCGCCAGGGCCGAATTCGCGGTGAATTCCCGCGATTCGCCGCTGGCGAATAAATTCGGGAATCACCAGCGAAATTTCGCTTGGCGAAAATTCGCCGAAAAAACGAGTCGCGCGTCGTTTTTGACGAGACGCGATTTGACGCGACGCGCGTCAAAAGCGTCCCGCGACTCGTTTCGCGAATTTTTCGCCGGTTCGCGAATTTCGCTAGAAATTCGTGAATTTTCCGGCGAAGCGAATCTCGGGAGATTCGCCCATCACTAAATATAATATTAAACTAACGTTGCCTTGCTGTGCTCCGATATGGCTATGGCAACTGCTGTGCAAAATACGGTGTACTGTACTTTGGTGTAAAGAGCCTTGAATATTATACCTGCCGTGAGCAGGCAGAGATTTCATGGTTGTCTTTGTATAGTGCAACAGACACTCCTACTGGCTCCAGTAATTTGCACACAAATGCTGATTTTGATGGCACACCCACAATAACACTACCAAAACTAGTGCTAAATTTAAGAAAATATGTACACTTTGGTCTAATTGTGCCCATGCAAAAAAATTGTGAAATGAAAATTGTACCTGATTGGTCAAACACTTTGTTAAAGATACAATTTGAATGCAGCACAATTTTGGGTGTGGTTTGTGGGCTAATTTACCACTGGGAAGAAGGCAGTGGGCAAAGTACAAAAAAAATTTATAATTTTGTACGCTACCTTCCTCTTTACTTGAACTGGCACAGGTCTCTCAATTTCAGAGCACTGAGACTTGCAATTGAGCCCATGAATACAGAGCTGGTACCATTCCCCAGGGTCAAGAGTGGGGAGGTAACAGAGCCATGTGTTAACCACTGGATGATAGTACTGGCCAATTATTTTTCTTTTATATTTATGGTCACTGATCCCAACAACCAAACTTATCAAAATGCATTGTGAAAAGAGGTAGAATAAAAAGTCAATGGATTAAAAGTGGATAAATATATATAGGCGATAATGTTAAAGGGATGGTTTAGCTTAAATTCTAGTGTATTGTAGAATGACCAATGGACAGCAACTTTTCAATTGCTGACACTGTAAACTAGACAGCTGCTGAATGCAAAACTAAATAAAAACAAAATGAAACCCATAAATACAAAAATAAACCCAATTGCAGAATGTCTAACAACATTACTCTCCACATAATAAAAGTTAAAGGTGAGTAGCCCCTTTAAACATACTTAATAGCTGAACTCAACTTTCAGGTGTTTTTTCCCACTCTGTGCCTTGCCTCGCTGCCATTCTAATATCGTGCCCTAATTTGAAACGCTTTGCAGTCAACAAATCATGAACATGGGGTCTTTTTGTGTTTGCAGCATTCACAAGCTTGCTGGCACTGTATACATAAGAGAAAGCTAGGGTTGGACTATTTTGGATTTGGCAGAATCCCCTCAATCCTTAGTGGAAGATTCTACTGAATACTGAACCAAATCCTAATTTGAATATGCAAATTAGGGGTAGAAAGTGGAAAAAAAAATTGTTTACTTGGTTTTGTGATGAAAAGTCACGTGAAATCCCACCCTGCCCACAATGTGCATATGCAAACTTGGATTTGATTCGTCCAGGCACAATGGTTAAGCCAAATCCTGTTGGAAAAGGCCGAATCCTGAAATGAATCCTGGATTAGTTCATCCCTACTCCTGACAGCAGGGGCACAGAGCACAATCATGGCGCTGAATGCAAGTACTTTGTGCATGGGTACTAAGGGGATAAGTTTTGTCTTTTGTGCATCCATCAAGGGAAATTATAAATGATCCCTTAGTACCAATTTTTAAGATCTGTTGAAATGTTTATTGTTAGGTTAGAAACATTTCAAGATTATAAAGATTATTTTCCGATGAATTTCTTTAGGAACAACCGGCAGAATATCTGAATATTCCCTGCTCAGCAGCCAGTACATCTTATTATGACCCTGCTTGCACAGCACACCGATAATGTTGTAGAAAACAAATTTGAGCACAATATTCATTGTGTATGGTGGGAGATGAGCCGACCAACATCAGCAGAAGACTTGGATATAAGTCAACTCGTAGATCAGTCTGGCCAGAAAATTTCTATAAGGCACCTGAACATCAGCCATTGTTAGTACTGAATCGTCAGATACAAGTAGAATTCTATTGTTTCTATATGTATATCGGACATTCAGCTCTACATGTGTGTATTAAAACAAACAATCTTTCTTGGAAAGATCTTTTTCCAGGAAAAGAGCTTAATTGTAACATCTATGGCCAACTTTACTCTGAAAGCATGGCCATCTGCTAAAGTAAAAGTGTTCAAAGACTGGTTAAGGGGTTTGCGTCCAATATTAATTTTTAGAAATTAACAATAAATAAAACTTTTTTTATAAGCTACAATTCGAGTGAACTCCTTCAAAACTGCAATTCAACCCAACTCATTTATGTATTATAATATTCATGTAGTGGCTGGCTAAGCAGTAAGTGACAGAGGCTGTGCTGCTGAAATGAACACAGCTGCCTGCTGAAAGGATGCCATTTAGCTGCAAATGCAGCCACCTGCTAATCTCTGGCTCGCTTTCACTTTAAAGCAGAATTATTAAATCTATATCAATAACTGCAAAGATTATGCAAAATACAGTCAACCTAGATATTATTTCATATATGTACAGATTAAAATTTAAAAATATTTACACAATACATCAAGCAATAAAATATTTTCAACAATATCTGTACATCACTACTAGCCTACGTAGTAAAAGTACTATTTAGCACTAAAGATACGAACATATATATATATATATATATATATATATATATACACATACATACACATACACATATATATATATATATATATGTTTCCAAGGAATCAGCACTCCTTGAGAAAGGTTCCCAGGAGGAACCGAAACGTTGGAGTTTATATGTGTGTACAATAAATACACTTTTTTCACCGCATCAAGAGAGTGCTGATTCCTTGGAAACCTATCTACTTATATTGGATCGTGCACCACCTATCAAGGTATTGTCTCGAGTGCTGGTACTGTGGGACACAAAATGCATGTGTGCAGGATCGTGCTTAAATCCCTTTCAAAATTGGCGCCAAACATGACGTAAGTCACTTAGTTAAGACCAGTGGTCCTCAAACTTGGCCCTCCAGCTGTTAAGGAACTACAAGTCCCACAATGCATTTGCCTGACTGTGGCCTGACTCCATCATTGCATTGTGGGACTTGTAGTTCCTTAACAGCTGGAGGGCCAAGTTTGAGGACCACTGGTTAAGACCGATGCATGGATACTGCCTTGACGGGGCGCATCAGCTTATGCATACTTTGTACAAACTTTGTAACCAAGAGTCTTTTTTGTTAGTTACAGTTCAGTGTGTATATAAAAAAAAAAAAAATATATATATATATATAATTATAATATATTATATTTATATATTTATTATCTTACTTCTTCTAAATCCTTATATGAAAATTTATTTAGACTTTTTTTTTAATGCAACTCCCTTACAAAATATACTGTTTTTCTCTTGGCCTATTTATTAGAGCCCACCTGGGCAGTGTACATCATTGGTATATTAAAATCCATCTATCTAAGGCAAGAGAAGAAGATTAACCTACTACTGAGAGGAAAGATCAGAAGAAATCTTTAGCAAATTGCCACCCATGTCAAATCTCGAGTGGAGATTTGAAAGGCTTTTAAGCTGCCACATAAAAGGAGAAGTGTTTATATTAAAAAGACAGATTCAGTGGTATGGGGAAATACTGTGATTTCAGTATAACTTTGGGGGTTGTCAGGTATTTCATAAATCATAGCAAGGATGTGCCTGTCTTATGGGGGTCCCTAAGCTAGATGTGAGTGTTACATTGTGTTATTTATGCACATTATAGTCACTATCAATTAAATTTAATTTTTTTCTGCCAGAGACCATTGATAATAGCTTCCAGCACTGCAGACGACTGGTGGTATCAGTATGGGTAGGAGAAAAGCCTTTGCTCTAGTTCCCCCTAGCATCAAAGAGATCCATTATGCAATTTCCAAGCTTGCATGCTCACTTCCTCAGGAATTGCGATATGTTACGTTTATTGCAACTGATATTGCTCTAGGATGCCAAGAATGTTAGCCCTGTCACATTGGTGAAGCAGTTAGAGAGTGTAATGGCTTTTGCCAAAGATCTACATAATCTCCAATTTAAAAAAAAAAAAAATGTGGGGCAGCTGCAGGTCTTTGTGTTCCAAAAATGGAGCAAAAAAAAACATGCAGCAATTCGGAAGTAAATGAATACAAAACGCGGCCAATCGCCATTATGTACAGTAAACCTAAAAATGGGCAAACTTCTAAAATTTTTACCATTTCAAACATATGTTTGTATTCAGTAGATCATATATAATTTATCAAAACAGTGGTTCCTGAAGGGCCAGTTGCTATAAATACAAGCAGATTAACCTCCAATAGCTAATCCTATAGCAGAGCCCTAATAGCAAATAGCTTTCTGCCCTTAAAGGATTTGAAGTTCATCACTATCCGTAATTATGGCCGAGTGTAATTGTTTCTTGGAAAAAGTGTGTGCTATTGATTTCCAGGCTCTGTATTCTTTCTATGGATTACCAGAAATAAAATAACTATTGAAGTATTGGTGGGCAGCTTAGCGACATGGTCCTCTCCACCCATGAAAACAGTTATCGGCTACGGAGACCTCTCTCCTACTGTAACTTCATAGAATATTAATGGACTATTTAGTAAATAGAAAGGGAAAATGTGGCTTTTTTTCCTCAATTAAATATATCATTCTGTGTTAATAAATACAATAGATTTTCCCCCTAACTTAACATTGTCCAGGATGTGCTTCAATATATTTCATAAGGATACAAAGATAACTAGCAGCAACAGCCACTAACTGCAAGGCAATACATTTCATAGAAGTAGGTTTATACACTTTTGGCAGAATGAGATAGAATGAGGCAGATTGCAAAAATACGTCCCAGGTAATCATAAAACGCCACAGGCCAAGTAAGGCAGTAAACTTGCGTGAACCTTAACAGACCAAACATATAACAGGTTTGGAATGGCAATTTTGAGGATGTACTATTTGAACAAAAAATTGTTGGAGACTACTCTTGGATTTAGACTAAAAGGTTAGAAAAGAAAGTTTAGAGTCAGGGACTTAGAAAAATGTGTTGGGTCGCAATTTAGCTTTTAACTGCTTCTGTTTGAACCTCAATAGAATATGGCACAAAGATCCTATAGGTCTTATAAAGTTCTTTGAGAACACCACAGCGTTGTTATATTAAGCATGAAAAAGGAACTAACATGTTATAATTATATTAGTTAATAAAGGTATCACCTTTTATACCACATTG
>CM044447.1:30368872-30385157 GCA_024363595.1 Xenopus borealis
TTTTTTTTTTTTTTTTTGCCCTGTGACTGGCTAACACAGTACAACAACTTTACCTGGTACACTAGGTAATATAAGGGAAATGACTACTCTTTACAAACTTGAGACTATCTCAAGATGGATCTTACAAATACTGACAAATCTTATAGATATCCCCTATAAGTATTCTCCTCTACAATCCATTGCCATGGATTTAAAACTGAAAAAATTAAGTGACACACCACCTCATAGGGTAAAAAAACGGTTATTGATTTTTAAAAAGTGTCTGGAGTATACAAGATGAGAACCCCTTAATCATGCTTACTCAATGATTAAGGAGTGTCCCCAAAACGCATTAGGGGTCTTATACTCCAGGTTCCATTTTTTTTTTTATAATCCAACTTGAATTCCCGTATCCTCGGCGCCATCAAGGAGAATCATCATGCTTGTCTCACAAATAACTTCATGACTTTATTGAAGGCACACACAGTGTCAAACAGTGGGCATATCTGCACAAGTGACTAACGCGTTTCTTGCCAACCTAGAGGCACTTCCTCAGAGTCCATTTTTTTTTTACTGTACAAGGCAGTGTGCCACTCAATTTTTTTAGTTTTCGATTACTGCAGCCAAGGAGCCCTGCATGATTTTAGGCACACTGTATCCTCGTCAGTCCCTCGAGGACAGATTGAGAAGGAAGCTTGGGGGGAGTCCATGTCCTATTATTGTAAACATTACCATGGATTGCCTCAATACATGCATCTAAACATTTTTGTGGTTGGCGATGTCTGGCATGGGAAGAGGTAGCTTTTAATGACATCGAGTCACAGTTTTGCATTGGTTAATGTATAGTACCTCAGACTTCATAGACCCTATACGTAGGTAGAGAGTCCTCATTAATATTTAGAAAACTGGAGGCACCAGTATAAAAATAGTAATGGCTTTACCAATAGTTAAAAAACCCAACTATATTACCTAGAGAGCAATGTGAACAACATGTTTCAACATTTCCCCCTATGTTGGAGCAACTCTCCACTGCTGGTCCAGAATACTAGTCCTCGTCTGGCTCCTGTGAATAAATTGTAGGGACCATGCAATTTTTCAGGCAGTAGAATTACTCCTATGGAGGAGGCCAACCCAACAGTCCAGGCCACCCACCCCACAACCATGGGGTCTTTTTCTTCTATAGTTAGAATTTAAATGCTTTTAGCTCTAAATATTTTGGAACTGCAGAATGGCTTTACAAGTCTGCCCTGCAGCCTATGTATTCCTGATGAAAACATAATATTGCTTATAACATTGAAAACAAATTATTGGAGTAGTGTCTTTTGGTCCCTCCTTTTCTAACCAAGCCCTACTGATGTTGAACCCTGCCCTCCACTTTCTACACTATTCACCTAATCTGTTCTGTTGTAAACAAGTAATTGATATAAATCACTTTTACAGGCTTAGCACACATGATCAACCCAGCTATTTTCTGGGCAGGGATTCTTGGCTTATGTTTATACATGAATTACTGTCACAGTAGATTAAACTGAATGGCACCTCACCTTCTTTATGAAAAACGAAATCGCTGCCGGATCAAAAAGACAAGCACTGACTAAACACGTCGTGGCTTGACTTCAATCATTTGCGTTTCAGCAATAAGCAAGGGCTCCACAAACCCAATGAAATGGAAAAGTAAATGAATAAAACATTCTGAAAGAAATGATTAAGCTGTGGCAAGTGGCACACTTTGACATTAATAATTAGTGTAAAGTTTGGACTCTATTAACATCAAAGAATGCCTTATATCAGTCAGATGAATAAATATTCTTTCAAACGTACCTCTGCAATGAAATGTATTAAGGGGCAAATCTTAAGCGACTGCCACAATTTGCTATCAATCTTTTGGAGCCCTGTGCACCAGAAACACATTGAGAAATTGCCCCGCAGGGACTTTGCCGATTTACTAACGGGTGCAGGTGTCGAAACTTCACACCTTAGTAATCAAGCATTGTCTGAGCGAATTTTCGCCTGGCAAAGTGTTGCGATGGTTGCGAAGCCGTTGCTGGCAAATTTTCACCCTTTAGTTAATTTGCTCCTATGAGAGAGATTGGCCATCCTGTTATTCAGAGTTTTCTGGATAATGGATTTCCAAATAACAGGTGCCATACCTGTAATACTAATAAAATCTCTACATATACAGTTGTGTTCATAAGTTTTCAAACCCTGGCAGAATTTATGATCTCAACCATTTTTTAATGAATATAAAGGATAACACAAAAACTTTTCTTTCACTCATGGTTAGTGGTTGGCTGAAGCCATTTATTGTCAAACAACTGTATTTACTCTTTTTAAATCATAATCACTACACAAACTTCCCAAATGACCCTGATCAAAAGTTTAAATACCCTGGTGATTTGGCCTGATAACATGCACACAACTTGACACAAAAGGATTAGAATGGCTATAAAAGGTAACCATCTTCAACTGTGACCTGTTTGCCTGTAATTAGTGGGTGTGTATAAAAGGTCAGTGATTTCCCAGACTGCTGACAGACCCTTGAATCTTTCATCCAGTGGAAAAACCCACAAATAACTTCAGGTGAAATACAAAAAATGCTGGAGGAAAATTTGCACTCATCAGCCCGGAAGCTGCACATGGGACGTACTTGGACATTCCAACATGATAATGATCCAGAACTCAAGGCCAAGTTAACCTGTTATTTGTCACAGCAAAATAAAGTGAAAATTCTGGAGTGGCCATCTCAGTCTGCTGACCTAAATATCATTGAGTCACTCTGGGGAGGCCTCAAATGTGTAGTTCATGCAATACAGCCCAAGAATTTAGAGCAGGGATCTGCAACCTTGGCTCTCCAGCTGTTAAGGAACTACAAGTCCCACAATGCAATGAAGGAGTCTGTCATGGTTCATAAAGGCAAATGCATTTTGGGACTTGTAGTTCCTTAACAGCTGGAGAGCCAAAGTTGCAGATCCCTGATTTAGAGGAACTGGAGGGCTTTTTTCCCAGGAAGAATAGGCAGCTTTACTGTCTCAGAAGATTAAGAGCCTCATCCACAACTACCACAAAATACTTCAAGCTGTCATTGATGTTAAAGGGGGAATACAGAGTATTAAGAACTGGGGTATGTAAACCTTTGATCAGGGTCATTTGCTTAGTTTGTGTGGTGATTATGATTTAAAGAGAGTAAACACAGTTGTTTGACAAATGGCTTCAACCAACCACTAACCATGAGTGAAAGAAAAGTTTTTGTGTTATTCATATTCTCTGAAAAATGGTTAAGAAATCATTAATTCTGCCAGGGTATGTAAACTTATGAAATAAAGAAATAGGACACCTTCGAGGCAAAACCTACACCAAAGTAACAAGACTGAGTGTGAAGCCAGCATGACACTTCCAACTCAAAAGAAAGAACTAATTCCACTGAAAGAGACGCAGATAATAACCCAGAGTAACACTTCTCCAGAGTCTTACTCCCACTACTTACCAGCAAATCTGTGCCAACAGTATACCAACCACAAGAGCACTCTTGGAAAAAGCTCAAAAGCATGGTACCTGCAAAAGATGACTTAGTAGGGGAAAGAAACATCCCATCACTAGCAGGGCTGGTCCTATAAAATGCGGGGGCCATATTAGGACCATGTTAGTGAGGCCCCCTTGACAAAGTGTTGCTTGCTTCTGAGAGAAGGAGCAAACAGGAGCATAATGTGTATTAAAAAGAGAATAAATAGGACCACATACAAATAGGAGAGATGGAGGAAATAGGGGCACACTGGGACAAGAGAGAGGGAGGGGGGAAATAGGGGCACACTGGGACAAGAGAGAGAAAGGGAGGAAATAGGGGCACACAGGGACAGGAGAGTGGGAGGAAAAAATGGGGGCATCATCACAGAAATACTTGATATGCCTTCAAGGACGTGACCTCGATGTAATTGAAGTTATCATAAATACAATACTGCTATAGATTAATTACTTTGTTATCCAAGGACTCCAGGCTGGAACATAAGAATAGTCTTGGTGAACTGTTTCAGTATCCAATATCACAATTAATCTAGGTATGGAGATCTAATGTTTCACCTATTTTTCTGGAAGGGAAAACCCTTACTACCTATACTAGAATGTCCAAGCCCATAGTTAGACATGCCATAACCAGGGCCTAAAGGCAGACAATGCAGCCTTGGTCCAGAAAGTAGAATTTCAATAAGACCACTTTTGTAAACATCCTGTCCTGACAGTAACCTGTAGGATACCAACTCCAACTAGACAGGCCAGTCTATGGCAGTCTGAAAGGCAAAACACAAAGTGAAAAATCAAGCATGCAATGATTGCATGCCTCCTATCAACATTAAGTGTAACCATGACAGAAATAATTTGTTATAATGACCCTCTGAATAACCATCTGGATGAAAACCAGTTTTTTTTTTCCCAGTCCCTATTGAGTCTGTGGCTTTAGCTACAGCCCATTGCAACCATTAATATAATAATCGCCCATCAGTATATCATCAGTGAGCTGACTGGTCCCCTGTTATAATTTAAACAAACTGGATAGGACTACCTCCTAGCAACCCTCACACCACGAGGCTGTAGTGAACCCAATGCATACAAAAGTAACTAAATTTGCACTCACTGACTGATGTGCCTTCTGGACTGATACGAGATAATGAGTTGAACCCCCATCTGCCCGAGGCTCAGGCTGTGGCAATATTACAATCCTTTGCCAAATCAATATCATATATATGGACCATTTATACCCCAATGGTTGTGGCCAACAGGTCAGCTGTTGTAAAATACCTACTTGCTGCTCGACTGCTGCACTAGCACGTGTGCAGTATAGCCATATGCATTTAAACCAGAATTGATCACTACTCTCAAACCAGTGTATATACATGCCTATAATGACTTATATGCCAAGTGTATAATATATATACTGCATTTGTAGCATTTGTAGTCAGAATTGGCCTCAGCCACTCCAGTTAGACTCCAGTGTGTCTAACAGTTACCACATTTAAAGGGGTTGTTCACCTTTGAGTTAACTTTTAGTATAATGTAGAGAGTGATATTCTGAGACAATTTGCTATTGGTTTTCATTTTTTATTGTTTGTAGTTTTATAGTTATTTAGCTTTTTATTCAGCAGCTCTCCAGTTAGCAGTGTCAGCAACTTGGTTGCTATGGTACAAATTACCCTAGCAACCCTGCATTGATTTGAATAAGAGACTGGAATATGAATAGGAGAGGGACTGAATAGAATGATAATTAAAAAGTGGCAATAATACATTTGTAGCCTTACAGAGAATTTGTTTTTAGATGGTGTCAGTGACCCCCATTTGAAAGCTGCAAAGAAACAGAAAAAAATTTCAAATCATTAAAAAAACTATGAAAAATAATTAATGAAGACCAATTGAAAAGTTTCTTAGAATTGGCCCTTCTACAATATACTAAAAGTTAACTTGAAGGTGAACCACCCCTTTAATGCATGTATAATTGATATATTGGTTGGGTCATACCAGGGCACAGTCCATTAAACCATTATTGACCGCTGTATATAGAGTATAATACTTATCCCCAGCATAGCTGCTGCATTTAAATGCAGTTATTAATGTCTATACCTGAATTGGCTCCCGTATTTAATCCAGTCTTAGGGGCTACATTAATCAAGCGTTTTTTACCCACTTTTTACTTTTATACTGAACAATTCCTTTAATCCTTCCCATGCCAAATCACTGAGCTGTGCAACACATACCTTCAGTTTGGTGGTTATATTAATTGGTGTCCAAATCAGAGATATGTGTAAGGGCCCTTACACATGGGTGTTTTCGATCTCCTCTCTCCTGATTTGCGTTTGGCTACGTTCAGCCGCAGGGGGGGCGCAGGCCTAGACGCACCTCATTAGTTTCAATGCCATTGTACCCACGAGACGCGTGTAAGCGCCAAACGCAGATTCAGACGCAACATGCTGCATCTGAATCTGTGTTCAGCGCTTTCACACATCTAGTGGGTACAACATCATTGAAAAGAATGAGGTGCGTCTAGACCTGCACTCCCCTGCGGCTGAATGCAGCCAAACGCAACGCAGGGGAGCACAGGTCTTAAACACCTGTGTGTAAGGGCCCTAACAGGAACATTTATATCTGGTTATTATCCAAGTCAGCCCCAAAGCCACTAAAATGTTTCTGCATATACATTTAGTTTGGTTGTTATATTAAACAGTGGTAGGACCAAAGAAATGTATAACAATTCCATTCATATTTGGTTATTAAAGCCAGCTCCAATTTCATAACCAAACAGTTGTAACACAGAATCTCACCGGATGCTTCTGAGAATCACGCTGAGCTACTAAGGGAGGGAGTGGGAGGAACATACCTGCTAATTACCTGCACCTGAACACTGACCTCCAGAGTAATTACCTGATTACCTACAGCTGCTGCTCACAGAATATACAGACCAACATTGTATTATCACTGCTCATAGACCAGATCATCATTAAATTTGCATTGCTCACAGAACATACAGACCAGTATTGCATTAACACTGATTTGATAACATGGATACCAGCATTTTATTAACACTGGTCACAGATAGGGCTTTGTACTGTATTTAGGTCAGATGCCGCCATAGGCATCAGACCGAAACACACCACGCCGCCGTGAGCAGTGACGTCATACACCGTGCATGATGAAGTTGCGCCCTGTGTGCATGACATCACGTCTGCATTCTTCCTCGACCTCCTACCCGCTTATGGAAATCTGCGGTGGAGTGTGGGGAGGGTTTTGAAAATAAAAAAAATAAATAAATAAAAAATTTAAAAAAATAAATAAATAGGCATCTGTCACAGAACCTGCAGATCAGCATTACATTAACACTGCTCATAGAACATACAAGCCAGTATTGCTTTATCATTGATCACATACTGTAATATGGAGACCAGCATTGCATTAACACTGCTCACAAAACATGCAGATCACTATTGCATTAACACTGCTCACAGAGCAGAGACCAGCATTCCAGGAGACCAGAATTGCGTTATCACTGCTCACAGAACATGGAGACCAGCATTACTTTAGCATTGCTCATAGAACGTACAGGACAGCATTCCAGCTGCACAATTCCAACAATGGCCAATCTGGCCCATCCATTCTTAAGAATCTCCAGCATCAGGATGGCATTCCCAGCTTAAGTATAGCTGCCAGCAAATCAAAGGCCCCACTTTTTTTGTTTTTTTTGTAAATAACCTCAACCTTTGGAAAGTGCCAGCTGGCTCTGAAACCTAAAATCCTCTGTATAGGGGAAACAGAGGAGACACCATAAGGCTCAGACCGCTAACTAAACATTCCTCACCACACAGATGTCTGCTTACCGCACTCCCCAACGCAAACCTGGGATTCCAACAGATTCACCTTAACTGACTGCCACCTCCCTCTCCCATCCATAAAAATTATAAGGGGTGTAGGGGCCATACACCCCAATGCCGCTGGACACTTTTTAGATATGCCCAGGTAGGCACCCAGATGGGGGGGGGCCAACAGACAGGTTATAATCTGGCATGGAGGGCACATGGATCAAGGACAAACCATTGATATTAGCCATTGTGCCTATCTGATCCACATTAGATTAGATTGGGGGGGGGGATCACAAGGATCAAAACCCCAGTCCCTAGGATGATTTCCAGCAAGCCCTAATGCTTTACCAAGGCTAAAAAGAAAACTGTGTCTATCAGGAGCAAAAAGATAAACTGAAGCAGAAAGGGAAAAAAATAAGAAACCGGATTGGTGGGTGGGGTTGGGCTTTTAGAGCTTTGGGGAGGGTTCTTCCAATGGGAGTACTGTGGCAGGGGCTATCCTGATAAGTAGGACAAGGAGTTGTCCAGTGAAAAATAAATCCCATTTCCAGGTAAGAACTCTGTAAGGAAGTAAAAACTGCCAGGGGCTCGAGACACTACTGGTTACTTTTAAGAATTTGAAGTGAGGAACAAGGATGAAGCTGTCCTGGGAAACGGGTAAGAGAGCTACTTGACAACGTAGAATTCTTTATTGAGGGCATTGGCAGGGTTAACACAGCAAGGCAGAAGGTAGGCAATGGCATATGTAGAGTCTGAAGAGAAAAGCAGATACTAGAAAAAGGCAAGACAGGTGCACTAGTTAGTTATTTAGTTAGTTAAATTGGGTTGAAAAAAGAAAGTCCAAGTTCAACCCCTCCAAATTAAAACCCAGCATCCGCTCCTACACTCTTTCACACAAACCATAAACCTTTGATATTATGTCTGTCCAAAAAATCATCCAAGCCCCTTTTGAAAGCTAGGTTGACAGGTAGGCTCAATTAACAGCAAAACACAACTATCCTTACAAATACAAAACAATGACATCTGTAAAAATGGACCCTGTTTTCAGCAATAGCTTTAGTGGACAACAGCTTGTATTTTTTGTTTAGACAGATTATTTGTGGTATGCCGAACTTTGCATGTAGACTAGGATTTAAACACAGGAGACATACAATGAGATGAGTCAGCAGGGACATCTTACTGTATGAAGAACCTAAGCAACATGAGGAACACAGGCAATATACAGAAGGAACTTGCCCATTTTGGCCTAGGATGGAGGCAGTGAACACAAATCAGACCACAGCCCAAAAAAGATTGGCCATCTCAGAAAAATCACACATGGATTGATTTATTCCCCATGTAAAAATCTGGCATTCATCTGTATTAAGATTGCATAACAAAAGCAGTAAGAGGTGTTGTAGCAATGCTACAGAGAAAAGCACTTGTATTTCTACTTTCTGCAGTCAATTAATAGTTTTACTGACCCAGTTCAACAGTGGCAAAAAGGGTTTCTTGCACCCGTGACCTCTCTTGAATACCATTTTCTACATGGATATCAGGGGTAGATTAAATTGTGCTCCCTTCACCCGAAACATATTCATAAACCTGCGAAAATAGCAAACTCTCCCACGTTTGCCCCATAGAATAATTTATTTATAGAGAACTGAACAAATATGTAAAATTTGTTCTCTGCTGCTTTTCCCAAATTGAGAGAAAAAGAAAAACCAATTAAACTGAAGAAACCATGAAAGTGATAGAGAGTACAGTAGATAACAGGCTGCTTACGCCACTGTATGTGTAATCGACTGTGTGTGTGTTTGTGTATAGTGTATTTGTGGGAGTTGGTGCAAGCCCCAGGACTAAATCCTAGAAGTGTGATAAAGCAGATGTATGGCTATATTGCTTCATAATGTTTAAAGGGCAAGTCAAACAAGAAAACGGCAGGCACTCACAGATCCCACAAGTAGACTTTTAAAAGAACGTAACTTTATTTAGGCCACAAAGTAGATAAATACATAGCCTTACATGTTGTGTGCCACTAGGCACTTATTCATATTCTGTCACAGCCTATGAGTAAGTGCCTACTGGCATGAAACCAGTGTCGAACTGGGACACCAGGGGCCCACCCAAAAACCTTAGACCAGGGGCCCACCATAAAACCTTAGACCAGGGGCCCACTCTTAATACCAATATTCTTCATCTCCTCAATCAACCTCTAGTCTCCTAGCTTGTTTTCTTTACATACTATAATCAATTATTCCATCTATTTAGCCTCTGTCCTCATAGAATTAAGGAATGGCCATGAAATAGACCAAAAGTTTAGCAGTATGAGGGCCCACTGATATCTTGGCCCACCGGGAGTTTTTCCTGGTATTCTGGTGGGCCAGTCCGACACTGCATATACTTTGCGGCCTAAATAAAGTTCTCTGTTCTTTTACAATCCTGTTTGTGGGATCTGTGAGTGCTTGCAGTTTTCTTCTTTGGTTGGATACCCCCACCTTGAGCTTTAGGTCTGGGGCATGAGCACCCAGACCCCACATATTACTGGCGAGACAATTTTTTAGTTTTTACAGTGGGACTTTTTCATTAAGTGTATGATTAAACGGCAAATCAACCAAAATTTGCCCAATAAAAGAAAACATAAGCAACTTTCCAATATACATCTATTAAAAGATTTGAGTGGTTTTAAAGTTATTTGTAAAAACAATTGCTATTGAAAGCAGCATTTGCTGAACTCCTGATTGTTACCGTTTTAACAATGTGGCAAAAGTCTTGGTTCCCCAGTAAAGACAGGTCTGTTAATCAGCTACATTGTCTTACATTGTATCTTAGTCTTAGCCATCAAGGCAGAGAATAGAAAGGGACAGACACGGCTTTCAACAGAAATACATAAACAAAATAAACATTTTGTAACAAATGTATAGTACAAGGCAGCTTAGAATTAGGTTCTTTTATGCAGCATAAAATTTGTGGGTTGACTTTCCCTTTAAATCACATTAATTATGGGCATGGATTTACACCAACCTGTCGCTTATCAAAGCCAGCACTGATTTTCATTGCTTCTGTTTAAATGATTAAAGGAAAACTATACCCCCGAACAATATAGGTCTCTATAAAAAGATATTGCATAAAACAACTCACATGTAAAACACTGCTTCATGTAAATAAGCCATTTTCATAATAATATACGTTTTTAGTAGCATGTGCCATTGGGTCATCCTAAATAGAAAATTGCCATTTTAAAAAATAAGGAATCGTATGATTCAACAGTGCACACAAACATACCAAACAAACTATAAAGTTAGGTCACATGAGCCAATTAAAAGACAGAGGTGTGTCTTTTGCTTCCACACTTCATCCTGTTACAGTTAGAGTTGAAATATTTCTGGTCAGGTGATCTCTGGGGCAGCACACAGATCATCACCAAATGGGGATTCAAGGCAAGAGAGGTAAAAGGGCAATATTTACTTAAATATATATACCAGGTAGTTAAGATTCTTTAATATGTCACTCAATTTGTTATAAACTATCTGTTGCTCAAGTATTCATTTTCAGGGTATAGTTTTCCTTTAAATGTGACTTTCACAGCAACAGGGCATTCAACAGTAGCAAGTGCTAATCTAGTCCTGAACTTTGTATAGGATTCATAGAAAATAATGGGTTGCCCTAGGCTTTGTATGTCTCTAGTCAGCTACAAATAACCACCAGGTAACATAACTTTCCCCCAACAAACATGTACTGTGTTAATTTGTGTAGTTTCTGCTTAGCTAAGGTCTGTGGCAGGCTTAAAAGGCCTCGTTAGATAAAACAATATACATCTAACCTGGTTAGAGGCTTTTCCCCATCATCCTAACTGGCTTCTACACCTCAGCTCTCCATGTACAAATTCCACCAGAATATTTATAGAATGTGAAGGTTATGTAATCTATGGGCAGCTGAAAATGCCAACTGTGCCAAACAGCACCCATGAGAAATACTGATGTGTACAACTGCCACATACACAGGACCCATAAAATTAGTATCACAGGAGCAAAGGGAGTTGAAGTGAATGCCGTGATCTGATGGGATCCACATGTCTTGGTAATCACAATGCTTGGGATTTTCGCCCATTTGTATATTAAAGAATATAAAATGCTCTGGGGAGCTCAGTCTGGAAACCAGTGTACATACAGTTACAGTTCCCCTTTACAATTCCGAAAACAAACACACACTTATTAATACCTACAGCTATTTGCCAGCCAGTGTTTGGAGTTGAATTTATTACAAAAAACATTACCATATCCATGAGCCATATTTGTTCAACTATCTGAAGCAAGTTTAGTTTTAGTCTGTTCCATTAATATAACAAAGAGATGAAAAGGAAAAAAACTAACATCTTATACTGATGTAAAGAAACACATAGGGGCCGATTTACGAAATTCACGTGAAATGATCGAAGTTCGATCGAATAGCGATCGTACAAATTTTTTGTAAAATCGGATATTCTAATTTCGCCTCTTCGATCATCGAATACCGAATTATCAAATAGATTGAATGATCGGATATTTGATAACTCGATCATACGATGATCGAAGGAATCAAAATTTTAAAATTGTTCGACTGCCTACTTCACCAGATTGAACCTACCGAATTGCAATAGAAGCCTATGGGAAGCTTCCCATAGGCTTCTGAGACTAAGTCCTGCTTGAATACCAGTCGTACGATTGAATAGTTCGAATTTTTTGGATGCTCGAAGGAAATTTTACGATTTTTTTTTGTGAATTCGAACAATCGAATATCGAGCAAAATGATAGCCTAAAACAATTCGATAAGCATTCAATGGTCGAATGCTTATCGAATTTCGAATAGGATCGAGCAAATTTTCGGGAATAATAGTAAATTTGCCCCATATTGTTAGCCAACAGAAGAAACCTTGCTGGCATGTATCATTCATAAAAAAGTACCGTCAGGCAGAACAGCAACGCTGCATATGTTATGGCCATTAAAACAATGTATTATTTTTCCTGTTACTAGATAGCAGGTGGATGTAAAGCATGAATCAACCCTAGCAAACAGAATAAAAGCATCCTTAGATGATCTGTCAGGAAAGAGAAGTTGTGGTCTTTGATCAGGTTGATGGAGAGGTACAGTGTTGAGCGCAAGGAATAATTCTGCAACTGCTCTACAGTAATACTTACAGGGGAATGTTCCTCTCCGTCTATGGATCCTTGTTCTTGATACTGCAGTTGGAAAGATGTTTTCGCTCTCGCTCTGCTGTCTTTTTATATTCCGCAGACAAACAGCTACATTTATGTCATTAGCAGAGTTCTGCTGCTTCCTTCACACAGATGAGGAGCCTTTCTCCCATCCTCTGCGTCAGTGTTATTTCTGCCCTAGGAATACAAAAGGCACGAAAACGGTCAGCACTCTGGGGAGATTTCTGTAGGTAAGGAACACATAGCAGAACAATAACCCTGTGTTTCATCTGTCTCTAAACTGGAATTTGTCTTCCCAAAACTCTAATGAACCTACGGGGAAACAGGGAAAAAAAATATGAATAGAGGGAACAGAGCAGGCAGAGAGGCAATAATGTACTATGGCATATTAGTTGCAGTGATTCTAAGTTGGAAATAAATGGTCTTCTTCCTTGCTGGTCTTCTAAAGGCTTCAATGTATATGCAAAAGACATGCACCATAAAAAGAAACTTATTCTTATAACATGGGCAGCATGCTATAGCATACTTAGAACAAGGGTTTCTAAGGTAGACTTAGCTATGAGAGAGAAAGTAACCACAGTTAGTGATGGGTGAATCGGCGGCAAAATTCGAGAAACATTCACAAAACACTGCGTCTCACTTTGGATGCGCGCGTCCGTTTTTGGACACCGCGGGCGAATAAATTCGCCCATCACTAACCACAGTCACCTACATCCAAGGTGGCCGCTTAATTCATCACAAAATTAAAGCTGTTTGGACAGAGAAAATGCACTGCTTTCTCACATTAGGAGAACAGGAAAGGAATTCAGAGTGACACTGTGCATGGCCTGGGGATGGAGAAGGAAAGCTGTAAGATAGGCTTAACAGCATGTAGCCTGGCTCTTATAATCAAGTTACTTTTGAACAAGACTTGTGTCACATGAATGATAGAAGCCACTGAAAGCAGTGGCATAACTAGATGTTACTGGGTCCCACAGCAAATTCATTTTAGGGCCCCCAACATATCCAAAGGCTGTCCTGTTTTACCAGTATGTATTGATATTGTATATGAATGAGAGCCTCATGGGCCCCCTATACCTCCTCGGCCCCCCTGCGGCTGCAGGGTCTGCTTCCTCGGTAGTTACGCCCCTGACTGAAAGTACAATACAACTGAAAAAAAAAATAACCTTTCAAGAGTAGCACTCTTCCACAAAGCAATACTTTCACTACTCGTTATGGGGGGGAGAGATCATATGAAAGTCTGAATTCAGAATGTAAGCACTTTTGGGCAGTGCCCTCTGTATCTGTTACTTGTTTGTGAATCTGTCCTGTGTATACACCCATGTACTGTACAGTTCTGCAATATAGCGTGACTCTTTACAAATGTGCAAAATAGGGTGACAATTAATAAATGGGATACTATTAGAAATGTAGAGTGAAGCAATGTCTTCCATTAAGCAGTTTCAAGTGTGCAGTTCTCTACCTTTAGTGAAGGTCCACAGGCAGAACAAACAAACCCTTTTACTTGAACTTTTATTCAAATGCCCCTATAAGCTCACATTCAGGCACTATATAAGAGAATCAAGTTGCATTTCAGCTGTGTTCCGTGCTTTTGTTCCTGCTTTCGTCAGTGGTGAAACAAATGAAGGATTAATCACAGGAGCAAATGTATATCATTCAGACAAGTCTCATGATTGGAGCTTTTTTTTCCCAAAATGCATCAGTTAATAGTGCTGTTCCAGCAGACTTCTACACTAAAATCCATTTCTCAAAAGAGCAAACAGATTTTTTTTATATTTAATTTTGAGATCTGACATGGGGCTAGACATATTGTCCGTTTCCCAGGTGCCCCAGTCATGTGACTTGTGCTCTGATAAACTTCAGTCAATCTTTATCTCTGTGCTGCCAGTTTGAGTGATATCACTCCCCCCTTCCTCCCCCCCCCAAAAAAAAACTAACAACAGAACAATGGAAAGGTAACAGCTGCCTGGTAACCAGATAACAGCTGCACTAAATAGTAAAAATTCAGTTACTTTGGGTAGGAGAAACAACAGCCTGCCAGAAAGCAGTTCCATAGTGAAGCACTGGTTCTTTCTGAAAGTACATAACCAGGCAAAATGACCTGAGATGACTGCCAACACACCAATATTACAACTACAAAAATCTACTTGGGTAGATTTTACATGGTTCAGTGCATTATTTGCAGTGTAAACAGTGTAATTTAGAAATAAACTACTCAAAAAAAATGACAGAATGCCATTAAATCCAAGATGCCTATCACATTTACAAAGTGGCTCCTATTAAATACAGTAACTGTAGTGCAGTTAGCCTAGTTCATAACTTTTCCCTGCCCATAAAAATTTCCTGTGAACACCTGCGATCACATACCAATATATGTTGGGGACTTATGTTGGACCCTCGGAGCAACTTTATTTGGTGCCCCAGATACTGTATGACTGAAGTTGCGGTCAAGATTCTCAGCATCCTGTAATTTTTAGTGGGAAGGCTCTTTAAAGGGGTTGTTCACCTTTGAGTGAACTATTAGTATGATGTAGAAAGTGATATTCTGGGACAACTTGCAACTAGTTTTCATTTTTTAATATTTGAGTTATTTAGCCGTTTATTAAGCAGTTCTCCAGTTTGTAGTGTCAGTAATCTGGATGGGGGGGCAATGGCCCCCATTTCAAAGCTGGAAAGAGTCAGGAGGCAACTACAGTAATTTAAAAACTAAAAAAAAAAAAATTAGGAAGTGAACCATCCTTTTATGGACTCATGATGAATGTTTCATATGTTCCCTTGCAATGGTTCTTTCATGCATTCCACCTATTGCTATTTGTTTATACTTACTGCACAATTTGTAACTTCTGTTTCCAGCCAATGGTTCAATATGGTGAAGCAAATATAAACACATGATAAAGCATGGGCTGAGTTAATGTATACATTTTCTTGCAGTGGCATGCATTAAAGAGACATTACAGGAGTATGCTCGTGTAAGAGCCCTAAAGGGGTCTTCAAACTGCATATCACAGGTACCTGCAAGGATGCTGAGACTCCAAACAGCAATGATGGTCATCATCAGGAAACAATATGAAGAACGTTCATTTGACAACAACATATTTTAGGCTATAATCATTGGTGTACCCAGAAATTTACTGTAAGGGGCAAAGTTATAAACTAGGTTAATTGGCACCTATTAAATGACTATAGTATACGTGTCATGTGTATATGTAACATACCTTGGACCCTGTAAAAACCCTCTCACTTACTGGTAGAACTACTAGAGGAATCTAGGTAGACTGGTATAATGTTTGTATGGGAGCAACTGCCTTGGTCCAAGCAAAGGTACTTTAGTAGTAGCAGAAGATTACCTCCAAGCTATTCATTGGAAACTCTGTAATGGACAATGTAAGGGAGTGCATTTGCCTGTTCTTATTGATGTTAACCAGGCCATGTATATTCCCCTTGACCATTTTTAATATAGTCCTGGAGACCCAAACTGTACAGCATATTCTAGAAAGCCTTACCATGCCTGTACAGTGGAAGAATGACCTCCTCTGCCTCTGTATCTATACCCCTTTTAAACCAGTTCAAGACCTTATTTGTCCTTGATGGTGCTGACTGGCATTGCTTGCTACAACCAAGTTTATTACATACAAGGACTCCAAGGTCTTTTTCCATTATAGATTTGCCTTGTGCAGTCCCATTAAGGGTACAAGTGGCTTGGATATTTTGCATGAGTTTACATTTATCTCATCTGCCACTTAATTGCTGCAAGGATGCCACATCCTGGATGGAATTAATTGGGCTGCATAGTTGTGT
>CM044447.1:30395765-30405795 GCA_024363595.1 Xenopus borealis
CCCATCACTACTCATTATCAGTCTGCTGAGAGGCTCTCTGCTTCAAAAAGATCCCTTATCTCCTCCAGCTGAAGCCTATTAGGAAATGATGGCACTCACGTTTCGTTCCCACACAAGGACCTTTATCAAGGAAAGGGTTTCCTTGATAAAGGTCCTTGTGTGGGACCGAAACGTTGGATAAATAAACCTCTTCTATTTTTGATGATTTTTTGTCATTTTTGTCTAAATACTTTATTTTTATGCATGTGCACCCAGGTCTTTGAAGTTTTTTCAGGGGTGTGCGGCTCATACATATTTTTTATTTATATATAAATATGTGTGTGTCTGTCTGTCTGTGTGTGATTATCAATTTACTCCATATTTTACTTGTTGAAGTGTTTGTCAGAGATATAACAATAAAGACAGCACATGATGGTGCTAGAGACCCAGAAGTATAGAGGGTGTGGATCCTAAATGATGCCCAAATTCAATAAAAGTGTGAAAACGATTTTCCCTAAAGATTGGGAGGCCCTAAAACATGAAATTTGCTGTGGGGTCCAGTAACATTGAGCTGATGTATATGATTTCTTTATTATAAATGGATCATGTGATGTGAAATTCCATCTTTAATTCTAAGGCAGTCGGAATACAATTGTTGGAATCTTGCAAAATGTATTATAAGGGCTCTTACTCACGAGCGGTTAAAGATGCCCTCCCCTGCATTTAGTTTTTTAGCGTTCAGCCGCAGGGGAGCACAGGAATGGATGAAAACAATGGTTTTCAATGGGGCTATTACTCACACAAGCGCATGTAGGCTCCGAATGCAGGAAAAATACAGCATGTTGCATCTCAACCTGCGTTTGCGCCTACATGCACTGGTGTGAGTATAGCCCCATTGAAAATAATTCCTTGAGTCTGTTCTTGCGCTGCCCTGCGGCTGAACGCTACAAAATGGAATGCAGGGGAGCGCAGCTGTAACCGCTCGTAAGAGCCCTTAGAGGTGTCCCTGACTATCCAGATAATCCTTATCATAGCAGTAAATAGTCAAATCCTACAACAGTTTTACTTGGTGCATATGTACATTATAAGCACAATGATACAGACAATGCCTGTTTAGTACTAGAACTATTACAACATATAAAATCTCTGCTAGGAGGCACTGCAACATTGTGTTGACTAAGTGATATAATTGGCAGAAAAATATGAATGTTACAGGCAGGAATGTATCAGGGACATTCCAACCCTGGGGGCCCATTAAACCTTGTAAATTGCAAAAAAAAAGGTCTCTATCAGTCATTTCCAGTGAAACTGGGCCTGTAAAAAAAATTATAAGAATGAAAAAATTTCCAGCACCTGGCCAGTATTTTCAGATTCCACCACTACCATGTAATGTTCTTTTATGACAAGTATGATATTAATTATTGTACTGGCTAGAAGGAAACGTCCAACAGTTCCACAGAGACACTGCCAAGTGATGTCATTCCACTAACAAGGCCAACGAGCTTGCTGACCATCCAGCTAGCACTGGCGAGCTTAGAAAAGTTTCTACAAAAGGAAAGGCTTGAGAATATACTGCAGTTAAATAATATGAACAATTATTGATTATATGAGTTTTCATTCTTATTTAGGTGGGATTCACTTTTAGATTCAACATTGGCATTGTACATACAGTATCCATGCAGAATGATTAGTGAGTGGTATCACAGATGGCTTGAGTATTGGGAAAACAACATGGGGTTCCATTTGTGACCATGAAAAGATATCCTTTTCAATTGCAGGCTGGAATAATCCCAATGAAACTAATAATTCAAAAATCATACAAAATCAAAAAAATCCAGATGAAAAACTTGTTTACAATTGGTCCATGAATTATGTTGAGGAATGGGTTGACCATTCTTTGACCGACGCCAAACTGAACCCACCATAACCCAGGACTACGCCTGCCCTGGCCTTGTGATAATTTATATACCCATGCCTGACCACCAACTGGAGGATGCATAGCAGGGTGGGCACAAGAATATAAATAACATTGGTGCTCAGCCTCTGCATGGTAGTGGGGTTGGGACAGGGCAAGGAAGGTCAGATCTTTCCCAAAAAAAGGCTGCTATTTTTCAACACTTTGTGTAGCACAGAGACCTGTGCAATATGACTTTGAAGATTTTCATTCATCCAGGTCATGGTATATCTAAAGGTGGCCATACAAGGGCCGATAAAAGCTTCCGGCAGATAGAGTTGGCAGCTTCTTGGCCCGTGTATTCAGCCCTCTGACGGGCTTTCCTGATCGATATTTGGTCGAAAGTTGGGCAGATGTTGATCGGATGGGACTAAAAATCCTGTTCAAATCTGTTCATTGATGCAGTCCTGCGATCCGACTGTCCATTCCCCTTCGTTATGATCCAAACATTGGGCCCTAGGGACCATGATTGGATCAGCCCGATACCGGGCAAATCGGGGAGAGATACGCTCGTTTGACGACACCGCCAAAGGAGCGGATCTCTCCGTGTAACAACTGGACTCTACTGTTACTGAGCAGCAATGAACTGAAAAAGCTGCTCGGATGAATAGTGAAACGTCTTCAATGATTACTCAGCAAGTCCAGTTGTTTTAGAATTACTCATATTAGATAGAACTGTGCAATACAATTTAAATGGAATGCTGCCTGGGTTAAGCAGCACTCCATTCAATAGGTGCAGAAAGGGGGGAAGCCACACGCTTGCCACGTAGAGGTGCGGATTTTAAAATAATATCCATCATTTGGCTTTTGGTATATCTGAGTTATTCAGTTACAATGTATCTGGATAATGAAGAGTCTCTATTCAACTTTGTATCAGTCTTAAATAGCCAGTAGAAGACTTTGGAAGGCAAATACTTCAATCAAATACAATCCATTCAGCCCAGTGGACACCAAGGAACTCATTTCAATTGCAAGAACATGTACTTGAGAGAGGAACAATAAAGCAGGCTCCATTTGGGTAATGCTAAAGCCGAAATTCATACATGCTGTCACGGTGTGCGACAGAGCAGACAATTTTATGCTCTTCAAAGGAGCTTTTATTTATAGGAGTGAGCAGCCAAAGGATTTGATATTTATTATGGATGTCAGCTCTCAAAGACAAAACAGCTAGGGCTCCTTTATCATGTATGAGAAAAAGGCAGATGATTTTGACAATTATCTCCACAACTCAGTGGGAGCATTTAGTATCAGAAATGCAGGTTAGAAGCAGGTTAGCAGCTCATTTTTCCCCTTTGCTTGCTTGCGTAGTGAGAAAGAGCAGCACAGGAAGAGACACAGGAAGACATGAAGAATCGGTAGATACTGATGTGAAATGGTTCATGGCAAACTGGCAACTAATGTATCATTTAAAATTACCTTAAAATCAGTATTTGGTATAATTAAGAATATGTGGTTGATTATTTTCAATTCAACTTTGTAGTTGTGTTTAAACATTTGTTCTATAAAATGTTATGTAGATTCTATGATTCAGTTGACCCAATTAACTAAGCTGTGGCTTAAATGAAAGGATGAAGGATAAACAATTTGGGACATTCTGCCATACAAGGAGGAAGAGTCCAGATGCCCCTTGTATACCACCTATCTGTCCCCCAAGGTTAGTACCTGACTGGTATTTCATCAGTCCAGGCAAGGGTCCAGTATTACATGTTTTCTGGCAATATGGGTAGTAAATTTGCAATCCCCCCCACCCAGCCTGTCTATCTCTACTCCAGCTTATCCTCTATCTCTACTGTCCCTATTGTACCCTGTCCCACCCAACAAATCCCTTGCTCAATCCACCTCTTTACATCCCTGCTCAGCTTCCATTCACTACTCTATTCCATTTTGGTGGCAGAATTTATATTGCAAAAAGGTTGCCACCGTACTGTCCCCACTTACTTCTGCCACTGCTTCAGATTCAGGGAATGTGTGTGGGTGTCTGCAAAATTCAGGCCTTGACTCTAAAATTGAAGGTAAATGATTTTTTGTACATGTGTAAGAGAGCATGCTTTGAACAAAGAGGACATTTTAGACATTCTTTTACCAGGGCAGAGATGCTTATTATCCCATGTTAAAAGACATGTAAAGGTAAAAAAATAAAATACAATTTTTTACTTTCTTTAAGGAAAAGGTGATCTATCTCCAATATACTTTAATTAAAAAATGTGTACCATTTTTATAAGAAGCCTGACTGTATGCAGTGAAACTCTCCCTTTATTTACTGCTGTGGATAGGAATTGTCAGATGGTCCCTAAATTCTGTGCAGGGAAACAATCATACTTAATAGCAGGGGGAGCCCCACCTTACTTCCCAGCCTTTCAGAACTCCAGCATCTTTGTTTGTTTCCCTGTAGGGCAGTCGACGACTGTGAGATTGGTACTGGATTTTATTTAGTTTGTATTAAACAATACAAAAACTATAAAATCCACATTAGATTACATGACAACACATGACCCAGGTTAGTCTGTATATTCTGATTATTAATCAGTCTTGTTGTATCGGATTATTATTATTTGACTTGTGCTGTTTTGATAATTTATGACAATCCCTAAGCTTAGCCCAGACCACACTGAGCATGTGCACAGTCTTGGTCTTGCA
The DNA here is from genome assembly GCA_024363595.1 of Xenopus borealis. Lineage (NCBI taxonomy): Eukaryota > Metazoa > Chordata > Amphibia > Anura > Pipidae > Xenopus > Xenopus borealis. The sequence goes on from CM044447.1 coordinate 30,400,336, forward strand.
ACAATAACAAAGTTACAAGATGACAGCCCCCGTGTCCATTTTTAAAACATAAATCATTTGTTTGATTACGCTTGTGGTGCATTAATGTCATGTTTATGTTTAGTATACAAAATACAGCATTTCTAGCTGTATTCTATTTTAGACTTTCCTTGTCCTTTATTATTTATTATTTATTATTTAGTTATATAGCTATAGAGGACACAAACCTATATAATGAAAATATTGAGCCCAGTCTTTCTACTTTCTAAAAACACTTTTCAAAGGGTACTTGGATATCCTTATACATGTTATTAATGTGAATAAACAAATTACCCCGCAAGGGGAATAAGAAGTTTGAATGTAAGAGCTGTGCTCTAATCCACTGCTAAAAAAAAGACACTACATATCCATATGAACTGTAATAATCAAACATGTACAGTCCTTACCTTAGGAAAATGGCGGCACAAAGCTGTCAAAGTGAAAAAAGCATTCACAACATAAGGAATCCCAATCAAAAAATGTTAACTATTTATTGCTTTATTGCTCAAGATATCTTCAAAGATAAATTGTATCTCTTCTCCTCCTACAAAACTGATGTCTTCTGTTCCCTCATATATTTTTGCCAGTTTAGCTTTTGTTCCTTCTGAATTTTGCCAGTGTGTTCCACCATGTAAGTACTGTTCCAAAAAAGCCAGCCATCCTGGAGCATTAAACACTCTTGAGCTATAAGAGTTGATTTACCCCCATCAAAGGGCTATACTGTCCTTTTAGTAGGGATTAATCATTCTAGTATGATGGACAATGTTGTCCTTCTGGCCAAACTTCCTGAAAGGATATTTAACTTTTAGTATATTATAGAATGGCCAATTCTAAACAACTTTTCAATTGGTCTTCATTATTTATTTTTTTTATAGTTTTTTTAATCATTTGCCATCTTCTGACTCTTTCCAGCTTTCAAATCGGGGGTCACTGACCCTACCTAAAAACCAATTGCAAATTGACTCAGAATATTACTCTCTACATTATACTAAAAGTTTTGAACATCATCTTTAAGCTATGGAACTTTTCCAGTTCTTCTTTCAACACATTTTTAGCATGGGCTGCCTCAGTTGCAAATCCCTGAGCATAAAGTTTTAGAATGCGTCAGTCATCCCCAGTCTAGCTGAACCACTGACGATTCTGTGATTTCATTTTTGAAACTCTCTGCATCCTGTATAAATTCCTAGATCTTGGGTTTCTGCCCATTGTTCTGCATATCTAATGTTTTCCATGATTCCTTTGTTAAGGTTTTGGTAACCCAAATATAATATAATATAATATATAAGTTTGCCTAATCAAAGAATATTGCTATTAAAATCAGTGACTGTCTTTCCCTTTCTATTCTACTCCCTGCCCTTGCTACAGCAAGGTTTAGCAATCCCCCAAGCTTTCAGTCCAAAATTGTAAGAATAAGCTACACTGGATGTATTTGGCACATTCTACAAAGCAGGAAGACCTTGGTTATAGTATGTTACCCAAGATGGCCTTTCCTTACATCTTGAATGGCATTTGCGGAAAGAGCTGGAGACTGTTCTCCAAGACTGAATTTGTGTCTAACACAGTCTCCAGCTTCTGCAGAAGGGAAACTTTTAAAGAACAAGTGTCTCACACCCGTTTTTAAAATTATCTGCAGCCCAAACCTAACCCTATTTGCTGAAAAGACCAGTAATGTCACAAAGCGGACTTTTCTTAAAGTTTGTATACAGTCATCCAAAACATTAATTCTATAGTCCTATAGAGAACAATGAATGACATTTGACCCCTGCTTATTTTCTTGTATAAGAACTAAAACCATTGTATTCTACAGAGTTTTTCTGTTATCTTTAGTGTAAACATGTGTCTGCTCACGCTAGTCAACACCAATGGCTACCCCCATGGCACTCATCTGTTTATTATATTTATATATATATATATATATAAATTGTAGTTGTGGAGCTCAAGGTAACAGGACAGTATATTTAACTTTCAGTATTTTGAATAACTAGTCTTTTTAGGGGCTCCCAGGGGCCCATTCCTTAAACCAACATTTGTCTGGTTGAGGTTTTAAAGGAGAAAGCTCAAATTTGTGAGATTTATTGTACCCAAAAGCTACCAAAAATCCGAAAAATACTCCATCTCAAACCTGCCAAGGTCATGTAGAAGTCAGTGGCAGATGTCACTTTTACAATTTGAAGATATTGTTATCTGTGCTGGGTTTAGTCTGATAATTAAAAAAATGCAGGGTTTTTGGGAGATAATTCCAAAATAAAAATAGAGTGATTTGAGCATCAATTCCAAAAAATTTGGTCAATTCGAGTTTTCACTGGACTTTATCGAGGTCATGCGCAAGTCAAAGGCAGATGTTTCTTGACATTGTGTTCTGCACTGGATAATTTGATAAAGTCAAGGTTTGCGTCTGATAATCCAATAAAGTCGAGTTTTTGTGGAAACAATTTGATAGTCGAGTTTTAGTGGAAACAATTTGACAAAGTTGAGTTGGCGGAGCGTCAGTCATACTATTCAAATTGAAGCACAACGTTTTTTCGACTTTTTCAAGAAGAATCATTGCTAAATGAGTTCTATTCGTGGAAGGGATTTTGGTCAACTTTGTTTTAATTTAAAAAATTAGATTAATTAGAATTTTGGTAAATAATGCTCTAAATGTTTGGTTCATTTCAACATACATCCTTCCTCCCCTTTTCCAATTCCCTATCTTCCCTGAGTCAAATAACAAAAAACATCATATGCACACCAGTTAAAAAACAGAATTATTTTTTTGTATGTTCTGGACATAAAACAGCAAAGCAAATGTAAATAAAGCTAATTTATAACTTGGTTAAGTATATACAGTATGATAACACTGATCATATCATATTTGAACAAAATGTTTATTTTTAATACACTTTGTAAACTGAAGCTTTTTAGGAGATGTTAGTACAGAGTTTTAGCACTTTTATAAACAAGATGAAAATAGTTTCAACTAAGCTGCCCAATAGTCTTGTTTTGTGTTTTTTAGTGTTCAGTGTGAATTAGCTAAACATAAGTAAAACATTCCTGGAAATGAGGTCTGAAGGTGGCATGCCAATTTTTTTTCCAAGTGCTGTAGTTTTTTTTCTTTCTGGGTTTTATTTTACCAATTTTTAATCTACATTACAATTATCAATATTTCAGGGGGGTTTAAATTTTTGTTTTTATAAAATAAAAAAAGCAAGCTCAAAATATATGGTATACTGAAGAATTGACAAACAACATGCAAAATTCTGAACAACAATGCTTTGAATCATGGTTTTAAAAATCTTGAATTTAATCTATTTTTTCAAACTCATAGGGGCAGATTTATTAAGGGTTGAATTTTGAAGTGAAAAAAACTTTTTTTCATTTTTTTGCAATTGAAAATGGACTGTTTTTGATTGAATAGGTCAGTTTTCGACTGAATTAATATCGTTCAACTGAATCGTTCGATTCAAACGCTTTCCTCCAAAAAAATGTGATTTCTCAAAAATGTAAAAAAAAAAAAAACCCTCCATAAAGGTTATAGGAGGTCTCCCATAGGCTAAAACAGCAATGTGGTTGGTTTAAGGTGGCGAAGGGTCGAATTTGAAAGAGACAGTACTTTGATTTTCGCGTGGTCGAATTTTTCAATTCAAATCAAATTTTGGCCTATTTGATTACTTCGAAATTCTAATTTTTTAATTAGAATTTTCACTTCAACCCTTTTCATGTGACAAAAAGCAAAATAAGTTTTTTCTGATTTGAATTGCTTCACAGATTGGCTTTTGTCCATGTTCCAGGGCTATTCATCAATGCTTGTCATCAATGGTATATTATTTATTTATTTTTTTAAACTCAAATGGAAAAAACTTGATTCTGGAAGTTCAAGTTGCAAAACCCAAAAACTTTTTGGGGTAAAAAAAAAAAATTCTCACCAAATTAAACTGGCCCTATAAGTACACCCTCATTTATTCTGCAAGTACCAATGATATTTGTCATATTGTAGTCCTGTTTCTTCTACTCCCTATTCCTACTCAAAATAGTGTATCAGCAATGGAAAACTAGCTTGATTTTACACAGGCTGAAATAACAAATCTTTCTTTCCTGCTATATCTATTCATTCCTATGCTGTGTGATATTTACGGCATTATAAATCAGTACCTGAGCTTTGCTATTTCTTCTGATCATGCCAGTTTGAGCAGATGGAGTCAGGTCTATTCATCTGATATAAAGTTGATGGTTCACCACAGAGGGATAATCATTTTGGAGCTTGTCGAGACATTTAAAATTATAATAACAGATGCCTTCCACTGAAATGCATATCTCTTATTGACACATTAAGTACTCTGGCATTTGTAAATTGGAAAAAATAACCTTTCCCTGGACAAAGGGAGACAATAAATTATAAAGCACATAAAGATGATGTAGGAGATCTGTAGTACATGTATGGGACCTGTTATCCAGAATGCTCAGGGCCTGGGGTTTTCTGGATAACAAACCTTTCCGTCATTTGGATCTTCATAACTTAAGTCTACTAAAAAATCATGTAAACATTAAATAAACCCAGTAGGCAGGTTTTGCTTCCAATAAGGATTAATTATACCTTAGTTTGGCTCAAGTACAAGGTCTTGTTTTATTATTACAGAGAGAAAAGAAATCATTTTTAGAAATTTGGACTATTTGGATAAATTGGAGTCTATGGGAGACAGCCTTTTTTCGCAATTCAGAGCTTTCTGCATAACGGGTTTCTGGATACGGGATCCCATACCTGTGGTGTAAGATATGGCTGGTCAAAATTAGACTCAGAGGGAAGAAGCATACTTTATGGGTAATATAATATAAGTATCAAAGCTATTTGTTTCCTATGGATCTTATGCTTATTACATACAAATCCAGACAATGGTAGAATCAACAAATTCATGCAGATATTACCCTGGTTTGAATGGAATCCAAAATGGAATCCAAGTCCCAGCACTAGTAAGCAGTCTATGAAGCCATCACAGATAAAAAAAATGTGTCCAAAAAGCAAGAAAAAAAAATATTTAGAGGGATCTGCAGTTGAACCGCTCTTCTGTTCATCACTGATAGAATTTCAGAGCAACTAATGAGATGTTTACTCTTCTTAATCTACCCACAATAGACCCTGAAAGTCAACTGTTTAGTAGTTCTAGGGTATATGGACACGGAGAAGCATTTTTACCCATCTTGCTTCTGATCACCTAATAATTTCAGGAAGCATTATAATAGAAAATTAGGAAAGGCCTGTGTTTGTCAGAACATGGGAAAAGAATAACATTTAGCTATACCAGTAGTAGCTGCTAGTTGAGTAAGTCTTTAAGGGTAAATGCAAAAAACAATACATTTCAGCACCAATATCTCTATATCAGCTTCTTTTCAAGTATATTTATCAAAAGTAACTTAAAGCAACTGGACTTGATGAGATATTTTAATGAAGATGTTTCATTGCTCATC
>CM044447.1:30410329-30461956 GCA_024363595.1 Xenopus borealis
AATAGTTAATAGCTGCTCAATCCCCAATATTAAAATGTATCTTGCGTACCATTCACTCCAGAGAGGTATGTAGGGCTGTCAAATTGAATAAGCTAAATAGATTTAGTCATGCAAAATCTGCACGTAACACATGCTCTCTTTCCAGCTTGTATTGAGGCCTTTAGAATCCAGTCTGTTGATATGAATAAGAAGAAACTTGGAACACATGCCCCTCTGCCCCCCCCCCTCAATTCTTAAGTAAATGAGAGCAAAACAGTATTTTCCCTTAAAAAACGTGGAACACATGCTGGCCTCCAAGAGACAGGAAAATATAAACAAATTAAACATATATGAATTTAGTGGAAAGGACACAAGCTCAGGGATTGTATATTCCCAGCTGCATTTTTTTGACTCAAAAAGTAAATTCGAAGGTGTTCTGAAAATACAGAGTTTCAGTTTGCAAGCAGAACTTTGGCTCCTACCTGAGTCAAGAGCACACAAACTCTTTTGTACTTTGGTTTCTGAGTAATGTGCTCTATTTATCCAGAAAGCAGCCTCTGATAACCTATCGTGGGTGGGCTAGTAACGAATTATAAGGTCCCACTGGTTCATACACTTCTCTTGTGTTTACCCATTTAAACCTGGTTACATTTATATTGCGTCTGTAAAATAGCATACCACTAACGTATTGCTGTATTTGAATACTATTTATTAGACTGGACGTGCCCCATGTTTCCCAAGAATTAAGATTACCTCTGTTGTACCCATCTGGCCTGTTGTCCACAAGTGGACTGGCCAAGAATTCAACTTTATCCATATGTGTATCTTCCTGAAAGAGAAGCAGTGGAGATTTTAATCTGGAGTGAAAAACCTGAACTGTCTCCCAATACCCCCTTTCATAACTGTTGCAAGTATTTTGACTGATAAAATGAACCAGATAGAACAAAGTTTAAGTGTAGCCAGTCGGCATGTCAAGGTAATTGACCCTCACTGGGAGGGCAAACAAAGCCAGGACCCTCTGTATGATAAGTAATGCAATACACATAAAAGTCCCCTTGTAAGAGTTGTTTATGGTTTAGAACCCATACTTAGACTAAACTGGGCATTACCAGTACCCCATTGGCCCAGAAGTATTTGCTGTGATTGGCCCTAACAAAATTTAGGGCTGGTTTGGTCACTATACTTACCCAGCATGTAATGTAATTGTCCCCTCTGGAAGCTGCCTTTGTAGTTGGTTGAAAGTATCAATTCCCGTTCTACATTTTAACAGGGGTTGTTCCCTTTCTGACTTACTAAATTGGCTATCAAGAATCCCAAATTGTTAGTCTTTTTATTCAAATGGAAGATCATAGAGACTGCCTAGCTATAAACCATCACAGCTGCACTCACATATTGCAGTGACCAACAGTAGCAGTGGCCAGCCATGGCTCCCTTAGAAACTCTGGACAACTTGCAACAATTGATCCAGAATGAAGATCTTTGTTCCCTAAAGGAGTTGTGGGAGTCCTGCACTATGCCCACATCCACTCATGGTTTGGTGTTGTTACAGAAGACTATAGCGCACCTGAATTCTGGATTTACTTTTAGGTGATTGGTCACATCAGCAAGTTTAGAGCTAGAGCTGGCCATGCACTGAAAGGTGCGCTCATTTGGTCACCAAAGAAGCAGATATTTCACCAGTGTGCCCACTTTGAGGTGGACATTATCATACTGATCCGTTCACTTGGCCCTAGGAGCAAAATCGGCAGCTAAAATCCACCCCTGTATGACAATCTAAATGATACAAAGGGCAACAGAAATGGAGCTCTGCTTTGATATAGTTGAATTAAAGCAGTTATATACAGCTTTATATGCCACTAGAATATAGTGAAACTACAGGAGTAACGTTTAAAAAAAAACAAAAAAACATTTATTATATAAAATGCAAGGGTCCATTTAAGAACACAATGAAGTAACCTACACCAATAGCAAATTCACTTTTCTCTACAGTTTATAATAATTAAAGTTGGTAAATGTCTAAAAACATTTTAGAGTCCATTTAGAATGTACTGTAGCTATGTCTTGTATGTCTCTTAAATAGCACATGCAAAGCATACACTCTAATAAGCTTCACTATAGACTGTAATAAATGGACTTGTTATTATGGACTTATTTGGCCAGTTTGTTCGAATGAAACATTGTTAAGAGTAATAAACAAGACTATACCCCTTTCATTATACACAAGGAGACACTTTATACAGCTAATTAGCCTAATGCATCCAGTGATGGATGCAGCAATTAATTCTGTATATGACAGAAGAAATGAGGCCACTATAACTTATATCAAAGGGAAGTAACAGCGAGCCAGACATCAAAAACCCAAAAGTGATAATAAAATCAAAGTACAAACAGAACAGATTGGTATAGAGCAATCTAGGGAGCATTAACATTGGTTTAAGAAGGAACCTTAAAACTTGTTTTTAAAAATTGTTCTTAAAGGGTCTCCTGTGAGGGATTTACCTCCAAGTGCATTTCCATTCAGCAATATGGTGCATCTGGATTCACCCTATTGCTCATTTGGGCGCTCCTGGGGCTTGACACAAAGGTAAACTCAGTCCTAGAATCATTGCGCACAGTAAATTTGAAATAAACTGTATTTTCAATGGCATTGTGCATCATCCCCTTATCGAAGCTTCTTCCTATTTTCTAAATTGCCACCCCTCCCAACTACAATTTCATTGCACCTATACTGGGCCTTTCCTCCTGCAACTTGGGCATTTTTTTAAATGCAAAAAATAAAAAAATGTATTTCACACAAGAGTAATAAAAGACAATGCAATAACTATCATGGGAATTTGCTACATCTGAGAACAATAAACCATCTTAATGTTTCAAACAATTATAAATCGTGTAAACATCCAGGTTATCTGATCACAGCAAAGGGGGGGTTACATTTGAAATTTGGTAAAAACCCACCACTACTGAAGTTATACATTTCATTAGAATACAGTTGGAAAAAACCCAATCTTTAGTAAATCTGCCCCTTGGTCTTTAAAGTTTTATTGCTTTTCTTAATTACAGTAATTTTAAGCAAGCGTAATGGCATCTATGAGTAGAACATTACATTCCTAAGGGATATGGTGAGAATATTATTTTCCAATGCAAGGAATTCATTATCTGTCTCTGAAGAAGAAATTTTCCGCTCTATTATCTAAGAACAATTCAAGATGCTTAAATGGAAAGCAAAGAGTTGTTTCCTGTTAATAAAATGAAAGCTATTGTTATTTTTATCAATGTTAACTAATTCCAGCAATCTCTGCACAACAGCTTCATGCCCATATCACATCTGGATGCAGAATCACCCCTTAATCAGCTATTCTTCCACTGATCAACAACTAGGTGCATTTTCTAATTGAACCAGTGTTGTAAGTGGGGTACCGCAGGGCTCTCACTGTACTCTTGCTGTACTGGGTCCCTTGCTTTTCAACTTGTTTATTAATGACCTGGAGGTGGGCATTGAAAGTACGGTTTCTATTTTTGCAGATGATACTAAATTGTGCAGAGCTATAGGTTCCATGCAGGATGCTGCCACTTTGCAGAGTGATTTGTCTAAGTTGGGAAACTGGGCAGCAAACTGGAAGATGAGGTTCAATGTTGATAAATGAAAGTTTATGCACTTTGGCAAAAATAATATAAATGTAAGTTTTACACTAAATGGCAGTGTGTTGGGAGGTTCCTTAAGTGAGAAGGATCTTGGGGCTTTTATAGATAACAAGTTGTCTAATTCTGGGCAGTGTCATTTCGTAGCTACTAAACAAATAGGGTTCTGTCCCGCATAAAAAGGGCATAGAATAATTATACCTCTTTATAGATCCCTAGTAAGACCTCATCTGGAATATGCAGTGCAGTTTTGGACTCCAGTCCTTAGGAGGGATGTAAATGAGCTGGAGAGAGTGCATAGACAGGCAACTAAACTGGTTAGAGGGATGGAAGACTGTCAAGGTTGGGGTTGTTTTCTCTGGAAAAAAAGGCACTTGCAAGGGGACATAATTACACTTTACAAATACATTAGAGGACATTATAGACAAATATCAGGGGACCTTTTTACCCATAAAGAGGATCACCAGAGGCCACCCCTTCAGACTAGAAGAAAAGGACTTTCATTTGAAGCAACGTAGGTGGTTCTTCACAGTGAGGACAGTGAGGTTGTGATGGCTGATTCTGTTGATGCTTTTAAGAGGGGCTTGGATGATTTTTAACTCTACAGTTAGTATAGCTATGGGCGTATATGGTTTGTGTGAAAGAGTGTAGGGGTGTGTGTGTTTATGCTGGGTTTTCATTTGGAAATGTAACTAACTATGTAACTATGAAAGGCAGCTAAAGCCTGCAATAAACATTGATGTTCTAATGTCTTAGAATAGATGGACAAAACTGTGGCACAGCACACCTAAGGTGCTTTAAATCTCATTCACCAAAGCATGCAGGGTTCTGGTTTTGCCAGTCATCCAAGATGAGTAGAAAAACCATTTTTAATGGGGTGGTTCACCTTTAAGTTCACTTTTAGTAAATTATATATATTTCCATTCGGCCTTCACTATTTAATTTTTATAGTTTTGGAATTATTACCTTCTTTTTCTGAATCTTTCCAGCTTTCAAATGGGGGTCACTGACCCATCTAAAAACAAACGCTCTGTAAGACTACATATGTATTGTTTTTGCTACTTTTTAATTCTGATCTTTCTATTCAGGCCCTCTCCTGTTCATATTCCAGTCTTTATTAAATCAGTCCATATTACCCTAGCAACCAGATGGCTGAAATTTGCAAACTGGAGAGCTGCTGAATAAAAAGCTAAATAACGCAAAGACCACATAGAATAAAAAATGAAAACCAATTGCAAATTGTCTGAGAATATCCCTCTCTACATCATACTAATAGTTAACTCAAAGGTGAACAACCTCTTTAATACTGAATTTACTGCACCAGCCATATGCTTCAGAATTGCTATAAAATGAGTACTCCAGGTCTTTAAATTTGTGCACAAATTGGATTTTGTTGGGAGTGTCTCTGACACTGCACATGTTCAGTGTGCTCTGGGTAGCTGTTGAGAAGTTAAGCTTACGGGTTGTTGCAATTTATGAGGAAGAAAAGACATAGAAGCTGATGCTAGAGGGCTAATCACTAAATTCTAATGCAAACTGAACTGGTTTCTGAGCTGCCATATAATGAGAATCTGAATTCATTACTAATCAGTCTTTTATTGGGACTTTTAGATTTTAAATATAACTGTAAATTGTGAGTGGGTCCCTAAGCTCAGTAAGTGACAGCAGCACAGATCATGTGCAGTGAATCAGCAGAAAAGATGATGGGGAGCTACTGGGGCATATTCATAGTCATAGATCTTCTCAGCTAGAGAGATATAGTCGCTGGTACATCATTTGTAGCCTATATTTTGCTTAAGCTTTAGTTACCTTTAAAGTTGATGTTTATCCTCCAGTATAAATACACGTCTTACATCCAAGGCAACTGCTTCTTCACGTGTCATATTCATTAACTTGAAATAGCTCCAGATTTGTTGATTGCAGTGTCTAAAATCTAAAATCAACGTTGCTTCCCTTACTCTGACGGTATAGGTGAAGGCCAAAGTTCATATGCCCAAAGCAGCCAGGAAAGGGGTCAGTGACCCCTAATAACAACTGATGTTTGATTTGGAGTGCATTTAGCAGTTGTGACATTATAAAGTTGGATATATCGAAGGATCTGTCAGTTTTGGCTAATTGAAATATATGGCATAGTTATTCAGATTTGTAAATACAGTTTGTTGACAAAAGGTGAATATGCCCTTTAATGTTATAAAGATGTTGTTCCATGCAGACTGATTTAAAGCCACAGCAACACATAAATTAATAGATATTTGTATTTTCCTGACCTCTGACTCCCAACAGAGCAACATTCTTAAGGCAGAAGAAAGTTTCTACTAACTTGCATGGGAATTTTAGATTCAGCATCTCCTTTTGTCTCTGCGCATGCAAGTTGTGCACTGCATATCAACATATTGACACACTCACAAAGACACAGCTTTTTGGCTTCTTTTCTCCCAGAGTGTAATAACAGTCAAGGTCCTACAGAATCAGTCAGCTGATTTATAATAACAGTATACCTGTACCTGACAGTGCTTTAAAGCTTTAATCATTTTACACATTTAAGTGCATCCCCAGCCTAACAAATATCAAGAAAATATCAGAAAAAAATACCAAACTTATATCTGATACAGAATAACATAAGGAGATTTGTTTCTGTATTGTTGACTAGAAAAGCTTATAAATGATGTATTAAATGCTATTACTAAAGATGGTCCTGGGATTTTGTTACGACAGACTTACTTCTCACTTATATTTTGCAGAAGTGCAAGAGCACTAAGGGGTGCAAGGATATGTCTCTTGGTGCTCATGCAGAGAGAGAACTTCTGGTAAGGGGGTGTTTCCCCTCCTGCCCCTTGTTAATATATAAACCCAACCCTATTCCATGGTCTGGGTCAGGAATGAAATATGGGGCTGGTTTGAAGAAAGAGATTAGTCTCAAACATTTAGAAAAATCCTCTTTATGTTTTATAAGTGAAACACACACTTTCTTTCTAAACCATTTTATGTATCTTATTCTCTAAACACCAATGCTCTTTATAAGCTACATTTTGTACCATTCTATCTATCAGTCTGTCTGTCTGTCTAGCTCTATATTTATCGATCTCTATATCGATCTATCTTCCTATCTCCCATCTTATCTATCTCTATCTCTTTCTCTATCATCTATCTATTTATCTATCTCTTTATTTCTATCTCTCTACGTCTATCTAGCTATCTTTCTATTGGTATATCATCTATTATCCTTCCTACATTATGTACCATTCTATCTATCTATCTATCTATAAATCTATCTTCGTATCTCTCTCTTCTTATGTCTAGCTCACTTCCTATCTCTCTCTTTATCTATCTCTTTCGATCTATCTATATCTATGTATCTCCTTCTCTCGCTATCATTTATCAATTTATCGCTCTCTTCATATCTATCTCTATATGTTTATTTATCAATTTATCGCTCTTTTCATATCTATCTCTATATGTTTATTTAGCTATCTTTCCATTGTTATACAGATGAAGCCACTTTGGATTGTTTGTTTGACACAGAATATCTTAACTCAGACATCCCATTTTTCCCCACTTAACACAGAATATTGTGTCACAACATCCTATCCAATTAAAGAGTTCACCACTGAAAACAATGGTGCTTTGGTATGCTAATGAAAAGGTTAAATGCATTAAATGAGTTAAGATAACTTTAGATAACACAGTTTCTTTAATTAGCCCTGAGTCACGACGCATTTAACACACAAATCCAAGTGGCTGCATCTGTATAATCTATTATCTATATATCAATCTGTCAATCAATCTATCATCACTCTCTCTTCATATCCCTCTATCATCTATCTTTATCTCTCTCTTAATCAATCTATCTTCCTATCTAGTTATTCATCTATTTACATTTTCCTTCCTACATTTTGTATTTTGTATCTTCTAACTATCTCTCTTCCTATCTATCTCTCTTCCTATCTATCTCTCTGTCTATCTATCTATCTATCTATCTATCTATCTATCTATCTATCTATCTATCTATAAATCTATCTATCTATTTATAAATCTATCTATAAATCTATCTATCTATAAATCTATCTATCTCTCTATCTATCTATAAATATATCTATCTATCTATCTATCTATCTATCTATCTCTCTCTCTATCTGCCTTATCTGTATCTTAATGTTATCGTACACAACTTGATATACAACCGATGATGTACTGTTAGTTTCCTTTCAACTCAAACAGCATGTGACAGCTTTATTTATACTTATGAGAATGATAGTTATTGACTCTGGGTTATTTATTCCAGGGGTTTCAAGCTCCAGCCCTCAAGGAGCTTAACAGTGCTTTCCAGGATAGACTCCCATGAGCAGAGAGGGATTAATAGCTGGATACATCCATATAGGAAACATCCATCAATGCCACTGACTTGAACTCAGTTTCTGCTCATTGGAAGGCGTCCTGAAAATATGTTCTGTGGATACAGGGAAATCTGTACTGTCATAGCCTGATAGAATCCAATGTAGCTCTCGCACACCCTTTACTAAATAGATATAATGTTACTTGGTGCTCTAAGGTAGAGGATCGGCAGCCACATATAGAAAGTTCCCCAAAGGGGCGTGACCCCAAAACATTGCATTCACAATAAGCACGCAAGGCAACTTGCTTGCATTTATCCTGTGTACCTTCTGATTTTTTCTATGGAACTAGATAGCCTGAGACATTGGGACTTAGGCTTTGTACACATAGTGGTCAGGAAAGAATTTTGTAGCACATTTTTTTAAATTATCAATGTATTTACAGCACAGCAAACTGCTCTTGTGTTTTCCAGTGGTTATGTACCCATTGGAATGGACATCAACACAGATGTTGCCAATCATTTGGCAAGACCAGTTTGTTGTTGTTTTGAATTCTTTCACTGGACACAGAGAATTGCACAGCCAGGCAAACACAGTTACAAAAATGCATCTTGACATTTCTCTATGCCACCTCTCAGCAGGCAAACCTTAAGCAAATAAGCATTTGTACAGGATTGGAAAATTAATATATTATACTCAATAGTAGGTAATAAAAGGGACAACACTTGCTACAGGTCTAGTAACCCAGAGAAACTTAAAGGTCAGATTATAATTGCATAGTTAATTTGGGTTGAAATAAAGATACCAATGAATATCAGGCTCAATTTATTCAAATGAATCCCAATGCACATAATTTTTATATACACATACCTATATTGGTATGGGATCAGTTATCTGCAAACACATCCAGAAAGCTGGATCTTGACATGTTTATGAAGTATGTAACCTCTCAACAGGCAAACTTTTAGCAAATAAAACATTTGTACAGGAATGGCAAATGAATATATTGTAGTCTATAAAGATAATAAAAGGTGCAAAGCTTACTAAAAGTCTAGTAACCCAGAGCAACCAATCAACACATAGCATATACAGGCCAGATTATAGTTACTTCGCTAATTTGGGTTGATATAAAAAGACAAATGTCCATCAAGTCCTATTTACCCAAATAAACCCCAAGGCACATATTGAATATACACATACCTTTACAGGTATGGGATCAGTTATACGGAAACCCATTATCCAGAAAATTTCAAGACATAAGACATAAGTGGTCCTTATTGGAGGCAAAACAATCAGTTAAATTAATGTTTAAATCATTTTTTAGTTAAGGCATAATGATCCAAATTACAGAAATATCCCTTATCTGAAAAGACCCAGGCCCTGAGCATTCTGGGTCAGATCCCATACCTGTACAGACCTATCTATGTAAACTTTATACATACAAATACCTACACTACACTAAACTGCAGGGTTTATGATCCCAATAGCCTTGGATATTATGCGTTGAACAAACAACCGGAGAGCCTTTTAAATCTTTATCTTGGATATTATGCTTGTTCAAACAGTCATCACATCTTGGCATTGGTACTTTAAGAAGTTTATAGTTTATAAGAAGTTTATAAGAAGTTAATATTTATTGTTGTCAACAGCCCGGGTTAGACTCATTTGTTGGGGGCAAGTTATTAAGTTTTTCCTTTTTCAGCTGTCATTAGCTGTTTATGCCAGAGGTATATTGCATTGCACTACTCCCATGGAGAAAGTGGCGAGTAAATCAGTGAAGCTTGGCTAAACAATGGAACTGACTCTTATTCTTCTGTCAACAGCACTAATATCTTTGAGACCTCTCACTGTGATTATACGAGTTTGCTGCGACAGTTGCTATAGAAACCTCATCTTGCCTTGCATTATTGGCCCTGGTACAGATCTGTGCTTTTGCACTGCTCCTAATGAAATTAAAGAATGCTGAGAAACCTTCTTGTCAAACAAGAGATATACCCTCTGCTTACAAATATTACATTCAGAAAAAAATTGGCAATCTACTGTATACAAGAAACCCCATAGTAATGCGCAAGGCACCCGCTAGCAATAACCTCATGTATGTCATTAATAATTCACGCGCTCATACTAACAGTTCAGGGAACCATTATTTTGTTTTTCTTTTCTAAATCTTTTGTTTTATGCCCATAAAATTCACAGATTCTAGATGTTTTGGCTCTGCTGAATTTTCACAGCCTGTCCAATGTATTGCATGTATAACTGGTTCCTTATTGAAGTGCTGTTAAAGTTAAAGGGATACTGTCATGGGAAAACTTGTTTGTTTTTTTTAAAAGTGTCAGTTAAAAGTGCTGCTCTAACTGACTCCTGCACTGTAATCCATTTTCAAAAGAGCACACTGATTTTTTATATTTAATTTTGAAATCTGACATGGGCTTAGACATATTGGCAGTTTCCCAGGAGTCCCCAGTCGTGACTTGTGCATGGTTGGACTGTAGCAGTCCCCGGGGGGCCCCTGCTGACCTCTAAACTTAAACGGCACAAGAACTGATAAACCACTTGGGGGAGCAGGTCTCGTCCAGAGGGGGCCGTGAGGACCGGGGCCCAGTCTGACCTTGAACTTGTGTTCCAGGGCCGGAACTAGGGGTAGGCAGAAGAGGTAGCTGCCTAGGGAACAAGAATTGGGAGGCGCTGGGCAGATACCTCTTCTGCCTACACCTAGACCAGACCTGGCGCTTAACTTGCGCCGAGAATCTCCCAGCTGCGCGAAAGCTTTTGCCAAGGATGCTGTGCTGATGCAAATGTGCACGCGAGCACCACTGACACGCGAGCACCACTGACACGCATGCCCACACGCATACCCTCCATATGAGATTATCACCCTGGAAATTGCCTGCCAGGGCCCCGAGAGGGGGGCGGGTCCTGGCCCAATTGCACCCCCTGCTCCCCCGGAAGTTCGTCACTGCTTTGAGAGCAGCTGACATGCATGTGCATGAGACGAGCGAGCAAGTCGGCTGGGCTGCCTAGGGCACCCCGCTGCCCGAGCACACCTCTGTTGTGCTCTGATAAACGTCAGTAACTCTTTACTGCTCTATTGTAAATTTTAGTGATCACCACATCCCTTTCGACCCCAGCAGCAGAACAATGGGAAGTTAACCAGATGGCAGCTCCCTAAAACAAAAGAACAGATCCCTGGTAGATTTATACCCAATAGTAAAAATCCAGGTCCAACTGCAACACCTTCAGTCAGGGCAGGGCAGCAGGATCTTAGGGGGCAGCATGCTGCCCAACCACACCCACATTGGTTCAGAAACGCTGGGGATGAGCACCTATCCCCATGGTTCCAAAAATTTGCATGAATAAAGGGGTGGGAAAGGGGCTATGTACAACAGCAGGCCTAGGGGCACCTTATATGTAAATCCGGCCCTGCATGTTACATTGACTAGGAGAAGCAATAGCCTGTCAGAAAGCAGTTCCATAGTGCAGCACTGAAAAACATATGACCAAGCAAAATGACCTGAGATGCCTGCCTACACACCAATATTACAACTAAAAAAATTCAATTATTGGTTTCGGGGATTACATTTTATATGGTAGAGCAAATTAGTTGCAGTGTAAACAGTGTAATTTAGAATTTAAAATCTACACCTCATTGAAGTACTTGTGTCAAAATGTGCTCCACTGTTTGGGGATCACTGTTCTAGATTGTGCCTCTAAGTGATAATTTATGGGTTAAAGCAGCACTGAGAATGCTATAAGAAGGCAAGCCACCTGATGTTCGTGTTCATTCAACCTTCTCCTATGTGCTAAACAGTTTTTTAGAAACTTTAGGGTGACAGGTGTATTAGTAGACACAGGTTATTTGAAATACATCTCCTAAGGACATGCAGTTCTAAAGAAAGTTAATCCATAATTTTGTATAAGAGACTATATGCCATCCACGTTTTATGTAGATGGAAAATGCAGCGGTAAAGCACTGAAAAAAGACCCCTGGAGACCAGCATCACAATCTGTTGACAAGCTCGTCTACCAGCACTTGCAAGGAGATATATGGGGCTTGATATCTAGAATTCTCAGGATGCAGGGTTTTCCGGATAACAAATCTTTGATGCTAAACCAGACCATTGGGGTTATTTAATGTTAGATCTAAGGTATGAAGATCCAGTTTACAGAGAATTGCATTATCCAAAAACCCCAGGTACCAAGCATTCTGGAAAACAGGTCCCATACCTGTAGGATAAATGTTAAATGAGTGAGTATTTATACTTACAGATGTGCCTTGCACCAAAACATTGGTCACGTTGAGCAGGACAATCGCACCCATCCTGTGCAAAGATGTTGCAGAAACTTCTGGCTGAAAACCCAGGCTGAAAATCATTGAAGTTAATCGAGAGACAGCAAATACTGTAGACCTCTTTGTTAGATTGCAAAATACAATAGGAAACTCTTGTTACAAAATATCTCAGAGGGTAGAGGAATTATTTTGCAAGTGTTCATAACACTACCATTTGTTTGTTGTGTGTGTTTCCTTATTATACAAGTTTAAATAATACTTAACATAAGTATTCTTATTTGATTAAAATAATTTGTACAAATTTGTATTTTTCCTGCTTTTTAGGTACAAAACTATAGGAGCCATGAATTGTTAGAGCCCAACTGGCGTAAAGACATAAATTGTTCAACAAAAAACAAAAAGTGGTCAAGGTACAGACTTTTTATGTAATGAATGAACTTTTTCCTAAATGGAATTACACTCAGGTGACTCAATTGTGAGTAAAGGTGGCCATAGACACACAGATAATATCGTATGAAACAAATTTTCGTATAATATTCGGTGCGTGTATGGTGGGAAATGAGCTGACTGATATCGTCAGAAGATTAAGATATCGGTCGGCTGGTTGATCGGGCTGGACAGAAAACTTTGATTGGATGCCTTTGAAAGCTCCCTGAACATTGGCCATTGTTAGTTCTGAATCGTCAGATACAAGTAGAATTCTATTGTTTCTACCTGTATATTTGTCGATTCAGCTCTAAGTGTGTGTTGAAACGAATGATCTTTCTTGGAAAGATCTTTTCCGAGAAAGATCTTAATTGTTACGTCTATGGACAGCTTAATGCTCTGGTCAAAAAGTATTTGATGGGTTAGCCATAAAGCATATCTAAACTGCTGTTTTTCCAGAAGAGCATTGCATGGCTGATTAGAAATAATCTGCTCTATCCAAAGCTGTTAAATCAATGTATCCACTTCTATACTGTATATTATGAGGATTGCCAACCCAAACTTAAAATCATAGTATACAACTCCTGGAAGACTGTAGATACAGTTTAAATAGATACATGTCCATGTAACTAATGCTACAAGTATCATCCTTCTATCTTCTGCAGGCAAATGCCCAGATCCTGTCCCCAGAGGAAACTGTCTTGCTGATTTTTGAGTGAGATGATGTTGTCCTTTGGCCCACAACCACCATATTTCTTCCATGATGTTTTTAATATCAGCAGTCTAACACCACTGACTCTTGGCCAAATATGATAGTTTATGTGTTATGGCTTTTCTAACTCTGTGAATCATACTTAAATATTTATGCAAAGGAAAGACTGTGCAGGTGGAAGAGGAAGAAAGATTGACTAGAGGTCTCTAGAGAACTTATAAAGGAGAGTGGAAATATCGACTGATATAACGTATAAATTTTGTTTCTATCTGTGTATCAAATTGTAAGATTGTTTTACAACATTGATAAAAGTCTATAAGTAAGACCTACATGGTCTTAAGACTTGCATCTCCCAGATCACACTAAAACCATCTTTAAAAATAAACCAAAAAAAAACAGCTGTTTGCCAGACCCCTAGGGGATTATTTACTAAAATTCAAATGTATCTAATCTTTTTACTAAACCAAGCTCAACCAAACTCCCATCCAAGATGTTATTTTATTTATTAATAAAATAACTAAAAAGTCAGGTTGGGAAGTGAAAACCTGAATTGTACAAATTTTTCAGATTTCATACTCGAATGGCATTATTTTTTAGCGCTATCTCCCGAAAAATACAGAATATTTTGGTTTATTTGACAAAACCCAGATCAAATCACAATGTCTTCAAATTGTAATAGGGACATCTGCCATTCACTGCCAATCACTACATATGATTTGAGCTTTTTTCCTCCAAAATGCTTTTTCTTAAATATAAAAATATGTTACAGTATGAGCACTTCTAAGCACCTTAACTCAATTGGTCTTCATTATTTATATTTTATAGTTATTTGGATTTTACTTCTGACTCTTTCCAACTTTCAAAAGGGGGGTCACTTACCCCATCTAAAAACAAAAGTTCTGTAAGGCAGCAAATTTATTGTTATTGCTACTTTTTATTACTCACCTTTCTATCCAGGTCCTCTCCTATTCATATTGCAGTCTCTTATTCAAATCAATGCATGGGTGCTGGGTAATTCAGACTTTTGTAATTTTGAAATTGCAAGCAAGAGAGCTGCTACATAAAAAGCTAAATAACTCAAAAAACACAAATACTAAAACATGAAAACCAATTGCAAATTGTCTCAGAATATCACACTCTATGTCACACTAAAAGTAACCTCAAAGGAGAACAAGTTATTTGTTTGATTAGGTCCATATCCCATATGCATAAATCCTCTATTGTATTTTCTGTATATCTTCTATATTGTTGTAACGTCTTACAACTTAGCCTCTCCATGTTGCTAACAAAAAAACTGAACCCAGTGGGATGACCAAGCTTGCCTATACCCTGCCTGCCAAATGCCCATTTGTGTTAGGTGCAGCTTGTACCTAACCCTAACCCTAACCCTAACCCTAATGAAATTGTACCTAAATTGGGAAGCAATTCTGGGGGAAATTCAGCATTTTGAGAAAACATATGGCTTATTACACTTATGTTCTGGCATTTCATTTACAAGCCACTAGATCTTTAAATTATTACTGGACCGACAAAATCTCTGTTAAAAGAATTTGCTTCTAATTTATGTTTTGTAGATGATTCCCAAGAGAGGACCTTTTCATTTAACATACCAGATGGAAAAACAGATTATTAACTGATTAGCAAATTCACAACTCCCAGGACAATTTGCTTTAAACGCAGGTGTCTCTCATTGCTGGAAGCTGAAATCAAAATTGATAGTGTTTTCATTTTTGTTTACCCAAAAGTTTTTCATAAATACATAACAGTTCAATTTTTCCCTTCTGCATATTTACATGTTCCTAGAATTTGTATGACAAATGTGTCTCCTCAGATACAGAATTATTTTAGTGACTCTTTAAAGGGAAACTGTCATGGGAAAATATATATATATCAGTAATAGTGCTGCTCCAGTAGACTTCTGCACTGAAATAGATTTCTGAAAAGAGCAAACAGATTTTTGTTATATTCAGTTTTGAAATCTGACATGGGGCTAGCCATTTTGTCAATTTCCCAGCTGCCCATGGTCATGTGACTTGTGCCAGCACTTTCGGAGGGAACTTCTTTCTGGCAGGCTGTTGTTTTTCCTTCTCAATGTAACTGAATAGTAAGCAGTGGGACATGGGTTTTACTATTGAGTGCTGTTCTTAGATCTACCAGGCAGCTGTTATCTTGTGTTAGGGAGCTGTTATCAGGTTACCTTCCCATTGTTCTTTTGTTAGGCTGCTGGGTGGGGGAAAGGGAGGGGGCAATATCACTCCAACTTGCAGTACAGCAGTAAAGAATGATTGAAGTTTATCAGAGCACAAGTCACATGACTTGGGGAAGCTGGGAAATTGACAAAATGTCTAGCCCCATGTCAGATTTCAAAATGAGATATAAAAAAAATCTGTTTGCTCTTTTGAGAAATGGATTTAAGTGCAGAATTCTTCTGGAGCAACACTATTAACTGGTGCATTTTGAAAAAAAAAATGTTTCCATGACAGGATCCTTTTAAATAAACACCACTGTGTCTGTGGTTCCTCGGAAATAACACTGTTTCAGTGATTCCTTCAATAAAAAGTGGGTCCTTTGTAGATAGTATTAATTTGGCAATATAATTGTTTCTATTGTCTCTAGCTTTAGGAAAAGGAGTTATCAAATCCCCGGTTAAAGGAGAGTCTGACTTCCATCAGAAGGGGTGATTTCTTTTTCTTTTCTTAATCGTTGTTTCTATGCTCATCAAACATATAACTCAGTGACTTCTCAGATATAGAACTGAATCAATGCCTCCTTTGATAAAGCATTTAATGATTCCTTAGGTATATCACTGATCCAAAGGTTCCTTAGATTTAGTAATGTTTCTATTACTTTTTGGATATAGCATGAATCCAGTGGCTCCTTAGTTATACGTAAATGCTCTGTGCTGCTGTCACTTACTGAGCTTAGGGACTGACTTGAAATATGCAGTACACATAAAATATACATTTCACAATAGAAGGCTGATTAGTAAGTAATACAGATAATTATTACAATTTCCAAAAACAACTCTTTCCCGCCACTATTCTTTCAGATTTATATATGGTTCAGTTTGAGGTGCTCTATGTTAAGCCTTGCTGCATTAAAGCTTCCGAGTAGATTCCAAATAATAGTAACAAAGGCATACGCACTTCAAAGGCTTCTGCAAAGTGTTAAGAATATTCTTATTTATTCATGGTGAGATCTCAGCAAACGTTTCGGGGTACAACCCCTTCATCAAGTGCTACTTACAAACAGTGCTAGGGAAACCTTTTATCCCCCACCCCTTGTGATTAAGTGATGACATTGTTATCATGATTGACAGTTAGTCATTTGATATTCTCAGTTAAATAATGGTACCTTAGTGTCATATAAATCCATAGATGAATTAAGTCCATACATTCAGTCTTCCAGGACTCTTTTCAATTGTGTCCAAATAAATCACAATTGGACACAATTGAAAAGAGTCCTGGAAGACTGAATGTATGGGATTAATATGACACTAAGGTACCATTGTTATTTAACTGAGAATATCAAATGACTGACTGTCAATCATGATAACGATGTCATCACTTAATCACAAGGGGTGGGGGATAAGATAGACCTCCCCTTTAAGAGGTTTCCCTAGCACTGTTTGTAAGTAGCACTTGATGAAGGGGTTGTACCCCGAAACGTTTGCTGAGATCTCACCATGAATAAATAAGAACATTCTTAACACTTTGCAGAAGCCTTTGAAGATAATTATTACAGTACATGGCAGTAGAGAAACAAGTGCAACTAGTAAGTAGGCCAGTCTGAATGGGAGCAAACCCATTATAATTGATATGGGGGTTAGGGTTATGAAATGGAATGTATATCCTAAATATCTGTTTCATTGGCTAATTGTCTGTTGTAATACTGAGATGGTCTGTTCTGCAAACTGGAATGATGAGGGTTAAATTTAGGCAAGACATGATGTTTCTCTGGTGATAGGATGTTAGTACAAGATTGTGGGCTTTGGTGTCCATTGTGTTCCCATTTGTAATGGTTTGTTTTCCATGTATTCATTTTTGCTTCTGCATGAACCTATTAAGCAAGCTATACATTCCTTCTTTTGTGATTTCCTCAAACTGAATTCAATTTCAGTTCTTCATTCTGATCCCCTCATAGCATATATAGCATAGCAACAATTAACTGTACCAGACATCATTTCTTAGTATGTATTTAAGGGATGAATGTGCATAATACTGTGCATAATATGGATATTACTAGACAATAAGGAGTAGCTTATAATATCCTCATTGCACATAGTAGGGGTTCATTTGTTCACTATAGAAGTTGAAAAATTATTTAGATGAATAATAACTACACAAATCTATCTAGACTATTTTATTATATGGAGAGTGGAAAAATTAAGTAGTCCAGACTCTAAAATTAATAACATCATATTAAGAATTTTTTCATTAACCTATACTGTATATTGACAATTAGATTTCTAGCTGCCTAGATTACAGTGGGCTAGAAGCTAGAAGAATGTGTGCAGTAAAAGTACTCCATTAATTAGATGTGTACAAACACATATTACAGGGAATATAATTGGTAGCACCACTCCACCTAAACCCTAAGGTTTAAGGGTACTAAAGGGAGGTACTGTATCCATATCAAATGTGTACCTTTTTATATTAGCTAGTATAATTGCTAGGTAATATAAAAAGGGACACATTTGATATGGATACCTCCCTTTAGTACCCTTAAACCTTTTCCTAGAAGTCAGCCTCATGCCGGCTTGCAATTTCCAATTACAAATTTAGCTTAATGGGATGGGACTACATACAGTTTTATGCAGATTATGCACTAAATGGGTGGTTCACCTTAAAGTTAATTATTAGTAATTTATTGAATGGCTAGTCTAAGCAACTTTTCGTTTTTTAATTATTTGCCATCTTCTTCTGACCCTTTACAGATTTCAAAAGGGGGTTGATGACTTTAGTGTTATTGCTACTTTTTATTATTCCTCTATTCCTCCAAGGTAACCACAGAGAAAATCTGGGTGTCCAAAGATGCCCCAGTAGCTCCTCATCTTCTTCTCTGCCAATTCACTGATTCACATTCTCTGTGCTGCTGTCACTTACTGAGCTTAGGGACCGACACACAATATACAGTATAGATATAATATAAATGTCACAATATCGGGCTGGTTGGTAATTAATACAGATAATTACTACATGGCAGCACAGAAACCAGTGCAACTAGCATCAGAATTTAATAATCAGCCCTGTAGCATCAACTTCTATTACAGACCAACCTCATTTTCTGCTTGATAATTTACAACAACACCTAAGTTTATCTTCTCAACAGCTCAAAGCCCACTGAGCATGTGAGTATCACAGACACTTTCCAAGAAGGTGACTCGCTGCAACAAGTCTGAAGCCCTGGACCATTGCTGCTATTGCGAAGCTGAAACTTTAGGATAGTGCAATAAGTCCGGTAAATAAAATATGGCATTTTTAGCCATATTGATTTTTAAGGTTTAGGTCTCCTTTAAAGATGGCTCCATGCAAATACTCTTCTACACCTACTTGATTTTCTTGTAATGGCATAAGTATTTACTTAAGGGCTTAACCTATTATTGAGATGGATTTGTTCAGAATTGGGTGTGGGAAGATGCCCCCATGCATTGGTTTGGTATCCCCTGGGGGAAACTGTGAGTTTCATAGTGGCCAGGGTTGCCAGGTGTTCACTAGACTTAAAAAGGTGATGGGTCACAAAGTTTAGGATCTGTAGTGCTCCCTTGCTGGAGGGGCTAGATTGTGCCAAAGATGCAGGAGACCATAGTGCAAGGTAGGACTTGTGAGAGGTTAAATCCTGCCATAGCTCAGTATAAGAGTGAGAGTTAGACCAATGGTAGTTAGCAGAGCATCCAAAAGCTCTGCTGAAGAAAGCAGAAGTTTTTAAATCAAATGAATAGGCACAGAGTTATGGTGATCCTACACCATGTAATCTGGGCACTGGATACTTTTGGTGCTACTACTGCTGGCTCTAACTAATGCCATGCCTGTGGAGATTTAATTATGAAAGTAACATTACTGAATACTGAGAAGTGACTGTACTGTATAACCTCTTGAAATAATATCAGAGAATCTAATGACAAACAGTAAACTGTGAATTATTTGTGAAGTGTGTGAAAAGTCATCCTACAGCGAGGGCAGACATGAGTCTGTGTAAAGCATCCTCTACAACAGTGATCCCCAACCAGTAGCTCGTGAGCAACATGTTGCTCTCCAACTCCTTGTACAGTATGTTGCTCTCAGTGGCCTCAAAGTAGATGCTTATTTTTTAATTCCAGGCTTGGAGGCATGATTTGGTTGTATAAAAACCAAGTGTACTGCCAAACAGAGCTTCAGTGTAGGTTGACAATCCACATAGAGGCTATCAAATGGCCAATCACAACACTTATTTGGCACCCCAAGAAACTTTTTTATGTTGCTCCCCAACTCCTTTTAATTCTGAATGTTGCTCACGGGTTTAAAAGGTTGGGGATCCCTGCTCTACAGAGCTGGGGGGTCACAGAGAGTTGTAACTTGCTTGGTTGTAAATAAGGAGCAATTCAGCTGTGGCAGATACTGTTCTTTATCACGTAATAATGTATATTGCTAGCTTGTAGGGTATACTCTCTAATTACTTAGTATAGAGTAGCATCATGCGACACAACTCGTTACTAAATTGTTTATGGTTGCCGGACACCGACTGAGTGTCATTGGTTACTAGACAGAAATAATTCCAATAACCTTTCCAATGAAAAATGGCAAAACATTTTGTGTTCTCCAAGTTTTATGTCCTTGTCATCCAAGCACAACACTTTGCAATAACATTTATTGCAATAACCTATTCACAATCTCAGTACTGAATATCTCCAAAACCACCTGGCCATGCAACTAGGATCAACAATGCTGGGTCCTTCAGTTTACAGGATAAATTACATCATGCTTGTATTCCACCAAGGGGGCCAAGTCGATAGGTCAGTGGTTTTAACATAAAGGAAATGGGGGACAGTCTGATCTATCAGTCTGAACTATTATGCAATAATCCTGCTGACTAATGAGGAGTTGCCCTGCAATTCATCTCCTCTAGTAAGGGTGACTAATCTTCTCCAAATGTTTTCCCACTGGTAATAAAGTGAATCACCAGTGGCACTTCAGAAAGCGGAAGCAACGCATATATTTTACCACCAGCAATTTACTTTATTGTTGGTAGGATAGCATCACCCACAGAAGATCAAGATATGTCAAGGTTGACTAATTTCCTTATCTCCCACTGACCTACAGCTGGTCATAGGCTATGTCAGACGAATTATTTAACGCGTTGGATCAACTTTTAATGTGTCGGACTGACTAAACAACTGACTGCAAATAATTGGTGTCTCAATTCAAAATATTTGGTAAGGATAGCCACTGAGAGAAAGCCACCAATCAGTATTAGATGCTTCAGTGACACTAAAGAGCCAGTAGAGCTTGAAACATGTCATGTAATAAAGCACTAGTTCTGATTTTCGGCTTTCTCTCAGTGGCTTTACTTACCAATTATTTTGAATTGAGACACCTGATGGGGGTGAAGACCGAGATTGAGAGCTGGTTAAAGCTTGTCCCACACACCTAGGGGGGGGGGGTTATTGAATAACCTCCAAATTAATCTGCTCAGGCTCTTTGGGGCAAAACTCAAATTTTTCAAGTTTTTTTTATTTTTTTGAGATTTATTAAAGCCCGATGCTGCAAAAATCCCAAATATTGTGTATAAATAAATGGCAGAGGTCCCTATCTTATTTTGTGGTCTGCACTACCAGAAAATCCAACCATTTTGGGCAGTTAAAAGCCTGAAAACAAATGTGAGCCATTTGTGAAAAAAGAACAAAAAACTTCTCTAGTTTTTATTGGGTTTTAATCTGAACAAAAATTGTATCTTTGCATCTATGGCCAGCCTCAGTTTTGCCATTAAACCAGTCCTGGCCAGCTGCACATATAGTTGGTTAAGTAAGATACAGTTTTGCCCTGAGATGCCACCCCAGCCATACTTAAAATAATCCACCACAGTACTGTATACATGCAATTTAAACATAACATGTATATCCCATTTGAAAGTCTTTAACTTATTTTACAGAAGCCCATTGCCTTTTTATCAGGTTTCTGAAAAATAATCTGTTTAAATCTTTCCAGTATGAGGTCAAAATGACCCACAGCATGTTCCATTAGATTAACATATTTCAGCCTTTTTAAATCCAGGCATTCAGCCACTATGTTTATAACAAACCTTGGAGAATATGTTTCAGGGTGATGCAATCTGCTGTAAATAGATTTTCATCTGCAAATATTATACAGCACTGTACAGCATGTATATGTTTCCAAAACCTCCACCTCCCATTTCAGCTTAGGATTTGGATGGTCTTATTTTATGTATTAAAAATAAAACCTAAAGACAGAATTTATTGCTCTTATTATGGATAGAATTGGATTATGAAAATATTAAAGTTGATGACAATAAAATTGCATTTAATATACAATACACTACGAACAAGTAAAATATCAAATTTTAAGAATTATATCATTGCTTATGTCATCGATTTCCTAGATAGATAGATAGATTTATAGTTTTCTACCACCAATCTTAACATGGCCATTAATTGGTCTATAGCTATTGCTTGCCTTAGGCATGTTGTAACTGTCACAAATACCAGAAACAAGTGAAACAAGTCATTTCCAACAGGCATGCGCTATTGCAAAAAGTATGGCGTCTTATTACCAACATTGTGGCTTGAGAACATGTTGGGCAAATATGTCAAGCTTTAGTTTGCCCACAAACTGGTAAGTGTGTTACTCTAAGTGCTTGGGCAATAAATTAACCTTAAAACTTTTCATTAATTGACTTCAGCCTATTTTTTTTTATTTGTTATTAACCATAACATATAAAGGCACAACATACTTTAGGTAATCAATGGCAACACAAGCATGTGTTACAATGTTCTCAACCATCTCAACCTAAAAGGTTCAACACTTTTCTTAAAAAAATAAAAAAAAAATCGAGAAAAGTCATTTTTGGTTTTTTTTTACATCAAATACCCACCCTCCAGGATGCAAAACCTCCTTAGTAGATTACATTATATTCCCCTACTTCCTCTCCATTTGTAAGCAGGATTGTGGCCAAAAGAAATTCCCCATTACAATGGATTATTTCCAAAATCATATAATTTCATACATAATACACATACAGTTATGAAATACTATAGGATTTCATTGATTCACCTTGTAGCATTACAAAAATATATCATATCCTTTCCTAATGTAGAGAGGACACCTCTAATGCAAATGTTTACATGGCAAGACGAGACCAAAATGATCTTCTGTGTTGTTGCAGTGAAGCTGGGGGCTAATATGCTTGGGTTAACAAAGGTTCGCAGTGCTGGGGCTGGCTTTGGGGGGGATTTTAGTTGAAAATATTCAGAGAGCAGCAGCTCTGAGATTTGGACACGTTCTTGTGATTTTTATAGGAACATGTCAGTATCGCTTTAAGTACAAAAAGAAATATACTCAAGAAACTTTTCAGAAAGTTAAGATAGGGAATGCTTGATCTCAGCTATGAAGACAGGATGATCAAGTTAAAAGGGAATGATGTGGGTGAAAGTGACACCAGACCCATATTTTTGTGGTCAACAAACTTCTTGCTCCCAAAGTAGAAATTTGGCAGGGGAGAGTTAAAGTGTCTTCAGGGAAATGCGTGAGTAGGTAGAACAGATATCCCGCATGACTGCAGGATCAATGACAAGTGTCATACTTGGAAAGCAGGGGCGTAACAATAGAAGAAGCAGAGGGGGGCCCAGAATATAGGAGCCACAAGTCCCTAATTCTTATACAGTTTCAATAAATATTGGTAAAACAAGTCAACCTTTAAACATTTTGGGGATCCTGAAAAATAATTTACTGTGGGGCCCAGTAATATCTAGTTGTACCACTGTTGGAAAGAGTAATGCCCTGAAAACATATCCATCTCCTCAGCCTAGAATAGGATAAAAGGGGGCATAGGACTAATTTAATCCCCAATCCTGGGAGGCACAAAACTGGAAGTACAGAAAAAGTGCATCTGAGTGTATTAAGAGACCCACTGGGAGGTTAACAGTTTAGCCTTTTGGGGGAGTTATATCTATTAAAGAAAGCTTGACAAGGTTTCCAAAATAGGATAGTTAGAGGTCCATTAAACAGGTTTAGAACTTCTAGGATTCAGTTTGTGTTAAGTATTGAGGTAGTTGAGGAATTTCCTGATTGACTGTTCTTTCCCTTAATTATTTCCTGCAGATGCTTAGCCAACAACGTAAGTCATAAAATACCTGTGCTGAAAAAGTTGGACCAGATTATAAAAGTGCTAAGTTCATCAATGTATCATGTAGAATTTGGAAATACACTGAGATACTCCAAGCACGTAGACAATAAAAGCTAGAGGAACATCTATTAAAAAGATGGAATGAAAGAGCAAGTTGTTGCAAGGGGAAGAGCTAAGTGACAAAGCCTGTGAAGGGACTTGCATGAGATGAATGTTATTTGTCCAACATATTTACAACAAACAGATAACCAATTCCTGAAAACATTAGTGAGCTCAGGAACTCACAGAAGTTGCCACTTCGCCAGTCAGTGAAAATTTATGAAGAGTCTTCTTCTTGAGGTGCCCTGCAAGAAGCATATCATGAGCTTTCTACCAACTGCAGACAGTTACAATTCTTTTTCAGAGATTGGATGAAAAAAACACAAGTTTATCATTTTAAAACCAAATTTTAACTAACAAAAAAATAATTCCACTATGTTCAAAATAAGGTGAAACCCTGCAGGTAAAAGACAATCCACATTTTAGACAGAACCTGACTCACAGCATTGAAACAATGTGCCAAGACTATTCCTTGGATTGTGGCTGTTCCATTATGGTGCTGTTAACATCCCATCAGACCTAATTATGATTTTGTAAAACATTAAACCCTTTTGAATTTCCAGCTCTGTAGCAGTAGCTGAGACAACTTGCTCCTGGCGGGACGCTAAGGGAATTTCTGTTTCCAAAAGGATTGTAATTGAGCCCGACCTGGGAACTCTGTAATTGTTATCTCTGTGTTCTGTCAGGACGGTGTGTTTTGTCTACAGCCCTGGTACTAGACATACTGTAGTTTGGACAGAAGGAACATTGAAATATATAGTTTTAAAAAATAAATCTCAGAGCTGGGTGGAATTTCTCAGATCCACAGAAAGATGTGTTTCCACTGTTTATAAGACATTTTTGAGTCAAGAATTGAAATAGCTAACTATTTTAGCGGCCTGTAGGGTAGTTTTTTACATGCAGTAGTCAAAGACCATCACAATGGGCTGGATTGGATGTGCTAAATTAAGTATTTATATTGAATATGAGCATCTATAGGATGTAGGAGTATCCTGACCCTACTCCAAACATTACTTTATTCATACTGATTTTAAATCAATTGGTTTTCATCAGACAGTTTATCAGCTTATACAGGAATTATTACCTTGTTCCTGCATTGTTGTAGCAACTTCTAGTTTTCTCACCTGATTTCTAACTCCTGCAAAGACAAGAATAAGTAATTATTTAGCTATACGTCCAGATTGGAAAAAAACACTATCTACTTGTCTTACTGATTTTTATCTCCACAAAAAAGCTTGCCTGTTTTTCATAAGAAGTGCACATGCTAAAAGATATGGTTATCAAGTATTGAATACAGACTTTCTGCACCCAACTCTCACTTTTTAATCCTTTCTTATTCCCTATAGATAGAAAAAGGAACTCTAAAAGGGGTTGTTTGCCTTTAAATGAACTTAAAAGAATATAGAGAGTGATATTCAGATACAATTTGTAATTGGTGGTCGTTTTTTTATTTGTTTTTGAATTATTTGTCTTTTTATTGAGCAGGAGCAAATCTGCAGTTTGCTATGGTTGCTATGGTCCAAATTATCCTAGCAACCTAGCAATGATGTGAATAAGAGACTGGATTATGAATAGGAGAGTCTGAATAAAAAGTTTTTAAAAAAAAAGTAGCAATAACAATACATTTGTATTTCAGATGCATTTGTTTTCAGATGGGGTCAGTGACCCCAATTTCTGAGCTGTAAAGAGGCAGATGAAGAAGGTTAATCGTTCAAAAAGAATAAAAAATAAAGACCGATTGAAAAGTTGCTTAGAATTGGTCATTCTAGAACAATTTAAATTAACTTAAAGGTGAACCACCACTTTAAGGGGATTATTTACCAATGAATCAGAGACTAGAGCTAGATTACTAAGGGACACAGGGGTTGCCCCCCCCCCCTTAGTGCTCATTTTGCAAGCACTTGAATTTGGGTCATTGCTGCACCATATGGCAGGTGGTTAAGTACAATAATCATTTACACAGCCTGTACGCACCAGCACTTCCTAACTCCATCTGAACAACGAACAAGTTAGGATATGGACAGAGGAAATAAAAACACATGTATTTGCCTTCCCATCATGAATAAAGTGCTGTTGAGACCCAGGAAGAGCTGTATTCATCAGAGAAGAATAGGTCCAGGGGCTATCGATGAGACAGAGTGCAAAGTGTAAAGTTTTGATCACTAGATAGCATTTTTCTTTCACCCATGGGATTCTTTCATAACTGATAATAATCTCTGTGCCATATTTATAAACTGACATGCCTATATCAGATCCATGTAGGAGTTACTTACATGCATGACTAGATGTAAAATGGCTATGTTATTGTGTCTGGGGTAGGACCAGGTAAAGAGGTCTGTAGATTGTAATTGTCAGACCACAGCCAGATCCCTGTGTTTTCTTACAGCCTGTACAGATAGATAACATTAGTCTATCCTTTCACAGGTGTTCCACTGTACCAACATGCCTCTGAAGACAAAAGAATATTTACTCTACTGCGCTATCCATTTAGTTTACTTCATTGAACTGTACTTTACTGCGCCTCAGGGAGCCCGTTCATGTAGTTGTTATGTGCTGCTAAGCCGTTTATAGCTCATTGATGGAAACGTTGCCTCAGTTCCCTCCAAGGATTTCTTCATCCCCAGGCAGAAAAAAAAATCTTTAAAAACTCAAGAAGAAAAGAAATTCCTACATTCTTGAATATGTCCAGTTAAACTTTGTTTGAAGCTTAGCTGAAGCCAAATTAATTCATGGTAGAATTCATGGTAGAGCTGTTTAAATGGGACAGGCAATTTCTTTACATCCTATGTTTGCCCTAATACATGTTCATGATGATTAAAAATGCCTTTGCTTTCACTAAAATCTTGTTCTTTAAATGTTTACCCCTTGCACTTCTCATCTCTTGTTGATTTTAGAACTTCACCTTCTGTGGAGCACCAAGTGGGTCTGCAGCAAGAATTGTGTATTCACCTATGTGCAATGGGTCAGGTCTTAGAGAATGCTGGGACTGGAATGGATGGGGGGCTATTATTAGCCATAACAGGAAGTTGAAGAATAGTTGAAGGTAGTGAGAGAGAAGCAGAGATCAGGACAAGTGGAAATAGGGCAAGTTGAATAGGGCAACAGTTATGCCAAGGGACACTTTAGCTTAACTGGAAAATATTTAATGGCATCTTAGTCAAGGCCAAACCACGTCCATGGGAAAAAGAGCAGCCCAGGGACAGGGAGAACAGAGAAACAAGGCCAGGACTGGAACTATGAGTAGGAAGAAGAGCTACATGCCTAGTTCACAATGATCAGGGCTTTAAAAACATGCTTGTTCTGGCTAGCCCTGCCAGATTAGCTTTAGGTAACCCTGGCTGCCAGCTAAGAGAGTGTCACAAAAAGAACTTGATGGTGATGAATGTGGGGGTTTTAATGAGCCCCCACACATCCCAAACATCCCACATTTGTCACTATGAGCAGGGGTTGATAAAGAGGAGGGGTTTGCCATTTGGCCTGGCACAAACATCACATAGTTCACTAATCCCAGCACATATTTCATAGTGCATCTATACCTTCACAGAAGGTCAATGTGAAGCTCCAAATGTACTGCATAAACCAGCACCCACACACTTCTCTCACAGGAATGACAGATCAGCCATCGTGCCCCCAAAACCCATCACAGTGCACCCCATAATCACAGACCAGTCACCTTGCCCCCTTATGCAGCCACTGTTGCCCCTATTGAAACAGGAAACCTTAAATTATGGATATTTCATTACAAGGCAGCAGCTCCTGGATTCCTAGAGATTTACTCCTAAAGAATAGGTTTTTCATATCACATTGCATGCAGTTAATTAAGCCAACCAGACAAGAGTACAAGTACAAGTGTGAGAGCAATGACAGGTACAGCGCCCCCCCCCCCCCCCCCCCACAGGTTACATACCTTAACTTTCAGCAGCCCTACACCAGATAAATTAATAGTTAAATGTGTTTGAATCAATCCTGAACACCATAAACAGGGGCGTAACTACAGAAGAAGCAGACCCTGCAGCTGCAGGGGGGCCCAAGAAATATAGGGGCATCATGAGACCCTAATTCATATACAATTTGAATAAATACTGATTAAACCGGTCATCCAGTAGACGTTTTGGGGGTCTGAAGAATAATTTGCTATGGGGCCCAGTAATATCTAGTTATGCCACTGAAAGATATCTGGCCCTAAAGGAACTCAGAACAGTTGTTGCTCTTTTGCAGGAGATACATTTTGTTAAAAACTCCTAATAGGGACTTCACTCCCGTTTATACCAACTGGTCTCTATGCATCAGGGCTAAAATAGTGGGTGTTGCCCATTGCCATGGATCAGACCCTCCAGGAACCCATGGGCCATTATTTAATATTGTGGGGAAAGTTAGTCAATGTGTCAGTTGTTATTTTAAATGTATACATACCTTTTAAAAAAACAGGTGTACTTTCTATGGAAAACCTTAGAGAAGATACAAGTCAGGGGTGGTGAATTGTAGGTGGCGATTTTTCCCATATGCAGTTCAAAGCATACAGACATGGTATGATATTTGCTCCATAACAGTCACAGGCACAACTGATATGGTGTGAATTCAGAGAAGAAAAGTGATCTCCAGTGCAAGGAATTCCACATTGGATATCAATGATGTGATTGACAATAATTTAAAGTGGGCAGAATGTGAGAAGGTGTTTTTATATTGCTTACTAGATTTCAAAAATTATCTACAATCCAAATTTAATCTGGAAATCGATGGCAGAGGCAGGTTGCTGTAGAGAGCAGTGATTTCCACTTTATGGGGGGAATTTACAAAAGTGTCGGTAAAATAAGTAACCCAGAAGTGGCAGTCAACAAGTTTGTAAAATGTCATACAAACGGCAAATTCACAAAGGCAGATGTTACCATCTCTGAAAATGAGTTTACGAGTAATTCATAAAAATGTCGGGGAAAGTGGCGCTGAACAAACCACGCCCACTTTTCACTACACTATTTCAAAAGTGTTGTATATGTCGGAAAATTGGCGGGGAAATGCTCTGTGAATTTGTCGTCTGTTGATACGACATTTAAAAGACATTTTTTCCTTCACGACACTTTTATGGGGTGTTGAGGGGTAGATTTATACAGATGTCTAAGTTGCTTATACAGAGCGCTACAGAATAAGTCATAAAAAATATATCTAGAATAGAAAATAAGGATTCACCCCAAATCACTCTGATTTTCAGACTGTGCTTCATGGAGGATCTAGGACAGCAAATATATATTCTTCCCTAAATGGCCTTCTATCTAAGCCCAGAATGTCACTGTAGTATTTTCCCTACTAGGGGACAGAGCAAAAGTTTGGAAAACACTGCTCGGAAAGCTTTCTTAAAACTTATATAGAAAACGGATATAAAAACCAACTTCTTTTAATGACCACTAAACTGAATGATTTATTGGGTAATGGAAGCACACTCATTCAATGATCAGTTGGTCAAGGGGCAGAAAAAATTCATATCCTGCCAGAAATACGCAGTGGTAAAATTCCTAATCGTTTAAATGGAAAACACGTCGGTGAATTATTTTCTGTACATTATGTACAGTCATTATTGTGACAAAGTAACCTAACAAAGTCTTATTACCTAAAAAAGATAATCTTATAGTGAATGAGTCATTGATATTGTAGCTTGTGATTCAGAGCAGAAGAGTCATTAAATAAACAGCAATTTATCACTTTCCTTTTACTACGGGCGAGAATAGACTCTAACATGGTTAACATCACTGATGCTGTTATGTTGTAGTATTCTTTTAAAGTATTTAAAAGTTTGTTGTGAAAGGTTATTTAGGTGAAAGGAAGAGGAGGAGTTCTGGCAGTGGTTAGAGAAGATACAGCTGTTTTGACAGGGGCATGAAAAGTCCAAACTTTGTGTGGCATGTACCCACTGCAGACTGTAAAGCAGCCACTCAACTATTGTACAACTACCAGTCTTTAAAGCCAGCTAATTTCTGTGAGTAGAGGGCCAGAACAGAAAAAATTAGTCATTAAAAACATATTTTTGGTTGCTTGGGTCAGTGACCACAACAACCAGATTTAGACAGGATGATCCATGTGCAAATTGAGTTATGTTCCAATAGAATGAAGGTGGATTCTCCTTCTGAGTGGATCTGGCTACCCAATATAAGTGAAGGATGTGATCTATAAATGATTTGAATGAATTGAAGTTGAAAGATTTCAATTTTTCGGGGAATGTTAATTAAAAAATATAATTCAAGAGCCTACTTTAGTTTAAAGGCATATACTATAGACAGGAATGGGATCTCTTATCCAAAATGCTCCAGATATGGAGTTTTCTGAATAACAGATCTTCATACCTTCACTCTACTAGAAAATCACTTAAACTCAATAGACTGGTTTTGCCACCAATTTGGATTTATTATATCTTAGTTTGGATCAATTAAAAGTTAATGTTTTATGATTACGGAGAAAAAGGAAATAGTTTATAGAAATCTGGATTACATGGATAAAATAGTGCCTATGGGAGATGGATTTGTAACTTTCTGGATAATGGGTGTCCAGATAATGTATCCCATACCTTTATAGAACGTCAATGTTTACAGCACATAATAAACTTTCTGTGGTTCACAATTTATGTAAGGGAAAATAAATGAAATAAATAAGCCATTGAATATATTAATATATTTGTTATCTTGTGGAACTGAATTATGTTTTATTGTACAGAATAAACATATGTCTAAAGCACATTAAAGGTAATAATGGAAAACTATTAGCTGCTTCTCCTTAGCTGCTGTCATGAACAGTCTTGGGTTTACATTTCTTCTAATGTAATGGCTATTTAAATAACAAGTGTTCCATCTGTTCTAAAATGTACTTTCCCAGATGGTTGCATCCTAGCTTAACTGTACACTGGAAATGCCATCTTATCAAAGACAAGATATAATTTATTGATAGGATAATTCTATGGCCAGATTAAGCAGCAAAGTTTGTGGTTCTGACTAATAGTATAAACATATGTTTCAGCAGTTCCCCTGTCCTGCAGATTATAGTGCAATCTTCAGCAGATGCTAAATATTAAGTCAGAATAACTGATGCCTAAATCACTTATATATGAAACAATTGTACCTAAAAGATAGATTGTCTTCTACCAGTAGACAATATAACAGCTCTCGTTTAACATTGTTGGGTGTTGTATTTTGTGATATCATCAGCGATCAACATTGCAAAAGTCTGGGCACAGCTAATCTCTAAAACAATGGCTGTACCATAAAAAACATACCTCTCAACTGTCACATTTTCTGCAGTCCCAATTTTTACAGCTCAGCTCACAGTCCCGGGTTACTTACTGAAATGTCTGACTTTCTCTTTGATCTCCTGTACTGACACAAGAAAAAGATACAAATGGGGAAATGTAAAATAAGTCGGTAACGTAAAAAACTATTCGCAATGCGAATAAGAATAGGAGAGGCCTGAAAAGAAAGAGGAGTAATAAAAAGTAGTAACATGTAACCTTACAGAACATTTGTTTTTAGATGGGGTCAGTGACCCACTATTTGAAAGATGGAAAGAGTCAGAAGAAGAACACAAATAATTAAAACACTATAGAAAATAAATAATGAATTGAAAAGTTGCATAGACGTAGCCATTCTATAACATACTAAAAGTTAATGTAAGTTAAGGTAAACCACCACTTTAAGGTAAGCAGGTCTCTTGGGAGAACTGAGTCTAGCAGCTTAAAGGGCAATTAACTTTCATTAGCAAAACTGTTATAACACATACAACATTGCACTAGAACTCCCAGAAATATGTAAAAACTTTCATAACCTGCCAAATGTTGTAAAACGGACAGGGTAATTAGGGGCGTGAAAAAAAAAAGATTTTGCCTTACTACACGCAGCACAACTTTCTCTCTTTCCATTTTTTGTTGGGAGGTATGATGTTACAGTATAATATCATCACTATGCAAATATCCCAATATGGTGCATAAATAGAAAATTATGCCTCCCACCCCCTGTACTGTACTTGTTGGAGGATAATCGACCACCATTTTCTTTTCTAATGTCATACCCAGACATATTTAGAGGAGTTATCTCTACTTTTCAATGTTGTTCCTGTGTGAAATTTAGATTTTTTCATTTCATAAATGTATATGTTTATCAACTGTGAAATGACATTTTGCAAGAAATATCAGAACATGTTGCATCCTAAGGGTATATCAAAGAGTGAAGTTAGAGATCACCACAGTCCACTAGTGGGAAATTCCGTCACTCTCCATTCATTTCTGTGGGATTTTTACAGGCATATTTATCATAAGGTAAACTTTCACCCATTGATAAATACTCATAGAATGAATGGAGAGTGGCAGAATTTTCCACTAGTAGACTGTGGTGCTGTCTTACTTTGCTCTTTGATAAATATACCCCCTAGCAGGGTCAGACTGGAGGGCCCCCCCTACTGCACCAGCATGTGTGCCGCGTTTGTGTGCACAAAACTTTGTGAGAAAGGGGGTCATGGATGCGGATCTGGGCCGGGAGGCCCACCGGATTTTTTCCCGGTACCCCGCCAGCCCAGTCCGACCTTGCACCCTCGTCTTTTAAGGATATGGATTTCAGAATTTCAGCAGGCATGCACAAAACAATCACTTTTTTGCAGACTAAGCATCAATTATTCAATTCATTGAGAAAAAGGTTTATCATGTGAAAAGTCATGGACGATATTCAGTTTGAGATGCAATTCAATTCAGAAAAAAAGTATATCACAGTTTATCAAGTAAAACTGGGTTCTGGTTGCTGGTTGAAAACAAAGGAGCTTTGCTTTGCAGTCAATTAGTTTTACCTCCAAAGGCAGTGAGCTACATTAGGTGATTCCTTTGAGTCCACATACACAAACCTACCCAGAATTGTTGATTAATATTTAAAATTGACAGATTCTGCATTGATGTCTGGGATTATGGGTATGGCATGGTGACAAAGAGTCAATGGGGCAGATTCACTAAGATCCGAAAATTCACCAGCGTAGGCTTCACTAGCGTTCGCCGCACTTCGTCAGGCGAATTTTTGCCAGCGCTACGCAAATCCACTAAAGTGCGAATTTACGTTCAGGTCGGCGAATGCGCTAGTTTTACTTCGCTAGGCAGATCGCTGTTACGCTAGCGAAGCCTAATTTGCATACGGCGGGAACTTTAACTTATAATAGAAGTATATGTTACAGCCACTACATTCTACTGCACAAGCCCACGAAACCTTTAATAAATTATATAAAGTTGTCCTATTGCCCTACATGTGCCCCCTGTATAGTTTTGTTGCCATATGTTAGGAAATGTAGGGGGGAAGAAGGGTAACCACCCCTCCCAAAAAATGATCACCCTCACCCCCCCAAAAAAATGATCACCCTCCTAAAATACGCCAGCGTTTTTCTGGGACTTAGAAAAAATTTAACATTTTTATTTCAACCTCCTATCTATTGTATTGAACTTCGGCGACCAGGCGAAGTAACGTCTAGCGTAAGTGCTAACGTTTAGGAAAATGTTCATCTTAGTGAATTTGCGAAGTTACGATCCTTCGTCAGTGCGCAACTTCGCCTGGCATAAGGGTGCGAAGTTGCGCAAGTCTATCTACTTCACTAGCGAAAATTCGCCAGAGTCCGTGTTAGTGAATTTGCGAAGTTGCGAAATGACGTCACGCTGGCAAATTAGCGCTAGCGTTAGACGCTTCGCAGTTTAGTTAATCTGCCCCAATATGTTTGTGGATTACTGCATTAACATTACCAAGGGGTTACGGTTTACCGATCAAATACACCCCCCTTTTTTTAAGCATAGGACAATGGAATAAAAACAATGCATTACAAGAAATACACTCCTTCTTGTCCAAAGTGAGCATCCAAATGTGATAGTTGCCTAGATATGATATATGATATGATCCAGTGCTACAGTTTGTTTAGATAGGGTTAGGTTCTCTATATAGCAGTATTATGGAAGGATTTCCAAGGAATGTAAAAACTCAGTGTATACTAAACTTCTATTGTCTTTTATTCCTTCCTGGCTTTTCCCAGGAACTCTTGCATTAGTTCAATTATTTCTATACAAACATACAGCTGGAGTTGGTAGCTAGGCAAGAGAATAGAGCTGGAGACTGCCAACAAATGTTGGTGGAAAGTCCCCTTAAGGGCCACAATTAAGTAGATTCTGTAGTATAAAAGGGCCACTAGTCCAAAATGAAGAGGAGAGATACTGGAGTACAGTTAGTCTGGGTTGATAATCACTGGGTTCTTCCAGTACAGGTGCCAATGGATAAGAATCTTTTTTTATCTTGTACAGGTACCTAAAATCACTCCCACCTCCACCAACTAATGGCAATAAGAATCAAGTGAACACACCAGCAAAGTATGTCCAATTTAAATTTATTCCATTTGCCATCAATGGTGGGTGGAAGGCATTGGGGGCATTTCTGGGAATTTAACACAGCATTTTTATTGGGGGAAACCCAATAAACAATGATAAAATCACATACTAAAACCATGATGATAATGATAAGTTTAAAATAGGCTGTTGAATTGGTGCATGTGCATGTGAAATGTAAAAATGGGGGCCATGATGGCACAGGACAAACTACTATTAACATAACAGGCATTTGCATCTTCTACCTCTAGTCTAGGTCTAGCTGACCTGCAAGAGCGTTTCTATTGATATAATCACTATGAATAATAATTCAGGAAAATATTTTTTTTTCACAGACCATCACAGGGGTCTTAACCAAATATCATACAGCAAAAGGAAATTTACCCCAGAGAATTTGAACATGACAGATTTTAATATCACCTTTCCTGCATTTCTTTTTGAGGAATGGTGTGTCATTTAACTCTTTTCTCATTGCAGTAGGCCTGTCACATAGAATTACCAAAAAGAGAAGTCAAAGCTAGCTAGGAAATCGTTGAAACATTTGATGATGAGATCTTTCTCAAAGAAACAACAGTGAAGTTATTCACCTGCTGACTCTGCCAACACAGCAGCTCAGTGAT
Source organism: Xenopus borealis (assembly GCA_024363595.1). Lineage (NCBI taxonomy): Eukaryota > Metazoa > Chordata > Amphibia > Anura > Pipidae > Xenopus > Xenopus borealis. The sequence continues at coordinate 30,445,134 of CM044447.1, forward strand.
CTCCCCAGTGTCTGCTCTGAGGCCTAGGAAACATAACCTAGATTATAACACAAAAACAGAAGTTCATTTAAAAAAAAAAAAGGGAGAAGAAAAGCTTGGCTAAACAAGGGGCCACTAACTTTCCAAACTGTAAAAACAATACACTGTTAACTGTGGCAACTTTATCTGGGTACATACAATTGGTTATAAGAACAAGGATCTGGAGTTAGCATTTCCATTCGCATGCTATGACAGAAACTTGGAAACAAAAACGTATGTTGGCAGGGCTTATAAGAAACATAACCTAAAGCACCTTTAAAGGATAATCAATGGGTTGAAAGCAATAGATGCCATGTGTAAGGTTTTTCATTTCCATATAGTGTACACAGAATCCACATTTTTATATGACACTGCACAGGGCGTATAGTTCATTGGCAGGAATGAACAAAGACCTGCCTAAGCATATAACAGTATAATAAATGTTTTAAAAGTTTAGAAATAGAATGCAGGAAAGATAATGCCCTTACTCTGAATAACTTATAATTGAAATGGGTTTAATGGGTCATTAGATCAAATATTATGGTTAAGTAAGATCAGAATGTATTCTAACATTTGTTTATGAGGTGTGGGTGACAAAGGAAGTTTACTCAACAATAATACAAAGTTTTCTGTGGTTTTCCATGATCAACGTGTTACTAGCTGGGATTTGGATTAAAGAGAATTAAATCCTTTTGCCTTCCTCTGTGCACCACTTCCTGTTTTTTTCTTATTGAGGACTGGTATAGATTCATGGTGAAGAACTAAGAAAACTTCATAACCACAAAGCCTGCACAAGATTGTGATGACCACTGCCTCCCTTTTCCAGATACATATATATGTATACCTATAAATGCATTTTTTGGTTAAGAGTTCGGCATCTGATACAACCGATTTTAGAATAAAACTATCTACTTATTATTACACTGATGAAGTGCAAGTGAAAACAATTGTAAAACTTCATCTTCAGTCATTTCAACCACATCATCCAAATAGTCGAACTGGACAGGTATAACAATTTTCATGGTGAAATGATAAAACCTGTCAGTGGATGGGATAAACAGATCCTCATTGCATGACATATTTTGAAGGGTTGGGTTAAATGGGTAAGTAAAATACCGAATATTTGTACCCATAATGCGAGAGAATGACAGCACCCACTGAACTTTAGATAATACAAATAAATAGGAATTAGGCTATAAAATTAGGCTATATATTTAATAGTACAAGTAAATAGAAGGCAAATTATTTGATTATATTAGACCTATTAATCTAGATGAGGTTGCAATTTATAGCAGCCATTTAAGGAGATATCTGAGTGACCCATGGAAGGCCACACACATGCACCTTACTAGCACACCATTTATTAGGGACTGCAAAAACAAGGCAAAATGGAAACCTCTGTACTTGCCAAGACAAGGTTTAAGGGTTCCATTGTGCAAGAGAGATGTGTCTTCTGTATCTTGCATGAATAATCATATTTTTTGACACTATTTAGAACCATGTGCGGACTGATATATTTTTGGAATATTATTAATCTGACTTTAAAATAATATAGTGTATGCAAACAGAGGGACTTGAAAATCCTGAATTAGAGATGCTGATGAGATGCAGACAGTTTGCCAAGCTTTCTGAGGCATCAACAATTCTACTATTATAGTTCCAGGGCACAGTGACATGGATGTATAAACTAATAACAAGGTTAGGCTGTTAGACAGTGGCAATGTTCTCTTCTGGCACGCTACTGTACGTCTCTTCTTACTTTACTGCATGCAAACTTGTCATTTCTAGGAGAAATAAACTTTGGATAAAATTTTCCTGACAACTGAATAAAATACAAGTAAATAAACAGATACAATCATGAACATTTTAAAATAGTTCAGTGTACTTTTCTTAAATTGTAAAATAAGTTTTTAGCGATTAAACTAATGGAGTTCCAAACTTCTGAAAAGTGCCTCCCTCCACTGCACTTATTTTTGATGTCACAGTGATTAAAGAAATAATTGCAGAGGCTAGTTTATTAAAGGGGATCTTTTTGTAAAAAAAATAAACAAATTGGTGTAACTTAATCAGAGTGCTTCTCTAAGCACTTTTGTCATTTGTATTCATTTTCTATTTTAGTGGTTTCTGCGATAAAAGCTTTAGATAGCTTTACAATAGCAGTCTTCAAATTAGTAGATCTCGTTAACGGTCAAGGGTGTCAGTAATCCGAAATGACTATACAATTTCCATGCACTTTAGGGTTGCTTACGAGGCAACAGCCTGGTATTAGAAGTATAAATTACAAAAAATTCATAAAGCACTAAAATAGTAAATATGCAAAGTGTTCATCATCACAGAAAAACATAAATAATTTTTGAGGCTTAGATCACCTTTAAATAAGAGCTAAAGACTAATAAACTGTGGCTAGAAGTGCTAGGTTTACAGTATATACCAAACTCACAGTGCATCAGAGAAGTTCATCAGCCACATAGAAGAATGATCCAGGCCTTCAAAATTGAACACAGAGGCTGATCTCCTTGGATCTTGTTAGTCCAGCACATACTTATTATTCTCTGAGCAGCTGGTCACTCCCACTGGGCCTAGCACACTTCTCCTCCTCCTTCGCTAAGTCAAAGTTCTGTTTCACTACATAGTTACATAGCTAACTCTGGTTGAAAAAAAAAGAAAAAAAACCATCAAGTTCAACCCCTCCAAATGAAAACACAACATCCATACACACACCCTTCCAGGCTTTCACATAAATTATATATTCCCATAACTATACTAACTATAGAGTTTAGTATCAAAATAGCCTTTGATATTATGTATGTCCAAGAAATCATCCAAGCCACTCTTAAAACCATAAACAGAATCAGCCATCACAACATCAACCAGCAGTGCATTGCACAACCTCACTATTCTCACTGTGAAGAACCACCTACGTTGCTTCAAATGAAAGTTGTTTTCATTTGAAAATGTATTTCTAGTCTGAAGGGGTGGCCTTTGGTACGGTGATCCTCTTTCTTTTCCATATAAATTTTAGCTTGCATGAGTTTATTGACCTCCTGGTACCTTATAAATGATTCAGCTGTCCCAGCTAACTTGAAAGCCTTAAAAGCATGTCTTTTCTTACCCACCTCAACACCAACACTTCTACTGAACCAAAAAAGGTTTTGCTTTGCAATTATGTTCCTTGTTTACAAGGGGACTATACTGACGTATAATTATCAAGCAGCATTTTAAATACTTCCAATGTTTGTTCTGTCTTTAACCCTGTGAAAAGCATTTCCCACTTAATATGTTGCAGAGATGCACTTATACTGTCCATATGCATGTCTAAAATTTTGTGTTTTAGTTACCCCATTATAGAATTGTTTCTGGAACAGAATCTCAAAGGAGACCATGTTATGATCACTATTCCCTAAATGCTCACCCACACAAATGCTAGAGATGAGTTCAGTATTCAGTATGAGTTCAGTATTATTAGGTATTTCAAGAAAAAAAAGAGTTATTCATAGTAGGTTCTTGAACGAGCTGGAATAAAAAGTTGTCATTAAGAATATTTACAACCCTACTAGCTTTTTCTCTTTTTCTTTATCTTGGCAACCCCATTACCCCAGTCAATGTCTTGATAATTGAAGTCAACCATAGTAATAACTTGACCTAGTTGTGAAGCTGCTTCTATTTGTAAGAGTAGCTGGACTTCATACTCGTCACTTATACAAGGTGGTTTATAGCATACACCAATGATAATTTTCTTTTCCCAGTCAAAATCTCAATCAAGAGGGATTCCCCACCCTCACAAGTGCCAGCAATGGTTATTTCGTTAGTACATGGCTTTAGTTCAGGCTTTACATACAAGCACACTACTCCACCCTTTTTAATCCCTTTGTCCCTCCTAAAAAAAAGAGTATAACCATTTCAATTCACAGTCCAGTCACATGTTTCATCCTAGCAGGTCTCAGTGATACCAATTATATCATAATTTTTGGAGCATGCAATTAATTCTAGGTCTCCCATTTTACCTAGCAAACTCTGTGCATTTGCCAACATACAGCAAAGGTTACTACTTTTACTCTTGAAATTTGCATTACTTAGTGGAGAATTAAATGTTAAATTAGTATTAATCTGTTTTCCTTAACAGAGGGACCTTCGTAGCTGGTAAACTGTATACCCCCCCTTACTCTTCCCATGACCCATTACTAATCCCACTGCCCCATCTACCCTAGCTTCCCCATAATACTTTATATTACCCGCCCCCCTCTTGCCTAGTTTAAACACTCCTCCAACCTCTTAGTCATTCTTTCCCCTAGCACAGTGGACCCCCTTCCATTGAGGTGCAATGCATAATGACTGTATAGATTGTACCCCAAGGAATCAGAAATCAGCCCAGTGCTCTAGGAACCCTTCCTTCCTACATCAAGACTTGAGCCACACATTTAACTCCCTAAACTCCCGCTGTCTTCCTGAACTTGCATGTGGCACGGGCAAAATTTCCGAAAAAATTACATTGGAAGACCTTCCCTTAATCTTAGAAACTAGATCCCTGAACTCTCTCTTTAAGGTCTTCCATCTACCATTTAGTTGGTCATTAGCACCAATATGTACTAAGACAGTTGGGTCATGCCCAGCCCCACCCAATAATTTGTCTACCTGATCAATCACATGCTGAACCCTGGCACCAGGAAGACAGCAAAGTGCTCGGTTGTAGCAATCCAGAAGACAGATTACACTATCCACTTTCCTAATAATTGAATCCCCTACAACCCCAATCTGCTTAGGCCTGACTCTGCTCTCCTCCCCACCACTACTAGAGAAAGTGATCTCCTGGCTGTTAGAGAGATCAGACCCATCTAGAATTGCCAATCCAGAGTTCACATTCTTCTTCACACAATCTGGTAAATTTGATTGGTTGTATATACAGGCTAACTTAAGTCTACTGTCTTTTTTGTACAAGAGTACATGGATAATAGTATTATTTTAATCCCCTGGTAAAGGCTTCGTAGGTAATGGGAGTCTTCTATCTATACAGAGAAAGAGATACAGTATATTGCAATATATTTAAACTGGCCTACTACATCAAGTCACCCTTGGTCTAGTCCCACACTCAATTTAACCTGATTTATTAAGAATTTTACTACATTATACATACTTTACATCCTTCACAGAGACACAGTTTTATCTGCAACCTACTTTCTCAGATAGAGATGTTTTGTTACTATGATTAAGTGGAGACAAAAGAATCTGGTGAACAGAGGTTGCCACAGAACACATTATAATATGTACACCTCGATTTAAACCAAGGCGAGATTAGTCATGTGACTGAATAAAAATATCCATTAAGTACCTCTGATGAAAGGCGGATCTCAGGGTTCCTACTGACTAGTGATGGGCGAATGTATTCGCCTGTGGCGAATCCGCAGCAAATTCCAGCGATTCGCCACTGGCGAATAAATTTGCGAAACGCCGGCGATATTTCGCCTGGTGAAAATTTGCCGGCATCTTGTTTTGGACACGGGTGTCCTTTTTTGGACAACGAGACGTGGCAGCATTTCACAAATTTCTTTACATATTAACAAAAAATTCTGCGAAATGCCGCCAATTCACCCATCACTATTACTGACCTCTTGGTATTTCAATTATCCACCACTGAAACAACACACATGCCACTGAAACTACATCACATTTTTGTATACTTGGATGTATACACTAAATAAAATAGAATATAGAATAGAACTAAATAGAATATTGGTGATAGGCTAGTTTCAAAGAGACCATCCATCAGCTTAAGCTTTGCTGATTGACAAGTCTTCATCTTTCCAGCAGAGCACACCTTTAGCAACAACTACTGTGCGATATTTGATGGACTTGATGTCCAGGTTAATGACATATGGTATACCTTGCACTGCAATTGGTGTTAAGGCTTTCACAGTTTACAGTACAGTAACCGAGTTCTCTAGCAACCTGTTACTATAACCAGGGCCAATTTATAATTGTTGTAGGCCAATTTGTACAGTCTCTCTGTTCTCAATATCAGTGTGGTGAGTGGTAGTTGAAATCTCTGGATTCTGGATTATCGGGCAACATATTAGATTCCAGTAATACATTGTTAATGTATTAATTTGGCAGGTCAGCCTGCTGCCTTGGGCACTGGCTGTTTCTACAAATCCAGACGCAACTGTAGTAAGATAAGATCAGAGCACAGGAAAATGAATTATGCAACTGTTTACAATTAAAAGACCAAAAAGACTTTATGCCAAGTTATAGTATGTGCTGTATTATACACAGCTATGATTATGCAAACAAGTTTCCTATAATAAATGGAATTCTCCCTATTAATCCATTGGTGGAATCTGTTTATTTATGTTTCTCTGAGGATTAGGCACCTCCATGGGTGTTATTGTATAGTATTAATTTGTGTTGCAAGCAAACAGGAAGAGTTCTCTTTCCAAATTAATACAAACCTGTACTTTTAAAGATAGAATAGATTTGTCTATACAGTGTTTGGACTATTGGTTCTTTTCTTAAGATCTGCATGTCCTAAAGCAGGGGTTATTGGCCTTACTCAGTTCCAGAGCCAACATTTATTCAGGGCTCCCTTTACATAATATGTTAGGTTGAAAATAGACATGTCCATCAAGTTCACCTTTTATGTCTCTATAAAACAGGTCAAACTGCTACTTGATCCAAAAGAAAAAAAATATCTGAAACCTCTCCAATTCTTTCCTGGCTCTTAGATGGCAATCAGAGAAAAGTTAATCCTGGGACTCTTCCAACAGCTATTTCCAACAACCCTTTATTGTCTCACTTGTTAAAAAGCCACCCACCCCCTTTAGGCTGGGGACAGACAGGGAGATTCGGGGAGATTGTCGCCTGCTATTAAACACCAGGCGACAGAATCTCCCCAGCCTAAAGCTATCTAATGTATCAGCCAGTACAACTTATTCACAATTTCCACGATTTCACATTGTAAAAAAACCCTTTCTGCATATTAAGATGAGGACTTCTGTCATCTAATCTGAATGGATGCCCTTGTGTCTGCTCAAAGGACCTAATAGCAAATAAAACAGAGACTTTATTATATGGTCCATATATATTTCATAATTATATCACCCCCTTAAGGGATTCTTCTACGGTTTAATCAACCTTAACTTGGCCAGTCTTCATATCTGAAATTTATATACATTTTATCAGCTTATTTTCACTTCTTTGGACTCTGGAGACTTCTTTGGACCACTAGAGACCAAAACTGCATTGCATATTCCATATGGGGCCTTAACAGCATTTAGTAAAAGGACAATTGTAGTAAAGAGTGCTACTACTCCTGCAAATCTATGCTCCTTATAATAAAGCTCAAAACATTGTTTGCCCTTGCAGATGCTGAATGAAATTGCTTGCTGCAGTCAAGTTTGTTATATACAAGGATGCCAAGGGCTTTCTCCATTATGGATTTGGCTAACTCAGTCCCATTAAGGGTATAATTGGCTTGTATATTATTACATCCCAGGTGCATGACTTTACATTTATCAACATTGACATCTCAGATGCCATTCAGCTGCCCAGACTGGTAAAATCTCAAAATCCTGCTGCAAGGATGTCATATCCTGGATGGAATAGGGCTGTATATTTTTGAGTTATCTCCCAACACTGATACTTTACTTACAATACCCCCTGATAATTTACTATCACACAGTTGAACTGAAGAAGCTGCTTGGGTGTGTGGTGAAACGTTTTCAAGAAAACTCAGAAGGTTCAGGTGTTTTTGACTTATGAACATGTTCGATAAAAACCAAAAGAGAACCCTGTGAGACCTCAATAAAAACCTTACTCTGTATAGAGAATGTTCCATTAGCAACCACCCTCTGTTCATGATGCATTTATATCCATATACAAACAAAATTACTGCACCACCACTGTTCAACTTGAAACGTCTGACAGGACTTACCCTTCATAATGCAATATTGATTACAGTTCATAATGGCAGAACATCATGTTGTATGTGATTTCTTAACCAACCTTCAAATAACTTTCCCACCACAGTGTCAAACTTACTGGCCTATAACTGCAAGGCTGAGATCATAATCCATTTTAAAATATAGGAATTACATAAATTTTACTCCAGTTCATAGGTACCATACCAGATGAAAGTGAAAATCAAAACTGAACTAAACTCTCTCATCACCCCAGAGCGTATTCCATCTGACCCTGGTGTCTCGTTCACATTCATTTGGAGTAAACTTTTTTATGTACTATATCCTGCTATTTTTTGTACAGTCAGAAGTAAAGAACCGATTAAGCATATATGTCTTTTCTGTATCCTTTATAATCAAATTCTTTCCTATATTTAATGGAACCAAATTTTCAACTAGCATGTTTTTATATACTTAAAAGACATTTTTGGGGTTAGTCCATCATTTTCTATCTCTGCCTTCCTGAACTCACCAATCTGTGCTCTGACGTTAAGGAGCTTTTCTGAAATTCCTTTTTTGCCTCTTTGTGTACCTACTATTTTCAACAAACATTAAATGAGACATTTAATGTTAGCTTACACATGTATGAAAACTAACCATAGTTCCAAGAAAATCTAGCACAGCAAAAAAGGGTGCATTCCAATTTTTTCTCTAATTGAACTTAACAGGCCTTTAAGGCTGAGCCCTCAAACCAGACTCTGATTCTCCTTTTGTAACCACTGCCCTAGTATTAACGATCAGCACATCAAAATGCCCTTCTGAATTGCTTCTTGGTGCTAGTAGGCCAATCTGAACTATACTAACACTTTAGATTACTAAAGACAAGATGTTTGGAACCTTAGTATATACAGTCAATCTACCATCTACAGGGATGAGGAAGGATGAGGAACATACATTACAGGTCAGGCCTATCCTATTCCCAGTAAGGAATATGTGAATATGTGCTATAATCCAATTCCCTTGCAGCAAGTACTCTAGCTTTTAAGTGAAGACATGTTCATTGTCCTGCATGGCAGTTTATACAAAATAAGGCTTCACATCCATTAATGTTGATATAATAATTAAACTCCAGCACTTAGGGTGCTGACTCAAAAGATGTTCAACAAGCGCAGTTAAAAATCGACAACAATGGTGTTCAGTGCACCATGTATAGAGAACCATTTAGATAGGCAGAACAATTAAATGTTATTGTGATCAGAGCTTCACGAATAGTCCAAACAAAGTGCTGGCAACTTGCAGGCTAAAGATTAATAAAGTTGTCATATTTTAATGTCTTTTATAAAGCCATATCCAAAGCCAAACTGCATGATTATAGTACAGCCTTCAAAGGATGTTTCAGTGATTAACTTAGCTGTCTGGATTTACCATTTTCTGCTGTTTATTTTCCAAGTTCTGACATTGTCCTTGATTACCTTGTATCCTGCCTTGAGATTATAACTGATTATCTGCTAGAGTACATGACCACAATTTATGGCACAGGCAGGATATGTGCGGCAGGAACATGGAAAGGAACACAGGGAGGGCTGTTTCAATCATTTCCAGCTAAGAATTCAATTTGTTTTGGAACATGCAACTCTGCCCTTAGACCACCACACTCTGACAGGTAATCTTTAAAAAGTCTTGCTCCCAGCTTTTCTTATCCTCTTAGCAATGTATCATTGGGACACTTCTGGACCTAGGACACCCCAGCACTGTCCATAATCATCCATCAAATTGGCAGCAAGAAAGACATTGGAATGAATAAAGGATCAGTGGGCTGACTTCATACAGATACAAGGTTTGTGCTCACAAAATAACAGAATGTGATGGCTCTGCAGTAATTCACTATAGATTATTACCAAACATCTGTCACAAATAGTGTCACTTTTTTGCCTCAAACCCCAACAGAGCACACCTGCTGATTTCACTTTGAGTTAACAGATATATACCTTGAACAAATTCAACTATTAGCTGAAGCATCTCAAGAAGATCCCTGTAGGACACCATACAGCTGGCAACACATTTCACATGATTTAAAGCGGACCTTTCAGTCAAAATTCTTTTTCCAAATCCCATTTTATCAAGTTACTCAAGCAAAATAAACTTTAATTCCACTATATAAATGATTTAATTCTTGTTTCCTTTGGTATGGGAATACATAATTATAGCAAGCAGGTAGGCACCATTTTGTGGACACTTATTGAGGCAGGCCTTGTATCTTCTCAGAATCTTGTTTGTGCACCAGAATGGGGAACCTGATGTCCATCCCCATGCACTGGCTACACAATTCATTGGTGAAGAGAGTGGGGGGATGAGGGGAGTGCATCTAGTAAGTGCTGAACGGAAAGTGAAAGTAATTGCCTGTCCCGCCTCTATGACTAAGGCATTTACAGATTTGTATGTCTGGGTGACTGGTCCGTTTAAAACACTAGATGGTTAATTTAAGAACCACAACAATTGCAGTTACCCCTAGTAACCTATCATCAAGTAGTTTTGATCTACCAAGTTAGCCCTGCACTGGTGCAATTTAGTGCCATAGTCAACTAGTTCTAGGCCAGCGAGTATGTTGTTCCCCAACCCATTGAATGTTGCTCCTAGTGACCTCAAAGCTTTAGGCCTTGGACACGTGCGTATTTACTAGGTGTTTTTCGGCATGTTCAACACTGCAGTGCTATTATTGTACCATTGCCCAAGCTTAAACCAACCGCATAGGTGGTATTGAAACCACCGTGCAAAACTCACTGAAAACTTTCAGTAAATCCACATTTGTCACTGGGGCTTTAAGGTGGCCATAGACGCACAGATAATATCGTATGAAACTAATTTTCAGATGATATTCGGTGCGTGTGTGGTGGGAAATGAGCCGACCAATATCGTCAGAAGATTTAGATGTCGGCTGGTTGATCGGGCTGGACGGAAGGCCTTTGAAGGCACCCTTAACATCAGCCATTGTTAGTGTTGAATCGTCAGATACAGGTAGAATTCTTTTGTTTCTCCCTGTATATCTGACAATTCAGCTCTATACATGTGTGTTGAAACGAACAATCTTTCTTGGAAAGATCTTTTCCGAGAAAGATCGTAATTGTCATGTCTATGGCCAGCATTACTTGCATAAAACGTATGTCTACTGCCGAACCCTCCTGTAGGATTCCAGTCCACATATGGGGGTTCCAATAGCCAATCCATATTTGGTATCCCAGGAATAACAGAATATAAAATAAACTATACTTTATAAAACATTTGATGTAAGGTTGATAGCCTTCTAGTTATAATAGATATACGAGCTATGTATACATAGGTATAGACTTTACAAAATAATGTCACAAATGGACTTTATGACACATTTGACTGGCACATACAGATTCCTCTATAATGGGTGGCAGAGATGGTGTTGTCAGTTTGTGGACAACAACAATGACCTTTTGAATTATACCTGTGAAATACATGTGGTGAAATTGGAGCCTCAGCCATTTTTGTGACAAGCACTCTGGATGGGGGTAGGCGGCACTGTGAGGATTATCCAGTGTAAGGGACCCCCATAAGTACAGGGCCCAATAAGTTCAAATGGTTTAAAGGAGAATGAAACCCTAAAATGTATATGGTTAAAAATGCCATATTTTATTTAATAAGCTTATTGCACCAGCCTAATGTTTCAGCTTCTCAATAACAGCAATGAGCCAGGACTTCAAACTTGTCACAGGGGGTCACCATCTTGGAAAGTGTCTGTGACACTCACATGCTCAGTGGGCTCTGAGCAGCTGTTGAGAAGCTAAGCTTAGGGGTTGTCACTAATTATCAAGCAGAAAATGAGGTTGGTCTTTAATATAAGCTGATGCTGCAAGGCTGGATATTAGATTCTCATGCTAGTTGTACTGGTTTCTGTGCTGCCATGTAGTAATTATCTGCATTAATGACTAATCAGCCTTATATTGTGACATTTCTATTCTATGTGTACTGTATATTGTGAGTGGGTCCCTAAGCTCAGTAAGTGACAGCAGCACAGAGCATGTGAATCAGTGAATCAGTAGTTAAGTAGATGGAGAGCTACTAGGGCATCTTCAGAGGCACAGAGGGCTGTGGTTGCCTTGGGCTCGTACAGAAACCCAAAACCCAAAGAATAAAATTACTAGCCTACAGTATTTCTTTGTTTAAGCTTTAGTTTTCCTTTAAGTTCAGCCATGGGTGGAGCCTCAGTGCCTGTGCATTAGTTTTTGGAAAGTTTCATCTTTCCTTGGTAAGGAATGACCCCATCTGACTAGGGCAACTATAGCTACTTGATGATAGAATAACTTTACATTTCCATATAGTAGATACTAACCACATCCATTGTTTTAAACCAGAATATATTTTCTACAAATGTACTGGACATCTATTGTAATTATAAAAGATGAATTTGCTAAAGATACTGCACAGACAAGGACATAGATACTCTGCCAATATGCACAGTGGTTACTTTACTCTGACTTGGCTTGACTTTTGCAAAGCTGTTTCTTCAGTTTGAAATCCAAACAGGCAAACACTTTTTATTACAAAGTTTAATAAGATGATAGAAAGGATTCAATGAAAAAAAAATTGACAGAGTAGAATATTATGTAGTTCCATTGTGCCATCTAGAGTACAAATTTGAGTATTGCGGACATGTTCGTTTTATATATGTATAGACAAACTCAAAAACTAGTTGCGCTCTCTTTTATGGTTTATATGCCTGGGTGCACATACAGTAGCTGGAAAAGAAAAAGAGAGAAAGGAAAAAGAAACAGGAGGCACTCTCAGGACTTATTAAAATAGAAAGCCTACAAAGCTCTCTGGGGGAAATTCACTAAAGCACGAAGCGTCAAGCGCTAGTGCTAATTCACCAGCGTGACGTCATTTAGCAACTTCGCAAATTCCCAAAAACCGACTCTGCTGAATTTTCGCTAGCGAAGTAGATAGACTTGCACAACTTTGCACCCTTACGCCAGGCGAAGTTGCGCACTGACGAAGGATAGTAATTACGCAATTTCACTAAGATCAAAATTTTGAAGTTTGAAAAAAAATTGGAACATTTTTCTAAGTCCCAAAAAAACGCTGGCGTGTTTTACCATTCTAGGGTGATAGTCTGAAAAAGATTTTTTTTTGGGGGGGGGGGTGGATTACCCTCCTTCCCCCCTACATTTCCTAACACATGGTAACTCAACTATACATGGGGCACATGTAGGGCAATAGGACAACTTTATTTTATTGATTAAAGGTTTCCTGGGCATTTGTAGTGGAATGTAGTGGCTGTAACATATACTTCTATTTTAGGCTTAAGTTCCAGCCGTATGCAAATTAGGCATCACTAGCGTAACTGCGCTTTGCCTGGCGAACTAACGGTAGCACTACTTCGCTAACATCGCCGCCATGAGCGCAAATTCGCATCTTAGTGAATTTGCGTAGTGCTGGCGAAAATTCACCTAGCGAATTTTCGCATATTCTTGAATTTCCCCCTCTGTCTCCTTACCTGAGAATTGTATTTTGGTAACAATGGATGTAAATAGTCTCTATACAATCATTCTGCATGAAGAAGGTACTGATGTGGTTGAATTGGTCTTTTTAGGAGGAGTACCCCTTTCACATTTTCTTGGAACTGTTGAAACTGGTCCTAAGCCACAATTACATTTGAGCATGCATTCTATTTACAAATCTCTAGTACCACCATGAGGTCTAATGTAGCTCCATTTTATGCCAATCTATAATCTACATCTTTCTATATTTTACTTTTTTTTATCTCTTTAAACACTACATCAATGACCTCTTTATTGTCTAGTAAGAGTCCCGGGTTGCGTTTACTGACTTTGTGACATCTTTTTGAATTCTCTCAATCTAACTATAAGATTCACGTTTACCTTCAGTGACACTTCAATTGACGTTCTAGATGTTGGCTTTTAGACAACAAACTTAGGTCCTCTGCACTCAGCCCATTAATATATTAAGGACATTGAGACGTTTGGTGCATTAAGCTACTAAAAAAATGTGTTACCCTTTAAACAAAACAGAGATTATTTGTCCATATATTGCAATATATTCAAGCTGGCCAACTACATCAAAGTCATCCCTAGTCTGGCCAGTTCTACGCTCAACTTTCATCTGATTCGTTGCTTCATTATACATTACACATTTTAGGGCTGAACACCACAGGACGATTCGGTCACGCAGAGATGAAATGGACGAGACACTGAATATAATGTGATATTAGAAACATCACAACTACAAACTACACACAACATGACTGTCAGATGAAGACACAGCGTGTGGCATTCACATACAACAGTCGTGTTGTGTCTGAAACATGTGGTTTGTATCAATAAAAAATTCAATATTGTCTTATACACTGTTAAAACATACTATTTGCTACACTGTTGTCTTCCACTCTTTCATTAATTGTCCACTAAGTGGAGGATGAAGGTTTTAAAAGTGAGATTTTCAGTGTCAGTTTGCTTGATAAAGGGCCAGACAGGGCCTGAAATGTTGCTGCTGTAATGACCTAAAAATTTGAAATAAAGGCATTTTAATCTTATACAAAATAAGTGGTGCTGTTCCATTCTGGATTCCCACTCATTATTCACATGCATGTAAATGAACATGGCTATCTGCATCAAGAACTTGTTCCTAGCGTGGGGATCATGGTACTCGATAGGGAGCTATGCTTTGAAACATAATATTGTTTCACCTTCCTGAGTGTGGCCTTTGTTAGCGTCCAAATATGGTGGGGTAAAACATTTTTAGGTGTAAGTTGCCCTTTAAATACCAAAGACAATGTTTAAAATTTGAGGAGTAGCCTGAACTTTGTATTTTTCTATGTCTCCCTCTAGAATGCAGTTTGAGAACAAAGCTTTTGCACACCAGTTTCTAGCACAAAGTCTGAGAAGCAAGATTCCAAAGTGTACGCAGTGTATGAGTTGCAAAAAGCCATGCAGTAAAGTAACACAACAAAGCCAGTTATTATTTATAGAAAACATTCTCAAGCATTCCCATGGATAAATAACTGTCAAATCTTAGTGGGTAATACAGGAAAGCCAACATTTCCAGGAGTATCACTATATTAAAGAGATACTGACACCTGAAATTAAACTCTTTTTTAAATCTATAATTAATATTGGCTTCTAACTTTGCCATAAATTATTTGCATGATGCTTTTACCTTACCTGTCTGATCCCCCATGTTCCTGTATGAGGGGGCTGCCATATTTGTGCAGCAGGAGTCCATTAGCATTAGAAACTGTAACTAACAGACAGTCAGGTTGGCAAAGTCAGAGAGTCAAGCTTAGGAACTTCAACTAAATTATATACAAAAACAAACCTATCAGCAAAAAATGATCAACCTAAAGGTAGCATTTAGGGGCAAATTTACAAAATTCACGTGAATGGATCGAAGTTCGATCGAATTCCAATCGTGCGATTTTTTCGGATATTCGAATACACAAATTTGGCCACTTCGATGATCGAAGGACTTTAACTCTAAAATTTTATTCGACTGCCTACTTCGCCAGATTGAACCTACCAAATAGCAATAGAAGCCTATGGGAATCCCCCCATAGGCTTCATTTGCAAACACCTGCTCAAATACCATTCGTACGATCGTACGCCTCGATCTTTCGAATCTTACGAATTTCTAGAACGATCGAAGGAAAAAGTACGTTTTTTTCGTGAAATCGAACGATCGGTATTCGATCGTACGATTTCATCGAGAAAACGAATATCGAGGAAAAAGCCTAAAACTATTTGATAAGCATTCGATAGTCGGATGCTTATCGAATTTTCAAAGGGAATTCGAGGGATTTTTAGGGAATTTTAGTAAATTTGCCCCTTAATGTATATTCATATGTTAAAAGGTAATTTTTTAGTGTCAGTATCACTTTAAATAACTTTAGAATTTAGAGTTACAATGGTGTTTAGAAATTGCACTGGTGAATATTCTGATATCACACCGATTGCTACATGAAAGCAGCTCTATGCTCTATATTCTGTCATCTGTATTTGATTGTTGGACCACCTAGTTGAAAGAGCTAGGGGCCACAGCTGGAACATTTTACAGGGAGCATAGAGCTGCTTTCATGTAGCGATCGGTGTGATATCAAAATGTTAGGCAGGATTATGTTAATGGATAAGCCTGCCAGAAAAAGTACATGGTGGAAGTACTGAGGTACACAGAACGTGGGGGGTCTTGGAAGCCGTGGCAAGACTTGGGGACAGTGTCTACTTCCTTTTGTAAGCAAAATATATAACTCATATATAAAGCGTAAGGGTCATTGTTATTTCCAGCACTTATCTTCAAAATAATATCAATAGGTACAATACACTTAAACACAGTGTTCTGAATGGGCAAACATTCTCCTGCTCCTTACATAAGTGGATTTTTAGCATGTGTTCATGTACCTTAGTGCTCAAGGATGGACCCCCACTTTTAAAATTCCGCACTTGCTTTAGTTTACTCTGTCCACAGGAGATATATGTATAATAATACATATATATATATAATTATTATAATAATACAATGTATAATAATACATTCAAGTGGATTGGTGTACGTTGATGCTGAGTATGCACTATTTCTAGTGTTGTGGACTGCTCCCAAACAGTAGATTCAAAATGTTGTGCGCTTCCAAAGTGGATTAGACTCTTTGCAGTCCCAGGTGCAAGCCGTACCCCCTGCCAGGGCAGAATTCCAAAAACAACAACAGCACTCCGGAAAATATTGAAAAAGTTAATAACTTTACTTAAGTGTACAAGGCAATGTTTCAGGCTACTCAGGCCCTTTATCAAGCCATTAATTAACAATTTCAACATGTGTTTAAGATCATTACTATTTGAGTTACACTGGGAAACAAAGGAAATTCTCTGTCCACTATGCCTTCTA
>CM044447.1:30462681-30473066 GCA_024363595.1 Xenopus borealis
TTTGGCAGAAAGCCCACAACAGCCACAGCAGAAGATAAGATACTTTTGTAACAATTTCTAGATAATAAACAAATAAGTAATTGTAACAATATAAGATAACAGGTCCCTTGGGAAAAGTTAGACTAACAACTTAAAGGGCAATTCACCTTTAATAACTGGGAAAAAAACACAGATTTGTTCAAACTTTCATAACCTGCCAAATGTTGTCCCTCTTTTTATTTCTAAAATGTTGGGAGGTATGATATATACAGATGAAGCCACTTTGGTTTGTACATTTGACACAGAAAAACTTAACTCATCTATCCCATTTATCCCACTTAGCACAGAATATTGTGCCACAGCATCCCATCCAATTAAAGAGTTCACCATTAAAAACAATGGTGCTTTGGTATGCTAATGAAAAGGTTAAATGCATTAAATGAGTTAAGATAACTTTAGATAACACAGTTTCTTCAATTAACCCTAAGTCACGATGCATTTAACTCACCAGTCCCAGTGGCTGCATCTATATATTTATTTTTTTCTTACATAACATAAAAAATAAAACTGTGTTGAAAAGGAGTTCCCACTGTTCGACACCCTTCTCAACTGCTGTTTGCTATAAATCTCCATGCAGGGGAGTAACTATATAGGAAGCAGACCCTGCGACTACTGGGCCGGCTATAAGGACTATAAGAACTATAAGGAGCCCATTGGAACACCAACTGAAATTTGAACATATGATAAAAATATACTTTTCCAGCTATCAGAAGAACAATTTCATATTAGGTACAGAGATTTATATAATGGTATTTATTATGCCCTTTTTATTATTTATAGTGGTAAAATACATAAATATGCCGCATGCATAGGTTTCTGTCTTGTTTTGACCCAGACAGCCCAGTTTTCTAGGTCCAAACTATCTGACCAAATTAGGAAAATTAGGATGGGTATGGGATCCGTTATGCGGAAACTGGTTTTCCAGAAAGCTCCGAATTATAAAAAGGCCATCTCCCATAGACTTTATTTTATACAAATATTCCACATTTTTAAAAATAATTTCCTTTTTCTCTGTAATAATAAAATAATTCCTTGTACTTGATCCCAAACTAAGATACAAATTAATCCTTACTGGAAGTAGAACCAGCCTATTGTTTTTTTTTATTAATGTTTACATGATTTCTTTAGCAGAAGTAAGGTATGAAGAAAACCAGAAAACCTCAGGTCCCGAGCATTCTGGATAAAAGGTCCCATACCTGTACTGACAGTCATAGTCCCACCCCTGTGATGCCATCACCCTGCTACACAACAGCACAACCACTCCCCATGTGACTTCAAATCTCAATGCGTGCCATATTTCAATGAGAAATAGCTCACATTAAAGGTGTGAAATAACTTTTGAAATAACTTTTAGTAGTTGATTTGTGGTTTTTGTGTTATTGAGCTTTTCATTCAGCAGCTCTTCAGTTTAATGCCCAAAAATTTTCAGTAGACTTACGTATGAAGATCCAAATTATGGAAGGATCCATTATATGGAAAACTCCAGGTCCCAAGTAGTCTGGGTGACAGATGTCATTCCTGTATTAAATTTTTGGGGGCTTCATGTACAGAAGAAGGAAGAATGGTCAGAAATAAAAGCTGAGGAACTCTCAGCCATCTCTCACAATTTAACAGTTAACTGATGAGATATTAGAATTTGACATATAGGCATAGATTAAATTAAGTTGCCCCCTCTCTATACATACTTTATCAAAAGCATATAGCTATACAGTGCCCTGTGTGAACTATAAAGCTGAACTTCAATGGGAGTTATGACTACTGCCCTACTGTCCTGTACAAAAGGATAATAATGGGAATAGCTTCCAATAATATAATAAATGTCAACAGGATGGACACCATTATTTATAATATTCAAGTCTTGTAACATTTTCCCCAGTATGTACTGGTGCACACTTTTTGGCAAATATGTTATTGCTTCCTAAATATTTTGTCAACCTTACAACTTCCCTTTGGACAGACATATTTCATGGAGTAACTATCAGCCAGGGAGTTGCAGGTGTACTAGTTTCTAAGCAATATACAGTAGTTGCAGCTGAAAGATTGTCTCTCTCTCTCTGATTATGTGCCAATGATGGAATTATTGCCAGGAAACAGGAAAAGGGGAAACCACTGCAATGACAGTAGACAATTCTGTGTTTCAGATGGTCTTCCAGCCTAACACATTGGAAATTGGTATGTTTCCTAGAAGGCTCTTCACTGGTCTTTCTATTATCTTTTTTTTTGCTCCTGATGCCAGCCCTTCCTTACTGTTTAGATGCTGCCTATGATTAAAATATATTGTTCTTGTCCAATATTAATTGTTTGCTGTTTCCATTTCAGTATTATTAAATAGTAAAAAAAGCAATGGGGCATTTTAGTCAGCAGATTGTGTCTATTGTCAGTACAGGTATGGGCCCTGTTATCCTGAATGCTTAGGACCTGGTGCTTTCCAGATAATGGATCTTTCTGTAATGTGGGTCTTCATACCTTAAGTCTACTTGAATATCATGTAGACATTAAATAAACTCAATAGGCTGGTTCTGCTTCCAATAAGGATTAATTATATCTTAGTTTGGATCAAGTACAAAGTACTGTTTTATCATTACGGAGAAATAGTAAATCATTTTTAAAAATATAGATTACTTGATTATAATGGAGTATACGAGAGACAGGCTTTCCGTAATTGGAGCTTTCTGGATAACAGTAATAACAGATACTAATGTGTGACAGAAATGTGCTTTTTGGATCAGAATGGTGGTTTATAGGGATAAAAGAGTAACTAATAATAATAAGAATAATTTCAAATGAAAAAAGACACACGTTCATCAAGTTCAACCTGAAGAACTGCTAGTTGATCCAGAGAAAGGAAGAAAAAAAAAAAAAAACATCTCCAGCCTCTCCAATTTGCCTCAAGTGGGAAAAAAACCTTTCCTGACTCCAAGATGGCAACCAGACCAGTCCCCGGATGACATTTGTTAGGAGAATTAATTTCAGTAACCCTGTATTTTTTTATGAAGAAAGAAAAAACCTTTGAATATTATAACAATATTATAATGCAGCCGTCTTTCCTCTAATCTGAATGGAAGGTATAAGGATCTACTAGCAAACAAAGTATCAGAGTTGTATGGTTGTATTCTTTATTTATTTTAAAGGGATGATTTGCCTATATTTTAACTGTTAGTATGTTTTAGAATGCTAATTATTTGCCTTCTTCTATCCAGGTTTATTAATAATCTTTCTATTCAGGCCTCTCCTATTCATATTATAGTCTCTTATTCAAATCAGTGCATGGTTGCTAGGGTAATTCGGCCCATAGCAACCAGACTACTGAACTTGCAAACTGGAGAGCTTCTGAATATAACACTAAATGACTCACCAGTATTTAACTGGGAGAACTGAACCAGGTTTTCTTTATAACTGAGAGCTTAGTTACCCTTTATCAGCTTGGTTGGTTGGTCTTCAAAGAAGTTAGGATGGGAGCAAGGGAAGGAGATATGGGTCATGTATATCAATAGTCAATTTTGTTTAAGTTCAATGACAGAAGTGATTGCTACCAATAGATAAGTGTTTTATACTTATACTTTATACTTATATATTCTTGGAAAATGATAATCCTGGCCAGACCACACTGGGATTTTTAGTCATTCTTCTTGGCGAATCACAGATCCAAAGATCCAATGAACACACATAAAAAACAATTCAAATGAAATGTGAAGCCTATAGTGAAAATGGGCCTTGTTAAATGGACCAATCAATCGAAGGATAGGTATTCGATCGTACGATTTTATCGAGGGATCGAATATAGAGGAAAAAATAGCCTAAAACTATTCGATAAGCATTCGATAGTCGAATGCTTATCTAATTTCGAAGGAATTCGAGGATTTTTTGGGGAATAATAGTAAATCTGCCCCTCAGTGTATATTCTATTTATTCACACTCACACATAAACCTACATAAAACTACTTTAGATGGTGTGGTGAGATTACTATAGGCCTGGAGAAGTCATTCAAGCCATGAATGGATTCTTCCATCACATTGCCTGGCAAGTATTCCACAACCCCACTGTTCTCACCGTGAAGAACCATTCAAATTAAGGTTCAGTTCCAAAAGTCTAATAAAGGATGGGAATAAAGATCCCCAAATATCTGTCTATGATATCCTCAAATATACTTGTAAAGAATAATCAGGTACCCTTGCTTACATGTCTTTGCACTTTTTTCTTCTTAAAGAAACAGTTCAGGGTAAAATTAAAAACTGGGTAAATAGAAAGGCTGTGCAAAATAAAAAATGTTTCTAATATAGTTAGTCAGGGAAAAATGCAAACTATAAAAGTTGGAGTGACTGGATGTCTAATTTAATAGCCAGAATCCAACATCCTGCTTTTCAGCTCCCTAAATCTGAGTAAGTCAGCGATTTGAAGGGGGGCCACGTGGGACATAACTGTTCAGTGAGTTTGCAATTGATCCTCAGCATTCAGCTCAGATTCAAAAGCAACAGTTATGATCCATGTGGCCCTCCCTCAAGTCATTGATTGGTTACTGCCTGGTAACCAGGGTAACCGGTCAGTGTAAACAAAAGAGAGCTGAAAAGCAAGTAGTAGTGTCCTTTTCTTTTAGGTTAGACTTACAGTCACTCCAGCCTTTAAACATTACATTTTTGGCTAAATAACTATATTGAAAACATATTTTATTTTGCACAGCCTATCTATTTACCCAATTTTTATTTTTATACTGAACAATTCCTTTAAGCATTGATGCCCAAAACTACAATGCAAGGAAGGTATTAACTGCAGAGATCCATTGCATTCCAGTGCCCTGAACTTTGCACCATGTGTATTTAACATGCTCTTGAGTACTAAGACAAAATTTCATAATATAAAAGCTTGGAAATTTCCTGACACTTCCCTATAAGCAAAACATGCTACCTGTGTTTTATGGTTCATATATTGAAGGGGTTGTTCACCTTTGAATAAACCTTTGGTATGACATACAGAGAGATATTTTGACAAATTTCAATTGGTTTGAATCTTTTAATATTATTTGTGTTTTTAATTATTTAGCTTTTCATTCAGCAATCTGAATCTGAAAATTACCCTAGCAACCATGCATTGACATTGAATAAGAGACTGGAATATGAATGGGAGAGTGCCTGAATAGAAAGATGAGTAACCAAAAGTAGTAATAACAATAACTTTGAAGTTTTACAGAGAAGTTGTTTAGATGGGGTCAGTGACCCCTACTTTAAAGCTGGAAAGAGTCAGAAGAAGACAAACATTGCAAAAACTATAAAAGTTGGAAATTGGAAAGTTTCTTTGGATTAAGCATTCTATAACATACTAAAAGTTAACTTAAAGGTGAGCCACCCCTTTAACAGTGGAATGAGTAAGTAATTTAGAATTCTGAGCTGCATTATACTGCTGGTTTTTGATAGCAAGATCTTCAATCAGGAAGACAATAACCAGGCAGAGAAGTTCCTTTGAGGGCAAACCACCTACACATCCCTTGCTTATGTTTTTATGCATTTATACTGTACAGTTAACTAAAAGACAAATGGAAACCTTAATTTAGTAATTTCTTTGAGTAAGTAAAACGATTATTAGTGTTAATATTACAAAGGAATACATTATCAGTGGGGCATCCAAAGCATTAGGTGTTCATTCTCAGCTTGAAGTGACATCTTTGCTTTTCTAAACAGGTATGAAAAATAGGCCAGTATTGTGGCCAAGGGTATTAACTTATGCAACTGCCATTTGTTCTCAGCATTGTAACCTAGACAGAAGTATACATCAGAGATACAAAGTACATAAAAATATTGACCATAATGGCACAGCAGTTTCAATGCGGGGTGAGGGGACCAGCACCGCTCCGGACATGAGACAAGGTGAGAACCTTGCCACAGGCGGCACGGAGCTGCCAGTTACCAGGTAACTTTAAGAGCCGAATTTCCGTTTTTAAAAATGGAAGTTTGGCTTTTCTAGTGCAGCGAGCGCAATATCGCTCATTGCACTAGCGATGCGGCCCCTCCTCCACCTACTCCGATGCTACAAGTTAGAAGCGCAGAGCGGGAGGGGGGGCGGCAGCAGCAGCCCCTGAAATGCCCCTGCACCAGGGCCTGGCCCCCTCTAGTTACATTACTGCTTATAAGTATATGCATTTGCAGTGAATCAGTATCTTAATATTTCCCAGTCATCCATCTTTTGCATTCCAGAACATATCCCCCAAATAAGATGCTGTGCAGGATTCTAGAGTTTTTCTATTTGTACTTTATTGCTGAAGGGCAGGATGTAGGAGGTGACTTTATCTTCAAAACAGCAAGATATAGAATGACATAGTCTGTGATGCTTACAATTTAATTCATGCCATCTGGCTGAAAACGTAATGTATGTACAATATATTTTATTTATACGCTCCACTTGTGAATGCAGCAGATCAATACATTAAACAAAAGGGTCAATACAATAATAAAATAACAATAAATACAAAATATAGCTACATTTAAGTTTAGAAAGTCTTATGGCTGGTTACAGTACTCAGACCTGTGTTTTCAATTTTGGTCACTGCTGCAAGTTACAACTAATGTTACCAATGTCAAGATGGAACTCCTTCCAGTAGGAAGCACTGAAAGTAGCAGTGCCATGTTTTTGCAGGACAACTCTGGGTCCAAGGCCACACTACAACTGCACAACTGTGGGCACAGCCATCGGAACAAAGAATGGGAACTCAGTTTTCCGAATTACAGTTCTTTCTGTAGCTGAAACCAAAATGGCAGATTTGTGTCCAGTAGATGGCAGGGTTACACTGTTTAGCAGAATAGTCGAATAGGTAACAGGGTTGCTGTTCTTCCGGGGATGTAGAGAGAGATGTACAGTATAACAATTAATAAAGTGTAAGGTTACAAGTTACAACAATTCGCTAGTGGAAAAGCTCAACGATTTTGAACCTTTACGCCAGGCAAATTTTCGGTCAGTCGAACAATCGTTATTTCTCAAAGTGCAAAGTTTTTAATACATTACACCAGGTTACAACTGGTGAATTGATAAGATACTGGCAGTTACTTTTGTCGGTGACATCATATTCTGTATGCCAAATAAATCACAAAAAAAGACAAAATATGCTAGTGCTTTTTCATATTTTAGTGTGGGATTATGTATAAAAGTTGTGGCTGTTAAATATTTTTAATTTTTTTTAACCATTTGAAGCTCATGTCTAGGACAATAGAGATCTCTTTTCTCTTTAATTTGCTTCCTTGGACATTTTTAATAAGTGGACAGCAATTTCACCAACAATCACTAATGAAGACATATATATATATGACTTATATGTACCGGCCACATTTAAACTGACATGTGCGTAAGTATGTTAATGAAGTTTTGCATGGACGAAAGTAATGCTAGCAAAAGGCCCGGGTCTAGGGCAGCAAGTTTTTAGGGGCGGCATGCACTAGGTACATGCAGCTCCCCAGTGTGCTTGCTCTCACTAGAGCCGTGCAGGACTTTAGGAGCCGTGCTTTAGGACTGAGTGGCCTAGGGGAACCTGCCTCTTAAATCTGGCCCTGCCAGCTAGAATTTAAAACACTGATGGGATGGTACTCAAAGCCAGGCCCATACTGGCAATCTGTGGGTACTGGCAAATGCCAGAGGGGCTGCTTTAAGGTGCCATAGTGGGCTGGTGGGGGCTGTTTGGGCCTCTGTGTGGGCTGATTGGCCCTCTATGTACCTGAAATGGCAGGGCCTATTTTAATTCTCAGTCCGGACCTGCTCGGAGCATCCATTTTCCGGAGTTGCCCAAAGTGCCTCATGAGGCAACTTCGGAAAACAAAGCTCTCCGAGTGCCATCCCACCGCCAATTGTTATTACAGCTGGCAGGAAGGCTTTTCGTGGAGATTAGTCGCCTGAATAAGAGGCGTTTTGTAGCTGGGCAACAAATCTTCACAAATCTTTGCGTCTGCCACTACCCTCAGAGGAGAAAAATATTACCTCACACATATTTCCTGGTTTCTTGGAAGAGAGCTCTCTTCCCCCAGGTGATGACATCACTCCCCTCACCTGCAGTTCATTAGCACTGCCGATTATTCAAAGCATCTGTAATTCTCTTTTCATTCTGAGTCTCAGAGTATCGGCATTGCCCCTTTCCTGCCTTGTGCTCAGCAGTGAAGCTGTAGTTCTTGTCACCTTGTTACGCTCACATTCCTTTCTTTAGCTTGAATGCAAGTGAGAGGGGCATAGCCTGCAATGTGGTGCCATAAAAGATAATACTTTAGAGATTCAAGCCCTTTCTACTGCGCTGTCGTTTTTCTCAGGTGGGGTGTTTTTCATCATTAACAACATTAAGACACATCTGAAACTAAAAGTAAACACTTTTCCAGCTTTCTGGTCCACAGAGAAGCCCTCTGTATAAACAAAGGCCTCTCTTCCACCAGATGCAGTGTACTGTGATAAGTAGCATCTCATTTTACAGCCACTCTCATGAACCAAAAAGTTGGAGTATGACTCAACATGGCCAGCTTAAGACTTGTAAAAATCATTTAAACATAAAATTAACCCAACCGGATTGTTATGTGATCAATAAGGATAAATAATATCTTAGTTGGAATCAATTACAAGCTGCTGTTTTTTTTTATAATGAGGAAAAAGGAAATTTAATAAATTTCTAATTTGATTATGGCCTTCCCATAACTCTGAGTTTTCTGAATAACAGATCCCATACCTGTATTTTTTTTAAAAGTGTGTCCCATTAACCAAAATATTCTAAAAAAATCTAGTTTTATGGTAAATGGATAATGTACTATTTTAACAAAACATAGCTTTATACTTTGGCAACATTCATTGTCTATAAAAGTCAGCATAATCCTGTTTTGCAGTTATGTTCTACCATCTTGTTCCAATTAAGATCAGGCTCCTATTACAAACGGATCAGACAGCCTCCAGGCCTGAAAAACAAGGAATAAAAGCTAGTCACATACACAGAGGTATTTAGAGCAGACGTATTTGCTTGTGTTAAAAACATATGCTCATTGAATATATTGATAAGCTCGAGTAAATATCCTGTCGCTGGTTTGCAAAATTTATGCTCCTCTCAGGGACCACAGAGGGATTGTGGGTAATTAAAGCACTTTGTTGTTGTAAGCACTTAATGTACCACATAAAAGGCCCTAAAGCAGCTCAGCTTGGTATTTCACAATCCAGCTCTTTTAGTTTTGCAAATCATTAACACATTTTATTTTTATTCCACTTCAAGGAATTGTTTAAAAATAAACAGAATTTGACATTGGATAAATGAATCCCCAACATTTGTTGTACACAAATATTTTAGCACTATTTTCCCTTAAAGGAATAAAGAATGCTTGTTTTCACATGGCCTCTTTGCTTAGGCTGCATTATGATATAGAATAGGTATTCCTAGGCCTGTTAGCAGGGTTGGGCAAGGCCAGCTGGGCCCCCCAGGCAACCAAGACAGCTGTGGCGACCCCCTACATCGCGCACAGGAAGCATGCGAGCATGCTCGCAGACCAGCTCCGTTACCCCCTTCCGGTATGGTCTTCCCCTCCTGTACGCGCACATGCGTGCTCCCACAAACAGTACGCAGGACTGAAAAGGAGAGGAACGCATTCAGCCGGACTTGGGGTAGGAAGCAGAGAAAGGTACTGCACGTGTCTGGTGCCCCCAAGCTTTGCACCCTAGGAACCTGCCTACTCTGCCTACCCGTAGTTCGGGCCCTGCCTGTTAGGTATAGCATCTCACACCTGGCTCTAGGCATCCTTTTATTAAAGGAGAAGAAAAGGCTGAGTTTACTTGGGGGGTGCCAAAAGTTAGGCTTAGGTTAGTTAGTGCTCCTACCAGGAGAAAACTGCACCAGTCAGGGGGTTCTTCCAGTGAGCATCACAGAGCGATCAGCATACTTCTTCTTCTTTCTTCAAAGTGCCTGGGGCAGATGCATGTGTAGCAGAATGAAATAGCCGACTTCTTCATTAAAGTTCAACTTTTTTCCCTACTGTGCATGCACACCCGTCAGAAGAAAGAAGAAGGAAGCCAATTGCTCTGTGGTGCCTGCTAGAAGACCCCAGGACCAGTGCAGTTTTCTACTGATAGGAGCACCAGCCTGGGGTTTCAGGTAAGTATATAAAATCACTTGGGGATGCAAGCTGTAGTTGTACAGGAGCTGTAGGGGTTGTATGGTAGCTGGGGGGGTGGGGGTAAGGGATCACAGGATCTTGCAGATAGAAAAAAAAATTGCTCTTTGGTCTTTTGAAAGGTTTCAATTGGGCTGCAGACCAACCTGACATTTCTGGTTGGCCAGTGACCATAGAAATTTTGAGATAGTGTGAACAAAGGATTTCTTGTCTAGTGGGGCACTTACTCACAGGCTAAA
>CM044447.1:30513661-30528216 GCA_024363595.1 Xenopus borealis
ATTTTAGACTTTCCTTTTCCTTTAAATTGAAAATGCATCAGATCCATAATTGTATAAATAGCAATATATATATTTACATTTACTTTATAAACAACCACCATAAAAGTCATGTTGATTTAGTCACAAATCCAGCGGCCAATAAAGATAAAAATGGTGTACTGCACAAGTCTCTTATCTCATACTGCTACAGGCCCAACTGCACCCCTTACAGCCCATCCACATGGATACGTAGGCAGTTAGTGTAGGGCATCACCCTGGCACAGAGGGCATCCCAAAGCATGCCCACATGCTGCCCCCTCTTTATACAGTGCTGCAGAACAGAGGCAAGACTGCATAAAAAAAAGAGATTCCACTCTTTGCTCTCCATTCTGGATGCCTTCCAGAACAAGAAGTACACCATAAAAAAGTACAAAATGTTTCTTCACCCCCTTCATATTACATATGTGTCTGTAGCTTGTTCAGTCCCTAAATAACTAGGGTTAGTGCTGAACATTGTTACTTATAATTCAATATATTGTTAGATTGCTGCACCATTGCTGCTCAATATTATTAATTGTGTTGCATGCTCTTTGAGCCCATATGGTAAAAATCAAACAGAATCAAATTCTCGTGGTATAGCTTTCCATACATATTTCAGTTACACTGACAGCTCTGAGGAACACCCCCAATAACTGTATTAATCAGCTAATAAGAGACATTGCAGTGAAGCATATCAAATTAGAGAGGGGGAAATGTCAACATGAAAATAAGCATTGAAAATATTGGCTTCTCTGCTATTTATATACGCGCATGTATACTACTGTAATTCGTGGAGTTGTTTTATTGTGTGTTTTTCATAAGGTGCAAATTAAAAAACATTCTTTGAAAGCAATGTAAAAACAATGCATCGTGATGTAGCTCCTGCACAACAGCTACTGTAAGTTACTCAACTTTTGCTGCAGATGAAGTGCAACATTGTGTGGCTTAAAAAAAAAATTCTCTTTTTATTGTACAATATAGTTATTGATTACCCAGATCAAAACAGAAGAGAATGTTAATGGCATTACAAATTGTTCTAAATTAAGGCTTTGCCATGTATGCAGTACACAGCAGTAATTTATGTTGTAGGTTTGCACTGAAGCCATAGTGATGCTACTACTGTACATAGTTCTGCATTAAAACATAGTGATACAGCATGCTGCATAGTTCTGCACTTAACCCACAGAAACACTGCAAGCTGCACTGAGCTCATAGGGATACCACAAGTTGTATAGTTCTAACCTGAAACCAATGATACAGCATGCTACATTGATAAGCATTGAAACTACAGTTGTATAGTTTGCTGCATAGTTCTGCACTGAACCCATACAGCAGAAGAAATATTTGTGTAGTTAGCAAGTTGAGACAAGCAGTATGGGGCCTAATAAAATGCTCCAAATACAAGTGGTAAAAGTTTTTTTAACCTTGAGTCACGTTAAAAAAAAGTTGGCGTACAAAGTTCCTAGGGGTGCAACATAAGGGCTGTGATTGGTAATTGATAGGCCCATGTAGACTGGCAGCCTAAAGAAGCTTCAGTTTGGCAGCACTTATGGTTTTTATGCAACTTAAGTTTGCCTACATTCCAGAAAGCATCTGCTTTAAAGAAGAATTCAACCCACCCATATGATAAAACCCAATACCCCCTAGCCTATATAGTCCCCCCTCACTGCTCCTTCCTACGCAGGTGATAACTACAGAGATTGCCCCTAATCCTGTAATTACCCTGTGTTGCAGACAGCAGCGTTTTTGGGGCAATTGCGCTCCCTGCACTAGCGGAGCCGAATTTCCGGGTTATAACCCAGAAATTTGGCTCTTAAAGTTTCAAGAGGCGGCAGGAGCGGCCCTGGTTGCAGAGTCAGCACAGCGGAGCTCACAGGCGCCATCTTCTGGTGCTTAGGTAACCTTCAGGTCTTCTTCCTTCCCATCGGCTATTTCCATCAGTTACGGCTGATACACAGTTGTCGCGAACCAGAAGATTGCTCTTACTTTACGAAGATTGCATAAGATGGCGCTGTGAGCTCTGCTGCACTGACTCTGCATCAAGGGGTAATTACAGGATTAGGGGCAATTACTGGAGTTATAACTTGTGTGGGTGGGAGCAGGGAGGGGGACTATGTATAGTAGGGAGTAGTGGTTTTATCATGGGGGGGGGTTGAATTCTCCTTTAAGGCTACTTGGAGCAACATCCAAGGGATCTTAGAGCAACATGTTACTCATGAGTCACTAGTTGGAGATCACTGGTCTAAGGCATACCTACTATATGCTGTGCAGTCTGCATCTTGGTTGGTGGCTCAGTGCAGCAATGGGGTTCCATTCTGGCCTGAGCACTATCTTCAAGGCATTTGTATGGCATTTGTATGTTCTCCCAGCGTCTGCTTTTATTCTTCCAACACACCTGATAAAAATGCCCATAGTGTGTGTGAATGTATTAGAGATCTTAGACTGTACTCTCCACTGAGGCAGGGACCCGTAAATTCTAAATAAACATGGAAGAGCTGGTGTATTTCATAACACTTCTTATACCCTCATACTCCAATTTATATTATCTTCATACATACACACTGTAGCAGATTTATTATCACTGTGGGTGCTGCGGCTTCTGTTCGGGGGTGTCATGTAACGAGTAGTTTTAACTAATGCTCAGTTGAATTAAGTGAATAAAGACTGATTTTATTTAGTGTGGGGCTATAATAGTGAAAATGTTATGAATCTAGTGACAGTAATGTAATATACAGGATAGTAGTGATCAAATGAGGGTAGTATAATATACAGGATATAAAGAAGATTATAAAGTTTAATGAAAATCTATATTTTTTATGGCAGTATAGACTTTAACAAAATCTTGAGCCAGCAGGCACTGCAATTATCCTTTAACTGGGCTTTTATACAAATCCTATCTTTGTATTTATGGCATGAAGAATGTCATACCGATAACTCGGAGGCTTGTATTAGACGAATGTCTTCCTTAGTACAAGAGTGGAATGCTTTATAGTGGTTTTTACAGACATAAAAAAGATTTATGATGCATATGTGGGGAGAAAAAGCAGGAAACAGTCTCCTGCAGAAAATGCTGGATGAGGTGCTAGCTAGCTTGTTTGCAAAAGACTTGCTGGGTATGATGTAAGAGCATCTGTACACCTCATGTGGCCAGACATTGGCCTGGTCAGTGAGCAAAGCTCAACAAGCGCAACAAGAATTGGTAACTTGAAAAGTCTGCAAGAGTCATTTAAAGATGCAGTGCATTGGGCAAAGTGCATTTTAGGACTGAAATTGGTTGAATTCCAGCACCAACATTTTCAGTGTGGGCACTGCATTTCGACCCCGTAATTACCTTCATGTTCATAGTGGTCATGGCTATGATTGACGTGGTGATCAGCAATAGCCCATCCCCTGACATCACTAGGGTTGTGATGGTTGATCCCAATGTTATTAATAGGAAAAAAAGCTAAATATATAGGAAGGCTGGTATTTTTTTCAGGAAAAGGTGGCAACCCTAATCACAACCCACCCCACTACAGCATCACAACTCCACCCCCATTGTGCCACGACCACGCCCCCTGACTGGATTGAACAGGGCCAAAAGGTAGCAAACCTAGATGGAAGCAATGCTGCTATTAAGTGTATTTGGATGCATATATATGCAGGTCATTCCAAAGAAGGGATTTTTCTGTAATTTTGATCTTAAGTCTGCTGAAAAAACCATTTGAACACAATATTGCCACCATTTAGCTTCAGTCGAGTACAAGATACTGTCTTCTTTTTACAGAAAAAAATTAATTCTTTTTTTTTAAATGAATTATTTCGAGTCAATGGTAGATGACCTACCTGTTTTCGGAGCTTTCTGAATAACAGGTTTCCTAATCCTCCCGACCCCATACCTGATTTGTGTCAATTTTGGCGTGATCGCCTTTGCCTCTGTGTTCATAAATGACCAGTCATTATTGTAAAAGTGATTGTACAATTGGACTAGCCTGAGCACAGCAAATTGCAGAGATGTTTTTAGGCATAGTGTCGCCTGCATGAGAGGGGATTAAGCATCAAGTGTGGTTGCCATGCAAAGTACTTATGGGATTTATACTTTTTTAAAAAACTGTTTATTTTTTTAATTAATATGTTTCAATTTCTATATTACTGGTTCTTTAAATGAGTCTAACCAGACTAGTCCACCAATTACGCAACAGTAAACAAGTGGTACTTGCCAAAAATGAAACCCCAGAACATTCACCGTGGTGTAAGGGTTGCAGTTCTCAGGAATGCTTACTCTGTTCTGCAAAATACAGCCCATCACTAATTGCAAACAAACGCCCCTTCACTCCATCTGATTCCTGTGCCTGATCTCTTTCCAGAGGAAACCACCACACTAACCATGTGTCATCTGTAACCTAGTGTCTGATTCAGAGCGACAAGCAGACAACCCTGTCCATATTTCTGGAACACAAGGCACAAGCTGGACTGTGACAAGCACTCCTTAAACACACCAGGGAATTCTTCTATGATGGATTACGTATTTTCACGGTAGGTTTCTTGCCTGCTGGTAAATCGTGTCTGCAGCCGTTTACAAAGTTTAAAAGTGCAGTCATTTGTAGATATTGTATTTAGAACACTGCTAGGCTACTGAGTGGCTGAAGCTGATGTATAATGTGGAACTGAAGTGTATAGGGACATTAAATTAACACTTGAAGGATTTAGTAAGTATTCAAAGGATTTAACTTGGTCCAACCAAGCAATATAAAAATGCTTAATTTTCCAACTTAGCCTGGTTATTGGGGTAGCAGTTGTTCTGAAGGACATGGAAAAATTAAAAGAAACTGTTGATACACAAGGAGGGGGTAGTTTTGCCTTCTAATGTACAGTTGTCCCTCGATATACCACCTGAATTATACAAGGCAAAATATTGTGCTATGAGAGAGGTATTGTGCAGTGTTCTTGAGTTATTTACGAAACTCAATTTTTTTTTTCTGGTCGAGGTTTTTATGGGCAAAAACTTGAAAAATTCAGGATTAATTATACCCTAAAGCTGCCAAATGTCTGAATCCAAAAATCCACCATCTCAAACCTGTCTGGTTCCTGTAGATATCCCTCTTACAATTTGAAGATATAGTAATCTGTGTTGGGTTTCGTCCGGTAATCTGAAAAAATATAGGGTTTTCAGGCTATAACCCAAAACAATCGATCAGGCGTCAAATCTGAAAAATTTGCATGTTTCAGGTTTTCCCTCAATTTTGTCAAGTTTTTTCCTGACCCGACTTTTTTGGGTTATTTTATTGATTAAAAAGTATATAAAGTCATGGATTGAGCTGGGTTTAATAAAAATCTGAGATAAATTTGATTTTTAGTAAATAACCACCTTAATGTGGGGATATATTAACATTTAGTTGATACATTTCTCAGCAGCATCTCTGGAGTATTAGCAACTATTATATTAATTCTAACAGCTGCCTGTAACGAAACTCAGGGATTCTGCTCAGCAGGGACAAAGAAGAAATGTTTCAACTAAATGTATTAATTTAAAACAGTTTACAGGGTTGGTGACCCCCCGCACAGCTGCTTCAGAAGGTGAAAAATTACACTTTACAATTCAATATTAGAAAAACAGTCACAAATAGAAAGTCAGTGGTTATTTCTGGTGATGTATCTGAAAACAACTATTTGTTTGAAGGTGAACAACCTTTTTAAAATATATTATAGAAACATAGCAAGGAAAATTTTTTTCCTATAGAAAAGATAAAAGAACCAGAGGCCATGCCTTTCGACTTGAGGAATAGAAATTTCACTTGAAGCAGTGTAGGTGGTTCTTCACATTGAGAGCATCGTTGTTAAATGCCCTGCCGGGGATATGATATCTTGAATGATTTCTTGAACAAGCAAAATATCCAAGGCTTTTGGGATCAGGTAGTTTAGCATAGGTATATATAGTTTATATATGTGAGGGTTTGGATAGATCCATATATGTATGTGTGCATATAAATGCATTGGGGGATCATTTGGAAGGTTTTAATGTGGTGGACTTTTGTATTTCCTTTCAACCCAAAATAACTAAGTTACCAATTCAATATAGCGTTCTATATATTTGTGCAGAAATGGTCATATATATATATATATGTATATATATATATATATTTATATTGTAAGACAAGTTAAATATTGCCTGGATATTCTAGAAATAGATTTGCCGTTTGATTCAGCTTTGTAACAGGGTAACCACATTTTACAGTTGAAAAAACATTGAGCAATCAAGCTACAAAGGGATCACTTTAAAGGAATGTTACAAGCTGGCCCCAAATGCTGCCAGCATTAGCACGATTGCAGGCTTTACAGTTCCCACTCGATGAACCTCAGACCCACTGTGAATGGTTCCAGGAAATTCTTGTTCTGGAAACTAGTGTGCGTGGTTAATAGTACTGAAAGCAATTTTAGCTTTGCCAGTAAAGCTGTGGTATTATTACATTTAATTGTATCTGTGACCTGCAAATAGCTGAAGGGAGACTTATAAGCTTCATACAGTGTGTGCATTATATAACACACCCTGTTTGTTAACTAGCTGACTTTAGTTTCAACTCAGTGATTTGGGCACCACCACTTATTAAAGGAACAGTGGTAGAATATTTGTTATCTGGTGGCAAAATTTTAAGACACTGTTAAAAGGAAAGTCAGATTCTTTTGCAGCATAATACAGGCATGAGATCTATTCTGCAACATTCCTAAGAATTGTTTTGTTTTTTTTCAGATGAGAAGTCTTTCTTTAATGTGGAGGACCATGCTTTAAGGCGATTAATAAAATATCTTTAAAAAAATATTCAGATAAATGCCATACTGTATGTGTTTTCTATGAATACTGACCAGAGTTACATTGCATAAAACAATAGCTAAAAAAGAGCTAAAAATGCTCTAGGACAGCAGCCTTCAACCCATAGTGGTCATGGACAGGATAAGGATACAAGGAACAGCAGTACACACAAACTCAAGTGACAAGTTTAACAAAACTACAATTTGGATATATACTATTTTGATATGGTATTAAGGTAGACCATGGTCAGATTCCCAGACCAAAGTATTTCAGATTTACCAGGGATGGTTACCAAATGTTGATGCCTTGTTCTTGTCATATTATTGTGTTAAAGCTACACAAACAGCAGAAATTGTGCTGTATATTGAAGATTGCTGCCATAAAAGACGTAACTGCAACAGCAGTCTACTCTATATACCCTCTTCATTTGCAGAAAAGTCTTGCGTTTTTGATGGTAAGGACTAAAGTATTGCATTACTTTGCATAAGTTGGGTTGGACAGAAGTGCAGCTATTCTTCAATACAACAAGTATATGGACTACCAGGCAAAAATGTTGACAGTGGATCCTGAATGGCAATTTGATATGTTTTGCAGTTAGCTCTGTATATGATGTAAAGTGTATTTCTCTATCAACCCTTCTGTCTGTGATGTCTGGTCATCAAATGGTCAAAGTCAATATCGGTTTATAAGTATAGGCTATTGAAAACACCACCAATTGTGTTACTAGAAGAGTCATCATATGAACAACGGGTAGTAGTTTGCCTTGGCTGAAGATTTCTCATTTACATTGATTGTCATTACATTTACAGGTGCTTCATTTTGGCTGTCAATTTTGGCTGCCAATGGCCAATCCTTCACATTAGAAAGCAAATATGGAAGGCCTAGTGTAGAAAAATCATTTGTATATTATATACTCTGTGTGCAATATACCAGGCATATTTCCTTTTACAAGCCAATTTCGCCCTTACTATGGAAATAAAAAAGTCTTGTATTTTATTATGAAAAAAAGTAAACTCCAAAATCACACCTGCAAAAAAATATCATTGATTCCATGGTAAGAATACAATAGTTGATCAGCTTATTTCATTATTGTGTGAAACCTAATTTATTCCAATGAAAAGCAATATTGCAGACGTGCTGTTCTCTAAAGCTATTCTTTACATATGACAATGTGACTAGAACCCTGTGCACCTGTTGCACGATCATTGACAGTACGATAAATGAATGAGCATATGCTAAGCATTGAGCCATCTGTACAGCAATGTCTTTTTGGCCCATGCAAACAAGAATTCTTTGTTTAATTAATTTAAAAGACAAAAAAAAAAACAATTCTCAGCCCTTTATACATGTTAACTTTTAGCTGATATATTTGTATGATTTTTTTTTACACAGCTTAAAACAAGCTGGACCCAACGCAGAAGTAGCATAAGGATCCATTGCCGGACTTCATGAATCTAGACAATGGAGCAGCCAATTAAAGAGGTTATGGGAGCTCCAAAAGGTTCAGAACCTATCCTGATGGAGAAGACAAATAATGACTTTGTGATTACAGTTCCAAGGGTGAATGAAACCCAACTGACAGCAGCAACAGGAGGAGCAGAGCTCTCATGTTACCGCTGCACTATCCCCTTTGGAGTGGTTATACTAATAGCAGGAGTGGTAGTCACTGCCGTGGCTTATAGTTTTAATACTCATGGATCCATTATCTCTGTATTTGGGCTGGTCCTTCTGTCTTCTGGACTAGTTTTGGTGTGCTCAAGTGCCCTGTGCTGGAAAATAAGGCAGAGGAAAAAGAGAACAAAACGGAGAGAGAGCCAAACAGCTTTGGTGGCAAACCAACGGAGTTTAGTCACTTAAGAAACATCTACAGAACATGTAGAACTATACTGCTTAAATAGCTTGGATCAGCAAAAATAAGTTGTGAAGCAATCCACAGGTTTGGAATTGTATCGCGCTGGAATGTTTTGTTTGAAGATGACTTGGGACATGGAAAGATATGTGATACAAACCAGTCATGTGGTGAAGCAGCCTAGCATCCCTTGATCAGTCATGTGATGAACCAGTTTAGAGTTCCCTGTTGAAGCAAGAGTTTCTTAAATGTGTAAAGACTAAAATACATTACAAGCTGAATATGCATCAGACAACATTATAATCTGACTATGCATTAAACATACAGTAGATACTGTATATGCCACACACTAAGCCATTCACACATATTGGAGTATAACAATACCATTTGGTTATCGGGCCGAGTCATATGAATAATCTAAAATGATTTAGATCAGCACTGTCAGATTCATGGCCCTGTCATTTTTATGCAGTAAGGGCATAGCAGTCAGATTTTTGGATTTCTTCTTTTCATTGGATTTTATTAGTTTGCATCAGTCTTTATGGCTGCATTGGTCCCTTCTGGGTGAGTGGTCATGAAATACCTGAGGTGTTATTATTATGTATTGCTAATGTTATATCAGCAGGTGCTCATCTCCATATATGTTATATCAGCTGGTGATGACTTCCTTATACAGTGGGTCTGAAAAAGATTAAAACTTCTGACGATGATTACTATTAAAATCCCTGTGCAAACCAGTGAATGTGCACTCACTGTGTACTATACTGCTAAACCAGGAAACAGTAACCATTTCTAAAACCATGTGCTTGGAAAATGGGATATTATTTTAAGCTGCAGTTGTGGGCTTTGCTATACATATGCTACCTAGATCTGGTATAGAATACATAGGTGCATATATTTCATAAAATGTAATTCAAATTCGTGTTGCATTTTCCCTGCCACCTTATGGGAAATAAATCCAAACATATATAATCTACATAATGCTACATAAAACTGTAAGGGGCAGATTTTCTGGTCAAAACTAACAAATTCTAATTTTAAATCACCAACATTTGAATTTGAATGTGAGAATGCGTGGAATTTAAATATTCACCACCTAAAACTAAAAACTTGTTCATGTACAAATCAATGGTAGAGGTCTGTTGAACCATTTTGAATATGGTAGTTGCCTTCCTAACATTTGAGGTTTTTTTGGAGGAAGACTCAATTCGAATTTGATTTGTATTTTCGTTCGTATCTGATCAAATATTAGATGTTTGTGAGTTTTCATAAATAACCTCCTATTCGAGTTGAGTACATTCAGATGTATTACAGTTAAATAAAATTCACATAATTTCGAAATTTTACCTTTGATAAATCTGCTCCCATGGATTTAGTCACAGTAAGGAAAGTTCCTCTGTAAAGAAAATAAAAGCATATAATCAGCACTTTATAACTAATTACATCATAATAAGTCTACACTTAAGACCAACATATAACAGGCCATGGAGTGTTTCTCTATACACCACAAAAGCAAGTTTCTGCTTAAAATAATTCTGTTCTCAGTTGCTGCCTATACAATGCAAGGTTGTTTCTAAGCTTAATTTAGATGGTCAGTTTACTCTTAAGAACTATTCTAGGACATGAAACAACTGAAGAGCAGAACTACGTAAAGCTGTTGGGGACGAGTTGTTAAGGAGAAAGCAACTGATGGTAGATGGACGTTAAGGATTATTATTTTATTATTAGTTTTACAGTTATATTGTCTTCATTTGAAACAGCTGATTAATGGACAATTTTTTTTTTTTTTGCTAAGGCACATGACTTTCATGGTACTTGTAGTTATTTTTTATTATTAATATTATTACTGTTATAATTATGGTGTATTTAGGTCGCTATTTGTAATTCTATTTGCCAACAATGATCGCACTATGTGGCCCTTTGTATCGAAAAAAAAATCAACTTTTGTAAAGTAATCAAAACTAGCACTTTTTTGTCTTTTTTTGTATAAAATATACATTTTATTAAAAAATTAGTGCTGCTATCAACATTTTCCGTCACTTTTTTTTGCTTACATTTATATTTGTGATCTGAAGCAATTTCAGGAAGTTTGTCTTGTGTATCTGAGTTTAATTATTTTTAGTTACAGTTTATGCCATATTAAAAAATGTTCCCGTTAAATCCTGGAGAGGAGTCACACTCAGGAAATTCTCAACCACATATTAGAAATAACATTCTCAGTTCATCTTGTGATGTTATTCCAGGAGACACCTTAGGAATCAGAAGCACCTTCCTGGAGATAGATGATTCCTAGAAGGCTTGCAGAACTTGTATAACTATTAAATTATTTTTCTAATGGTTCCTATATGTTGGTTGTCCTTTCTTGAAAATACATATTTCTGGGTTTCAGACTATTACAATTGAAGCATGTCCATTTGATCTAAAGAAGATACGTTGCTCATCTGATCTGGAAAATGTCCATTTGATCTAGAGAAGAAATGTTGGCCATCCCAACAAGAATAATGTGACCTGCACTGTGTTGTTACAGTGGTTTATCTCATAGTTTTGTAATAAATGTTTGGACAGTTGGGATAGTACTGGTCCCATTACCTGAGAAACATTTCCAGTACCACTGCTTACTTATATAAATTGTATAACATACAAAGGGGATGTAGATCCAGGCTGGGATAAATGGTAGGAATGTTATAATGTCCTGAATTTTGTTGCCAGGGAATGAGCTGGACAGTATTTTCACTTATATTGCAAAGGTACACTGATTGTGCTGTAAACATGTATCCAGTAAGGGGAATGCTGGAAACAATAGTCCCAATAGGATTAGGGGTGGAGTCAGTGGCCTAACTACTTGCTGGCGGGCCCTGGTACAGGATGGGCACCTGGGTCCCCCTGTTGGGCCGTCACAGCTGCCTGTGATAACACGGGTTTGTGACTATGGCAGGCCCCAAGGGGGTGCCCAAGTGCAATTGCAGCCCTGGTAGTTACACCACTGGGTGGAGGTAGGGTTGCCACCTTTTCTTGAAAAAAATACCAGCCTTTCAATATATTTATCTTTTTTTTTCCTATTAGTAACATTAGGATCAACCATCAGGTCGGCCAGGCCGTAATATACCAACCAGGTGGCAACCCTAGGTGGAGGTCATAATGTTGGACATCCACTAGTGTGTGATGAAGATACATTGCTGTTGTTTTCAGTGAGCTGCAAATATGTTCTGAAATGGCTTTTATGTATATGGTACAGAATGGCCAAGGGCTTTGCTATAAGGCAGACTCTTTAGAAAAATCTCATGGGAGATTTTCCTCACAAATACCATATATAAAAATATACATATTTGTCAGAAATGGGTTGGGGATAGTTGTGGTTTGGAACTGAGCCTGGGGTGCCAAAGTTTCTTGTTCCAGCACTGTCTACCATCATCACCAACTTAAGTTACAGCAGTTAAAAAATGTTCGTAGACATAACTCCATATATAAAATAAACAAACTGACAGTTCAAACTGGCAGATGATTTGTTACTGTAAAATGTTCAGATTATAATATGTAATGGTCTGAGATTAGTGAGGCAGTGGACATATTGTATCAATTGGTGCCCTATTAAAAATAACTTGGCCATTTCAGTCTCTATAGTAGTTTAGTACTATATAGTCCACCTACAATAGTCAACTACTTGGCCTCCTTTGCCTTTTACCCTGCGTAATAGCTACCCAGTTGTTTTCTACTACAACTCTCAGCAGAGCTGGTAAGAGCATGCATAGAGTTACAGTTCCAGACTGTTGAAGGCCTGAAACATGCCTCTTTATAACTTATGTAACACGAACTGTTGTATTGGAGAATACATAAATCAACAGAAACCACCTCAAGTAAAAAAAAAAAAAACATTCAACAGAAATCATATGTCACCAAATACAATGCAAGAAACACATGACTTCCATACTTAGATCTAAACTTAACACAGGACATGGGACATAAACTAAACATAATCCAGTCATCACTAGTCTTCATGTTATGCAACAGTTGAGGATTCAGGGAAAGTTGAAATGCACTCATCCATTATGCAAACTGGATGCATTGTGACAATAGGATTGTATGAACAAATGTAAGACCAAATCATTTCAGAATAAATCAGAATACAAGTATTGGACCCACTATTCAGATCATCAGGACCTGGGGTTTTCCAGATAAGGGATCTTTTCATAATTTGGATCTCCATACTTTAAGTCTACTAAAAGTAATGTTAAACATTAAATAAAATCAATAGCATTGGTTTGCCTCTAATAAGAATAAATTATAATTTAGTTAGGATTAAGCATAAGGTACTGTGTGATTATTCCAGAGAACAAGAAAATCAATTTAAAACATCTTAATAATTTTATTAAAAGGGAGTCCATGGGAGCCTGGCTTCTAGTAATTTGGAGCCTTCTGAATAACAGTTGAATATAATTTAAAAAGATGTAATTTTAGGTGAATGTTTTTAGGTCTATGTTTCAGCCACAATTATTTAGATCCCAACCAGATCCTGAAGAAGGCAACCATATCCATCAGTCAACCACTGAACTAATGAACTGAACTTTCATTTTTAAAGCTATATTTTGCAGACACAAAATGAGTCAATTTCAAGTAAAACGCTTTTCATATTGTCTTAATTTTCTTTTGTGCGTATTCGATATCCATATCCTCGGCAAGCAAAGAATGGATATAGGCATAATAAAATTTAAAGGGCACTTCACTTTGAAAAATATTAGCTACACTCCAAGGAATATTAGCAGGCTGACTTTCCACAGAAAATGATTTTGTATTCCAGGCATTTTGGCATATTACCACTAAACTCTTCTTTTGCTGAGGATTTAAATAGAGCTTGCTATACATGCAGGGTGGTGAGGAGGGGTGAGGGTGTATTTAAAGCCAGTATTTGCGTTGCTATACTCCTCTGTTACCAGACACTATAATAAAATCTCTTGCATCAGAGGAAAGTTGACAACACATTTTGTCACATTCATAGCTCCAACTTAATCACGACAGGAAGCTTTCCTGCTACTGGGAGAAGGAATTGCGTCACTGGGAACACCTGACACTGGTATCCCATGTCAATCGCTTTGCTTAAGGTCATTAAAAATATTAGGGTGTCCCCTTACAACATAAAGCCTGTGCATGATTGACAATTAACAGGAAACACATAGCATGATAAATAATTGAACAGGTGGATTTAAGGAAAAAGGGATTCCTTATAATGCGGCTAGGGAGCGGGGTTGTAGATTTCCCGTGCTATTTAGTGTTACAGCTGTTGACTAAGGTTTCCTCCTGCAGGCTTTGAGCCTCTTGGTCAAAGCGCGCTGGTCACAGTGACGTTGGAGGAGGAATGGAATTTCATGTTATTTGTGTAATGTTTATAGTGGTTGTTATCTGCTTGTGTCTTTAACCTCTTCAAGTATATTTGTCCCTGGCCTGCCTAGCACACAGCCGACGGAGGGAGGCATGTCAGCTGTTCAGGTGGCTTCATGTCTCTGGAAGGCTGGCTTATTCAGCAGTGATTTTTAAAACTGTTTGTATGTGTGTCTGGGTTACCAGCCCTAGAATGCTCTGCATAAACAGCAAAGGAGATTGGAGTGCATTGCGCTGACCCAAGACAGATGGCCACTACCACCTGCCAGACATCGACATTCCACACAGAACCCAAAGCATAAAAAAACCTGTATATGTTAAATGTTTTGCTTGTTTTTTTTCCAGAAAATATCAAAATTAATTGGACTGACAAAACTCCTGTCTACATCTTTATTTATTTATTTATATATGGGTCAGAGAAGCCATACTGGTTGTCAGAGAAACAACTTTGCTATTACTGGCTAATCTTTAGGGGTACCTTTGAAAGTGACTAGCGTATATTTTGAATTTCTACTGTTTTCTTTTATA
>CM044447.1:30535585-30545854 GCA_024363595.1 Xenopus borealis
ATATATATATATTTATATTTACACTGTTTGACTGGGACACCAGAGGCCCATGGAAAAACCTTAGACCAGGGGCCCACTCTCAGAACTATTGTTCTCCCAGTTTCTTTTCTTTACATACCATATCTATTATTCCATCTATTTAGCCTCTTTGTTCTCATAGAAAAAAGGTAAAGGCCATGAAATAGGCCAAATGTTTAGCAGCTGACACCTGGGCCCACCGGGAGTTTTCCTGGTATGCCGGTCCAACACTGTGTATATATGTGTGTGTGTGTATATATATATATATATATATATATATATATATATATATATATATATATACCGTATATATATATATATATATACTATATATAATTATTTATTTTAGGAGTCAATTACTGCTGCAAGTGCAAAGTGAAATTTTGCCAGCAATCACCATGTCTTTAGCCCACAATGCTACATCTTTTCCTATGATCAGTGCACCAGTGGGAGTTGCAGCTAATTAATTAAACAATTTAAAAAATCCAGTTGGCTTCATTTCCAGCATGCAAATAATGTTTATGACCAATTATGTCAGCACCACTGCACTGCAGCAATTGATGTAGGCTACTGTGGGAACCCTGAATTGACAAACAAGGGAAAGTTGTACTCCGCATAAATTTTTAACCCGTTACATGGGGGCACAAGAAGGCTGTGACCACAAAATTCATACAGACAAATATTATTAACATGTATTTCTATAGCGCCAACATATTGCGTAGCTCTTAAATACAAGAGGTTTTAATATTTAAGACATTGAAACATTTGTGCCGTAAGCTACTAAAAATGCCTTACCCTTTAAACAAAACAGGAATTGTTTGTCCATATATTGCAATATATTTAAGCTGGCCAACTATGTCAAAGTCATCCCCAGTATGGCCAGTCCTACACTCAACTTTCATTTGATTCATTAAAAAATCGAATTGCTTCATTATTGCATTTTACCTGCAACTTACTAGCTGCTTTCAATGTTAAAACTCCCAAATATGGTTGCCCTTTTATTGGCCACCACTGTGATCACCTGACTATAGCTGGAAGGGGTGGAAGCTACAACTTGGAGCTGGTCACTGCTCCTGTATAAACTAAAATAAACAAGGGAAAGTTATGCTTGCCACTATTTTTTAAAAACATTAACCCTGAATTCACCCCTGTACAGAAGTGCAACAAGCACCTTTTGATGCAAATACAGGTTTCCTGTCCTTCCGCATGGTAGTAGACACTTATGGGAGTTAATCCATTAGTGCCCAGGAAAAGGAAATTACTGTAAGTATGATAGAATTTTCCATTTTTTCTGTCCTTCCGCATGGCAATAGACACTAATGGGTCAACTCCCATTAGTGCCTACTACCATGCTTCAGTCTAGGAAAAGAAAAGTACGGTAAGTATGATTTTACATTCATAGGACCGGTTAACCAAAAATGCTTGGGACCTGGGGTTTTCCAGATAAGAGTTGGTCTTTCTGTAATT
The DNA here is from genome assembly GCA_024363595.1 of Xenopus borealis. NCBI lineage: Eukaryota > Metazoa > Chordata > Amphibia > Anura > Pipidae > Xenopus > Xenopus borealis. The sequence continues at coordinate 30,537,071 of CM044447.1, forward strand.
GGGATCTCCGTACCTCGAGTCTTCTAAAAAATCTTTGAAACATTAATTAAACCTCATTAGATTGTTTTGCCTCCAATAAAGATACATTATATCTTAGTTGGGACAAGCTGCTGTTTTATTATTACAGAGAAAAGGGAATTCATTTTTAAAAATGTAAATTATTTGATAAAAATGGAGTCTATGCAAAATGGCCTGCCTGTAATTCTGTGCTTTCTGGGTAACGGGTTTTCGGATAATAGGTCCCATACCTGTACCTTTAACGAACAGGATTTTTGCACAACCAACTGCAGGGAATTGTGTGACCAGAACCGGGGTTGTAAAATAACCCCTTGACTTGTATGCTTAAAGGCTACCTGTTGGGCAAAAATATCCCCAACCAAAGGTGTAGACTAGTAGAGCCAACATTCCAGTTGGGGGCTAACAGTATTTTTTTTTTTCAATTGCCCCCTGCCAGCGCTAGGTCACCCACTAGTGAGGTGTACCCGACCCGAACCAGAGATTTCTCCACCCAGCCTGCCCGAGCCCGTCTTCCAGGTTCCTTTTATAGATGCACACCACCCCACCGATTATGTCACAAAAGGGACGGGGCGAGTAGGCACGCTGCTATAAAACGGGAAGTCAAAATCAGGTCGTGTAAGGTGGTGGACGGGGAGGGCAGGAAGAAGAACTCAACCCGTTGGGGCACACTCATGTACATAATAATTGAATGCCATAATGTCAGAAGCTCATTATGCGCATGCACTATTTTTGGCGTGATCGCTCGCACTGGGAGCTCCCACCCAGGCCAAGTGTCTTAGTGCTGGCAGGGGGCTTTTTTTTTTTTTAAACTACTTTTACCCCCAACCAGAGTATGGGCTCTATTAGCCCTCACTAGTGATGGTTGAATTTGGGGTGTTTCGCTTCACCAAAATTCTCTTGTAGAAATTTGCGAATCTGTGAAAAATTTACAAAACGCTGCAGTGTCTCGTTTTTGGTTGCCGGCACCTATTGTGGGCGAATTTTCGCCCAGGTGAAATTTTTCTGGTGTTTCGCTTATTTATTCACCTGCGGCGAATCAAGGGAATTTGCAGGGAATTGCTTGGAAATAATATTTTTGCCCAACAGGTGCCCTTTAATATAGTCTGTTAATTCTGATTACTATGCTAATATATTGCTATTGTAAATTACTCTACCTGATGTATGAGAGGCAGAATTTTGAACTAATGCAAGGCACATTGAAAATAGCACACATTTTACCTTTTCATTGTGGATAGACAGATCCCACAATATGTTAAAACCAGCCCATCATGTTACATATAAAATGCATGGTACACTAGCGCACAAAGCAGTCGTTAAGAAACCACTTCATCTATTCCTTGTAGCAGCTTTCCTGCAAAACTAACCCATGACATTATTTCCTTGTGAACTTCATCCACCTGTCATGCTAGGTTTTTGGTGGGCTGCCAGCATTTACAGGAAATAATAGGCAGCAGGATACCGGTGTGTGTCAATGGCCCTGATCCTCCCATTCCTGCACATGAATACATTCTGAGGCCGCAAGTCGTCACAACTGATCCGCTTTTTGAACCCACAGACATGTATGGGTGGGATGCAAAAGCATTAAATCAACATTTAGCCAGCAGAATTACAGAAAAGCCAAAGGATGGGAAGCAGCCAACTGACCAATGACTTAAACCTGTTGAACAGCTGTTAAAGTGCCGGTGTCAAAAATATAATGGGAAAAGGGACATAATGAAATATGAATATAAGCACTAGTTCTAGCAAATTAACTTGCATATTTGACTTTTGAATACAGTGAAACACGATAGACCTTGATTTACATAAATAAATCATGTCCATGCCATAGTAAATCATCAGATCTATGCTCTAATTTATCTGTCAATAAACTTATCAAAACCAATTGTTGATAATAAAAAGGAGAACATTTAGGAAGAGCAGATAATGCTACTTCACTAATAATAGAAAATAGAATCTTGTGAAATAGTATTCCATCTGCAGTTCTCTAAAACACAGTCAAACGTTGCTTGCAAGATGCTGCAGGTTGTCTTCAAATGTAGACAGAGAATGGTAGTTCAACATTAAATAGTAACTCACCAAGTAATGGAAGAGGCCCAGGTGCACCACCCTGATCCTTCACTAAGGTTAGCGGTCCAAAACAGAAATGGTAATCTTCCACCAGGCAATAGAATTAGGTAAAAATAATTATTATGTCAAATCATTATAGCCTTATAAATATTTTTTTCTAATTCTTTTATTTCGTGGAAGATTGCCTTTTGAATATCTTCAAAAGGTATAAAGGACCCACATCATTACATCAGGATAACAAAGAAACAAATCTGAGAAGGCTTATTGACAGGGTGATGAGGTATTCAATAGATCACAGCTGTACACATGGCAGGCCCTTGCGTAAAAATGGTCAAAGTCATGGGTTTAGTTTGATTTGGAATCCAACAACAAAAGATACCATTTCCTGTATTTTTTTCAGTTTATGGTTTTCTAACCTTGCATTGCCAGCACATTCATTTAGTGTAGGGGCAGCCACAGCCATGCTGGGTCTGTACGAGAATGCAGTGAAACGGTCAAGCACTGGGGGTCTAATCATTTAAAAGTTATGTGTGTTCACACCTGGTATCCCCTTTGCCCATTTTGGTATGCTCCTGGCTACTGTATGGATCTTGGGCAATTCATATGTTTACTGGGCAGCCAAGCAAGCCATAATAGTGGATATTTTTGCTTGGATCCATCAACTTTTTTAATCACGTGAGGAATCAGGGGTCTTTGATGGGCTCAGATACTACTGGAGGTGATACAGAAACCTGGACTCAAGAGTCTACTCATGCATCCTGGGGGCAATGAATTTGTATAGTTAAGAAATTCAGACTTAATGTACACACTGAAATAGGAATGATGCTGATATTCACTGATTCCAGGAGTAACAAGCAGCTCTGATGGCAGATCCTCTTCTCTTCTTCTGGGCTACAAACCCCCCGAACTGCCATCCCCCTGCTATAATGAGAAAACGCCAATGCAATGGCACTCACGGAACTTCGATTTCCGAAGTCGCCCAAGTTTCCTGCATTCCCGCCAGTGATTTTGCTTTTTAGCAGGTGGAAGACAGGAGGAAGGCAGTTAGGAGAGATTGTCGCCCCAAAGAAGAGGTGATTAGTCATGAGGCGAGTAAATCTCCCCAAATCTGCCCATGTGCCCCTGCCCTTAGTACAATGCCTAAGTGGATATTAAATGCCTGTGAGCCAATATGTATTGATATATTCAACCCCCCATCTATATATTGTTATGAAAAACACGATTGTCCTCTGTTTGTTGAAGCTCAAACAAACAAATAAAAAAAATTTAAAATTCACTACTAGCCACACAATGTAGACGGGTAAAGTGTATAAGTATATTGTGAGTAATGAAGTGTGAGGAACAAATGACTGAGAAGTCAAATAACTTGAGTGCTAAATTATTGACAGTCTGACAAAAGGAAATGAAATCAACAAAAGACAAACTGCTTGGTACCAAAACAGAGAAAAGGACAGTGACTCAAGACTGGCTTTTGTCATTACTTACTGCAAGTAAGCAACTTCGTTATATACTTACAAAACCCACCATTACGGCCTTCCCACAACCCCCCATGTTATAATAAGGCTACAAATTTGAGAGATTGTCTATTCAAGGCTAACATAGGTACAGTAGAACCCTAATTTTAGGTTTCCCAGAGGACCATGCCAAACTGCATAAATTCCAGGGGGAAAACAGTTTGCATGAATAGAACTGCAACAAAATCAATTCTGAGGATGTCAAATTGAGGTTCTACTGTAGTCAGAAACCTCTGACTTCACTCTTCCCTGTCTCCTCAATGTCTACACCAATATTCCAATATTTTCTAAACCAAAGGTGTGTTTTAATATAGGGTTGGGAGTAACAGTAGTTTTGAAAAAAAAAATCACCCCTCCAGCACTAGGTCATGTGGTGCAGAGTGCATGCGCATAATGAGTTTCTGACATCATGCAAATAATGAGCAAGTTGCAGCAATTATGTGCCCCAATGTGGCCACTTGTACTGGGAGCTCCCTCCCGGGGCAGGTGTTCTAGAGCTGGTGGGGGTAATTTAAAAAAACTACTGTTGCCCCAACAGGAGTGTGAGCTCTATTAGCACATTTGGTGTGGAAAATATTTTCACCCAACAGGTGCCCTTTAAAGGCAACTTCTGTTATCCTCTGGAAAACACTATGAGGTGCAAAATATTCTTTTGTAATTGAAGTGCCCATGTGGCTTACTATATGTAATATATGTCGTATTGCCAAACATAAATCCATCATTTGCTAATCATTTGATGCTGGATCACAGGCTGTGAGGACACACCACCAGTCATGTAAGGTACCTCACATATCATTGTGATTTGGAACTTTGGTGAAAATGAACGGCAATGGCAGTGGATTAAGTCTAAATCACTTTGGAATATTTATGGTGTTTGATCCATTTGCATAGTATATATATATATATACTATGCAAATGGATCAAACACCATAAATATATTTATATACTGTATATGTAAATGTATGCTGTAGATACATTTAAATGGTTATTTGGTTTCCAACTTATTTATATTCATTTTTCAAACCAAAGGATTTATTTGAATACATTGTCTATGGTTAGGCACTTTATCCTAATATTGCTTTTTACAAATATTTAGTAGTTATTTTCTAGGTCTGAAAATGCGTTATGAAAAGCAAAAATTTCACCCATTGTTACCACACACAATATGCATACATTTATGACTTAAAACAGATTTTCATCTAAATCAAGCACAAGATCAGCTTGATAACAGAGGCCCACAAATGCATTTTACTATTTTATTAATGCTGGTTGGTCTATTTTTTAATACATTTAAAACTGAAACAAATGGCTTACTGACTTCTGTAACATGTAATGTTTGCCCTGTCCAATAACAGATAGATAGAGTGATAGTGTTCAGCTAAGGATTATTCAGCCTGTCACTAGAACAATCATCTGAGCATCCACAGAGGAACATGTCCAGTGCCCTCATTAAGTAGCAGACAGATTCATTCTCTCATCAGTTTCTACTAAGCGCTTCCATATTAAGATTAAAGAATAAAAAAGAAAATGATTTGTTGAAGTGCTGATAATCCTAGCAGTCCAGTCCCCACCAAGGGGTTAATACATTAGGGATGCTTGGAATAACCAGTCACGTTAAATGACATTCCTAAAGAGATCTGTGATCTTACACTAAACTATGTGTCCTGGATTTGCTCCTAACACATGAGCAAGCGTAGCTTTTAGAAATGAAATATAAAGTGTGCCACAGGAAAAGAAATCTTTATTTCCGGGGAGTGAAGCCAAGCCAGAAATGTCCCATCAGAATGGTAATCCTTTCATGCCTGCTGGCTGTTCCCTAAGGAAACATTTTTGTTTGTAAGCAACTGCCCTCATCTATTTCTACCCCCCTACTTTTCTCTTTCCGACCCAAGAAGTCTCTGAGAGCTTTGTCATCTGTCCTATTCCTTGACAAGTTCTGCCAATCCGGTCACATGGAAAGGATACACAGCAGCATCACCACCAACATCACCAAGCACGTGAGCAAAGGCTCCCATTTTAAACACTGGAAAAGAAACATCAGCAATCAGATGTCTCCGGATACCTTTTTAACAAACTTAGAGGGCTGGTGGCTTTAGCTTAGGAAGGGCTTAATGCTATACATTAAATCACGCTGAGCTGTGTTTCCGATCTCTAGTGTTTTATTATCCGGAATGCCTGGGACCTGGGAGTTTCCTGTAATTTTAATCCATTTTAATATTATTTATCTCATGTTTATCTCATTTTTTAATAAAAAAAACAATGACGAAATGCAATCATTTCCAACAAAAACTCGAATAGTATGATTTTTTCAGGCTCTTACCCTTTTCAGGCTAAATTCACCACAGACCACAGAAACTACAAAATAGGATTGGGACCTCTGCCATTGACTTATACTATTTGTGAGGTACCTTACTGGTACTGGTGGTGTGTCCTCACAGCCTGTGGTCCAGCGTCAATGTGTTATTGTGCAGGAACCAGGATGGCAGTGATATTTTAGCCAATGATGGATTTATGTTTAGTCTCCAATATTGTGAATAGTTTCAAACAACATATAGCAAGCCACATGGGCACTTCAATTACAAAGGAATATTTTACACTTAATAGTGTTTTCCAAAGGATAACAAAATAAGATGCCTTTAAAGGGAAACTGTTGGATGAAAATATTTTCATCAACCAAAGTTGCGGGCTAATAGTGTCCCCATTCGGATTGAGGGTAACAGTTGTTTTTCTGGCTAATTTCAGCACAGACCACAGAAACGTCTAAATAGGATATGGACCTCTGCCATGGACTTATACACAACCTCAGCAAGCCTGTGATGGCAGATTTTCATGCTTTTTGCTCCATCAGGCTTTAATAAATCTCAAAAGATTTAAAAAAAAAAAACCAAAAACTCAATTTGCCCCAAAATGCCTGACCAGGGTTTAGTAAATAACCTCCATAATGGTAGTCAAGGACATCTGTAGATTCTGGTGGTTTCCCAAATGTTTTAGGGCAGGGCTGTCCAACTGAAGGCACGCTGTTACCCCCCTTGTGTGGCCCCCCACCTACCTGGTGTGTTTGCTTAGTGCTTAGGGGCCCCTAGGGTATTTAATCATGTGCTGGGGGTGCTGTGTAATCCACAGGGGGAAGAGGAGGCATATGGATTTAAGGGTGGTGTAATATGACAACTTTATTCAGATATGACTGATAAGTGATATCTCTGCAGTGAGCATCATCCATTTGGTGTGCTACCACAATTAATGTGGACATAGTCTTGTGGTAACATGGGTTTGATTTAGAATCAGAGAGTGTTCAACACTGGCTTCCATTATCGGCCCTCCGCTATGTTGGCCAGAAAAAATTCTGCTCTCAGTACCACAGAAGTTGGAAAGCAATGTTTTAGGGGGTGATAGTAAAGCTTACTCAGTGGAATGGAATAGCAGTTGGAGTCCTGAGAGGAGACTGGTCCCACAGATACTGTCAAAAGAGGAGAGGTCAAGACTTTTGTGTTGAAAATCAGGTGGGAAAAGTAAGGAGTAATAGAGTTGTAGTGATAAGCAGGCAGAGGAGACTGTGAAGGGGGGGGTGGTGTTGCTTTCCTGTAGATGGAACTTAGTATTAGGAACCACTGAGACAGTGATTGTTTCCACTTAGATTATGACTTCTAATCTGAAAGCAATGCAGCTGTGTCACTCATTTGAACTAATAGTTTATGCCTAAAGTCCTGAATTTTTTAATTACAGTAACTGTAAATCACAATATTCGAATAGTGGACAAGTGGGTCTACATTTTATTGTGGTGCAGCATCTTCTGAGCAAATTTTCCTGCAGCGCTGAGCTTATCTTCTTTTCCTAAATTTACAGTAACTGTAAAACCTGGCAGCTTATGGAGCAGTGAAAGTCAGGTTGTGTCTCTTAATCTCTATGGGAAGGCACAATTATCTAAAGTACTCTAAAGTCATTTAGGTTGGCATTTTCCGGAAAAATTTCACAACATTTTGTGCTATTGAAACACAGCTGTTCCTATATTTGGCTTCCCTGCATTAATTACAGAAATTGAATAATAGTTACGCCATCAGTGTTTAAACCAGGCATGTCATTCCAATTGTATGGAAGAGCAAACTAAGTAAAACTGGTAAAACTGTTAAGGCTATCCAAAGAGGTCAAACAAATTGTTCCAGCACACGTTTTCTGCTTAAGGGTTAATACCCGTGTTTAATGTCTGCCAAAAAAAGTACAACATTTCGGGGGCATACCCCTTCATCAGGTGAAATGTTGTACATTTTTGGCTGACATTAAACATGGGTATTAACCCTTAAGCAGAAAATGTGTGCTGGAGTAATTTGTTTGAGCTGATTGATGGAGGTGCCGTCCTCCTATACCCCAAGCACCATTTAAAGAGAATTGAGGGACCAGGTGTACACCTGCAACCTTTTGCTTATCTATCCAAAGAGGTGCCGCATACAACAGAAAATAAATACTATAGAATATAAAATAAATAACTAAAGAATGTAGAAATTGCTACATGCCACCTATCTCTCCAAAACAATATTTTGCTTTAAACAATGGCTACCATCTGGTAAGCTTATGTTGGGCTTGCAAGCTTTTCTTGTTCTATCACATGTACACAGGGGACAAATGCATTTTCTCTTTTGGTACCTTGTGGAAAAACATACGTGAATATACAGTATGGCTGTTACAGAACCTCTGTGTTGATCTGCAATACAAATTCTTCACTTGTCTCTGGCTTAGCTATTGTCCACTCTTTCCATGAGTGTGAAATTGTTTCCGTTCTGTTCCTACGTTCCATCAGCCAGTGACATTTGATGCTGCTCTGAGGATCTCTGCATTGAAGGTTGGGTGTCCTCGTGATTTTTGGTAAACAAATCTGATTGAAACCAAAGTAGAAGGCATAATTACCTTTATTCAAGGCACATGAAACTAATTATCAAAAATTCCAGTTGTATCTTATTGTGCTCTCCACAAATCCATTTGCTAAAGCTGTTTTGCCTCTGTGATATATTTCCCTTTTAGAACTGCCGTTCACTAAAGTCAATACATAAAAAGGGAAGATTTATGTGCACTCATATTTTATCACTATATTAATGATACAGAGACTTTATATGAATTAAGCTAATTGTCTATCCATATATTGCAATATATTTAAGCTGACCTTTGTCAAAATATCCCTGACTATGTCAAAGTA
>CM044447.1:30556050-30567196 GCA_024363595.1 Xenopus borealis
TTGATCTAGGTTCTTGAAGCCCAGTAGATGGCAGCTTTTAAAAGTATAAAGGGGTATTTCCTGGGATCTCACCTTGTTACAGACCCAGGAATACAGTTTGGTAAAAGTTTAGATAGGGTTAGCTAGTGACAGCTAGTTGTGTGATAGTTGCTTTAGGAGTAAAAGGAAGGCTTGGGAAAGATAATGAGCAAGATGATAGTGGGATTAGGACCCCGTGGTATGTAAACCACTACTGCAGGGATTTTAGTGGGTGAGCTGAGGACCAGGTAGAGTGCCAAGATAAAATACCCCAGGCTGAGGATCCTAAAGCACAGTGCTCTACTCTCATGAAGGAGCTACCTCAGAAGTGTGGTAACTTTTATTTTATCTTCTTTACCTCTGGGAGGGATCTGTCATTATTGCATATGAATTTACCCCAAGGAAGTGACTGACTGCACTTATGTTGCTGATAACTGTTAATCAACACTATTTTACACCCTTGCTCACGTACGAAAAAAAATAACTATTGCTAAAATTCATAGAACTGTGTCTAGAAGTAATTTACTGCTGTCCTGTGATTGTGTTTATATTATGGCTTTGGGATCTATTCTCTGGAATGCTTGGGCCCTCTGGTTTTAATCCTAAATCTACTATTAAACATTTAATAAACGCCCAATAGGATTGGTTTTCCACCAATATGGATTTACACAGCTTAGTTACAATCAAGAGGAAAGTAGTTGTAATACTGCTTCGGAAAAATGGAGATATGTGTAAATATATTTGCTTGAATGTGCCAACATTTTCAATATTAACATTTTACTTAAAGCAGAGTACTACAAGTTTTGTAGTTTTGTTGAAAAAACTCTCTTCACATTGACAAATGTTCTCATCTTTTTGACAGGTGACATTTCCCCAGTGACTATTTGCCAATTTACAATATGCACAAGAATGAACTGTCACATCTCATTATCTAAATTAATATCCAGCATACATCATTTCTTTATAGGGCAAATTCTCTGGAGAATTTCCCCACTACAACTGTGGCAATTTATCTTACGGTGTACTTACAATTATTAATAAACATGAGATTTGCTGTATAAATATACCTTATGAATTTAGGTCAAATTTGACACAGTTAAAAAAAGAAGAAAATTCACACTTATTGACCAATACAGGAGTTAAAAAGGGCCCTGCTAATTTGGGTTTATAATATTCCTGTATTATTCACCATATTGTTGCAATGCAAGAAAAGTAATATAGCGTAGTTGTACGTGCTACAATTCTCTTTTTTACCCATCAGTGTGGACAGTGAGCAATTGGACATTTGAAAGTGTGAATAACAGCAATGTTTTTAGACCTGAGATAGTAGCAACAGCTGCTGAATTCTGTACAAAGGGATTGGCTTAATGTTTTGGCATCATATCCACCTGAATTTAGCCAAAACGGTTGAAGATAAAATGCACAGCTGAAATAACACTTATAAGCCAATAGTGGCCAAGAACATTGTGTGTGATGTAAAAAAGACTGTACATATCCAGAAGCTGAATGCGATTTCCCTCAATTCAAGATACATAAAACGGTAAAAAAATACATTCTATTAAATATAATAAAAAACATTATGCTTTAGAGATCTGAGAGCATTGCATTCCCAATAAATAACCACATTTTGCAATTTAGTTTTTTGCATTCGAACATATTGGATTTTCCATATACATAGTTTTATAAGGGCAAAACTGTCCCCTTTGAATTTAAACATGTGAGTATGGACTACTCAACTGCATAGTGAAAATAATAGAACAACACTATGGAAACTGAAGTTACAGACTTCAAGGTATGCATCATGTAGGTCAGCTATGAAGATAAAGTAATTTCTACTCCAACATTATCAGTGAAGTGTAATTTTTTTACTTTACCTTTAACTCATTATATGTAATACTTTAAAAGACACACCAACATAAATGGAAAATGCATAAATATATTGTCTCAGAAATAGCCTTTGCTGTCAGTGCAGATGTCGAGGGTTGATACGTTTTATTATGAGGTAGGATAAATCCTAAGACACTGGGGAAAATTCATAAAAGCTAGCGCTAATTTGCCAGCGTGACTTCAATTCGCAACTTTGCCAATTCACATTGTCCCTGGAGAAAATTACACCCTTGGCACCCTTACGCCAGGCAAAGTTGCTCACTGATGAAGGGACGTAACTACACTAATTCACTAAGATGAAAATTTTTGTGAACGTTACCTCTTACGCTAGATGTTACTTCGCCAGGTCAGACCTGGCGAAGTTCAAAACATTAGATAGGAATTTGAAAAAAAACCTTGAAATTTTTTCCCAAAAAATGCTACCTTTTGTCTGAAAAACAGCGAAAAAATTTTTGGGGTTACCCTCCTTCCCCCCTACATTTCCTAACATATGGCAACTCAGATATACAGTGGGCACATGTTTAGGGCAATAGGACATTATAATATTTATTTAAGTTTTTCTGGTCTTGTGTAGTGTAATGTAGTGACTGTAACATACACCTCTATTATACCCTTAAGTTTGCGCCGTAAGCAAATTAGGCATCGCTAGCGTAAATGCGCTTTGCCTGGCGAACTAACGGTAGCGCTACTTCGCTAACATTCGCTGCCCTGAGCGAAAATTAGCATCTTAGTGAATTAGCGTAGCGCTGGCAAAAATTTGCCTAGTGAAGTGTGGCGAACGCTAGCGAAGGGAACGCTGGCGAAGGGAACGCTAGCGATTTTTTGCCGCTTAGTAAATGTGTCCCGCTGTCTTTACGATAGTCTTGTCTAGGGTGGTATGGTGAGAGGATCATCCTTACTGGACTAGTGAAGTTGAGGCTCACTCCTTTTCTGTTTACTGTCATAGTTGCTTGGTTGGGATGGAAAAAAGTCTATCAAGTTCAAACCCTTCAAACAAACCCCATACACATACTTCTTCAGACCCATCTATCCCACATGTATAAACTATATGTTCCAGTGTTTATACTAGTTTTAGATGTTAGTATCACAGTAGCCTATGAAATTATGCTTGCCCAAGAAGTCATCCAAGCCAAGGCATTAATTGCATTACCCGGCAGGGCATTCTACAAACTCACTAATTTACAGTTAACAACCACCTAGGCTTCTTCAAACTGAAGTTAAATCCAATGGCATTTCAAAATATATACAAAGACTTTCCTCCAAATACTAAACCTAGTTGGGGAGTCTGCTGAATTGTATTATCATTCTTTAACATCATTCAAGGGTAACAAGACGACAGATACAGACAGAATTAAAAAAAAACACAAAAACGGATGACAACTGAGAATAAGAGGAATTCATTTTCATTATCCATAATTCATATATAAGAATAAGTTCTAACACTAATATGGGAATGTAATATAAGTCGGTAACGCAAAAACTATTCACAAAGCGAAAAGTTAAGCCTTTGCACAAACAAATCTTGCTTTGCGCCAATGCAATATACCTTTTGCGAACTTGAAAACTGTTTAGCGACCACTTCCGCCAGTGGAAGGCGGTTTGCGAATTCTGTACTTTGTGCTAATGCGCTATCAATGTAATAAAACTTCTTACTGAAAAAGTCGTAATGTTTGCTTCATAAGATTACGACACCTTCAAGCACTTCTTAAGAGTGCGCAATTACAATCCGCAAAGCGCAATAACAATTTGCAATGCAATCATCGTTTAAGGAACAATATTACATTGCGAGATGTCGATTTTTACTCTTATTGGTGCACAATGTTTTTTCTCTTTAAGACTTTAATTACATTCCCCCCTTAGAGCAGAAAAATTAACGTCTAAAGAATGAACTATGGATCCTGTATTTTTTCCCAATGCTAATGTGAACTCACATGTTTTAACTTACGTAATAATTATCATGGCCAAAATTATTGGATATAGTCAATTTTTAAATGCTCAAGGAAGTTATGTTTTATTAAATAAACAGAACAGCTCTAATCCCAACTCCACAGTAAGGAGGAGACAAGAGTTTTACAAACAGGGGCTTGTGTTAAGTACTGATATTTGGCAGAACCCCCTGGCTTTCTGCCAGTTTAGTTATCCTCTGTGTCATCAGCATGCGTCATTAGCACACATTTCCATGGTTACATTGGAACCCTTGTTCCTCAGGTGGTCCAACCATTAAGCACATCTTGTAACAATAAAGCCTTTTTCACTAGCAGCTGAACTGACCTAGTTAGTTATATGCAGAAACAAAAGCACTACATATTTTATAAAAAGAAGGTTAAAAACAAACAAACACAAGAGTTTAGAGAACCAAATTGCCTGTCGCTAATGCAAATGTTTATATGATCAGCAAGATTTCTCTGATTAAATTATTCCTGCCAGCGCATGCTGTTTCCATATTCCCAAACTTTATTTTATTACTCTATTGTCAGTACCATTATACCATGTCGAGCCCAATGTTTTGACAGCACTTTTACACAATTCCAGGTACCTCCTCTGTTGCCTAGCCCCAGTCTGGTCCCCTCTCTGCCTGATTCTCTGTGCTATTTCTTCTTTTTGTGTTCTTGTGCGTGAACGCATGCGAGCACCAATTTGCACATGTGCATGCAAGCGCTACCTTGCGCATGTGCTCTTGTGCCAAGCCTGGTGCGCCTAGCTGGCACGGCCATGCTCTCTCAGCATCACACTTTTTTCACACATTCTAGGCTTCTCCCTAAGCCCTGCTAACACCAGTTCTGTCCAGGATAACCTTCTGCCAGAGCCACATACCCTCAAACATATGTATATCTGGAAACCAACCTGTTATTCAGAAAGCTCAGAATTACAGTTAGGCGATCTCCCATAAACTCAATTTTCCTTTTTCTATGTTATAATAAACCTTTACCTTGTATTTGATCTAAACTAATAAAAATAAATCCTTAATAAATAAATCCTTGGAGGCAAACCAATGCTATCGGGTTTATTTATTGTTCAAGTGATTGTTTAGTACTTGTTTATTTACTACTTGAGTTTTTTATTAAAACAAAATTGACCTTACTCCAATCCACAATTTAGCTCATTTATCAATCATTATTAACAAAAAAGTTATTATGAAAAAACATTGCAACAAATTTGTGCATCAATTTGAATCAGGCTACTTTTTTTAATGGACTCTCCAAAAACTCAACTTTATCGAATTATTGCCACTACAATTCGAATTTATCAGATTATCAGATTATCGGACAAAAACTATCGCAGATCATGATGGTGATCTGCGGTGACATCTGCTATTGACTTCTACACGACCTTGACAGGTTTTAGCTGGAGTATTTATGGATTTTCAGCAGCTTAATGGTATAATAAATTCAAGTTTTCACTTTTAAAAACTTTTTGAGATTTAATGTATATATTTATAAATATAAATATGTTTATACATGTTTATATTACAAACATTTATAAAGAATCATTATTAAAGAAAATCGTTGTGAGTAATTAAGCAATTAATATTATTATATTACCTTAATTGAAAACTATATATTTAGATAGAATAGAGAGCCAAAAATTAATTTACAGTATATCATTAATTGACCGATCAAGGAATATTCTCAAACTGGCATATGCATATATGCCCTTAGGGGCAGATTCATCAAATTCACATGAAAGATTCGAAATTCGATCGAATTTTCAAAAAGATCCAAATTCGAATTTTCGAATGTTTTTGAAGACCACTTCAATCGACTTGAATGATTAGAATAATTCGAATAAAACTCTATTAGAATATTCGACTATTCGACAGTCGAATAACTTAAAGCCAGCAAACTTTCATTATTTTTGATTGAATAAAAAAATTAGATTGAATTGATAAAATTGGTCGAATCGGTCGATTCGAACAATTTTATCGTTCGATTGAATTTTCGCTATTCGTTCTTTCGATCAATCGAATAGCGGTAAAATCCTTCGAATTTGGTATTCAAATTCAAAGAATTTTCATTCCCCAAATTTAGTGAGTATCGACTTTTGGAGGCTGTTGGGGGATGTTCACTTTGAGAAACTTTTCAGGCACAAGGGGGTGTTTTCTATGATGTTTTCTCCCACACTCCAAAATTATAAAGGCAATTATTGTTGAGGCTAGAGACACTTCCACCAAGTATCTGAAGTATCTGCGAGGGGCCAACTGAGGTGAGGAGGGTCAATGTAACAGTGTTTTACCCCCTTGAGACAACTGAAGTTAAGCAAAGTAATGTTTACAGTATTTACTTTTTATGTGCTCTCCGCCACACTGAAGCACTTGAACAGAACAAATTTCTCATGTTCAAAACTCTGAATAGAAAATTACAGCTATTAAGACTTCATCTAAGCGACAACTTATTCCAAAACAATTTATACCAACTGCATTTATAATTTGGCACACTGCATTTTTTTCTCATATGAATTCCAGCTTAGTGTGAGGTCTGTAGCATAGACCTCCAGCGAGAATATACAAATTCCATCTGTTCTGCTTGAGGTTGAAAAATTATCCGTGGTTAAGTCAAGTTAAAAAAAAAAACATAATGAGGCAAACAGACAATTTGTCAGGTGAAATGAGGGGCAAATATATTAAGGTGATTTTTCCCTCTGAAGCTAAATAATCTATATGTAAGAATTGTTTTCCCCCATTTATAAAGAGTTGAATTCTGTTGCATTTTTTGTGTGGTTGCCCATATCGTCCCCCTACTCACTATTAAAAATAATTTTAAAACCATAACTCTTCTCTAACTTAATGGTAACAAATTTTTACAAACAATGAAACCATGGGAACTAGCGCTGGGCGAATCTCTGGCATTTAGCTTTGCAGAAAAATTTGAGACACTTAGAAAAATTCACAAAATGCATTTAAGTCAATGAGCGTCAAAATAATTTTGATGCCCGACAATCTTGACGCGAGCGACAATTTTTATAAGTGTGACTATTTTGTACAAATGCATTAAAGTCAATGGTCGTCCGGTGCATTTTTTACCTATGAATTTTCATCACACTTTTGTGAATTTATTTGTGGGCAATGAAATGTGGAAATTCACCGCAAATCCATGCCTGGTGAATTTATTCACCCGTCACTAGTGGGAACTTTACATATGTTGCACACAACTGATAACTGACCAATATGCGAACAATTTGAGCTGTCCTAATACAACAAACCTTATTAACCACATTGATTCTTCCAAGACAATTTAACAAACTGGTAACTAAAAATAGGCTCGCCTCATTCAAATTATTGCTGGAGGGTTAGTGGTCAACCAACCAGTATTTATCATATATGGTGGAATTACCACTATGTGAAATTGTATTTCAACTAATTGCCAGAATTGCAACTGTTTCCACCTTTGCTGTATTAAATATTGACATGCAGATGTTCCCAAGAACTATTGTAGCATGTTTTGTCAGCCACTAGTTCATTAATCACTTCAAACTGGAAATCCAATAACGTGCTTTCCATTGACAACTATATATAAGTATACAGACTATACAGAAAACCACCTTGAATTGTGCAAAAAATATGCAAAATAAGGTATATTAAACAATGAAGTAATTTAAATAGAAAAAAATATACATACATGACATTATGGGCAGATTTATCAAGGGTCCAAGTGAAAATTCGAATTTAAAAATTTTTAATTTCAAAGTAATTTTTGGGTACTTCAGCTATCGAATAGGCCAAAATTCGAAGCAAACTGAAAAAATTTGAATTGAAGAGATTTGACCATTCGAATTTCGAAGTACTGTCTCTTTAAAAACTTCGACTTTGACTATTCGCCACCTTTTACCTGCCAAATTTCCGTTTTAGCCTATGGGAGACCTCCTATAACCTTTAAGGAGTCTTTTGGCTAAGTTTGAAAAGCCAAAGTTTTTTCTGGGGCAAACGTACAAATGAAATGATTAAATTGTATGATTTGAACATTTCAAATTTGATCAAATATGGACCTGTTTGATCGATTGAACAGTCAGGGTCGGAATGGCGGGCCCGGGGCCCACTGGGGCTGCTAGCCAGGGCCCCCCTTCCGACCCCCAGACCCCACAGCTGCTGCAGCGCACCACTGAGCACATAAGCAAGGCCCCCCTCTGCCATGCTGCTGCTCCGTCGAGAAAATGTGCTTATGCGCACGCCTGATGCCCAATATGTAGTGCGTGTGTGCGCCTGCACATAAGTGCATGTTCTTGGCAGAGCGGCAGCATGGCGGGGGGTATTGCGCACACACACTCAGTGGTGCGCCGCAGCAGCTGGGGAGTCCGGGGGTCAGAAGGCCCAGTTGGCCTGCAAATGTGGATCTGGGCCGGCAGGGCCCACAAGGGTGTCACGCCGGCCCAGTCCAACACTAAAAACGGACCATTTTCGTCCGTTTTCACTTCGGCTGGTCAAATTTCATAGTATTTTCATTTCGAAATACAACCCTTAATAAATCTGCCCCTATGAGTTATAGGGGAGGTTAATTTAGATGGATGTATTGGTAGATTTTCTTTAGGTTTTTGAGATGGGGAAAGAATAATCACCAGGATTTTTATTCCTTTTGATATTTTTTTGAAGCTTTTCTATAGGTTGGTAAAACATCAGTTTATTATATATATATATATATATATTAAATACAGTTATTAATCTACTTTTTTTTAGCACAGTGTTTAGTGGTTAGCAGTGCTGGGGTTCTAGGTTTGGGTTATCAACTAGGGTTGCCACCTGGCCGGTATTTTACTGGCCTGGCCGGTATTTTTGGTGCCTGATCCCAATGTTATTAATAGGAAAAAATATATAAATATATAGGAAAGCCAGTATTTTTTCCAAGAAAAGGTGGCAACCCTATTATTAACTTTCCTCTCACATTTCAAAAGTGTACAGGAAGGTCTTCTGATAATATTAACCATAGTGTCAATGTGAGAGCTTAGCGGGCCTTAGATTGTTAGCTCCACTGCAGCAGGGACTGATGTGAGTTATTTTTCATTGTTGTTGAGTGATGTGGAATAAGTCAACTCAATTTGGATCTCCATACCTTAAGTTTACTATTACAAATTAAACATGAAATTAACCCAAAAGGATGGTTTTGCCACCAATATGGATTTCTGTCAGTTACCATCATGTACAAGGTACTGTTTTATTATTTTATAGAAAAAGAAAATAGTTTTTTAAACTCTCATATTTGCTCTAAATTGACTTAAAGGAAATGACCTCACTGTATATGGGCTTTCTGAATAACAGGCTTCAAAATAAGGGTTAAAGTCAATGTTAAATAAAAATAGCAAGCTGATATAACCAAGGAAAATATTTATTTTGACACCTCTGACAATACTTTAGCAGACTGAATCTAAACTAATTGTAATAGGGATGATAGAGTGAGCTTATAAAAAAGATTTTTTTTGTCTCTGTTACTTTTTTGTTGTGCAAATTTTGCCTGTAAATTCATGGCTGTCGAAAGAATTAATTCAGTCAGTATTGAGAACCTATGGAATCTATACCTATGGCTGCAGACAGTATCAATACTTTGCACTGGTAAAATCTAAAGAAAATATAGCTAACATAAGGACTACAAATGTTTTAGTGCTGCATGTTAAACTATAATCTAGGTACAGACATCCCTACTACCTTTCTCAAGACAACAGAACTTTGATACGCCTGATAAATTATGCTAGATAAAGCAAGATAAGAATGCATCGGAGTCTGTTGATTTTGAAAATTAAAGAATGCCCTTGCCAAAGTTGCACAGGCTATTGTGCTCATTGGCAACTCATTCATGTGGAAGTAGGTGTCCCTTTTGTACAATAGTGGTTCTTTTACATTGGCACAGTGTTTGGAAAAAATTACAGGATGTCTGCAGCAATCGTTACTGATATTCACTCTCCCTTTCTCTTGTTTTTTAATACAATTTTAACAACTGTTATAAGGGTATGGTTAGTAAGTAAATGCATCAAATAGAACAATAAACAGAAAACCATAAAGTACAGGTATGGGACCTGTTATGCAGAATGCTTAGGACCTGGGGTTTTCCGGATAACAGATCTTTCCATAATTTGGATCTTCAGACCTGGAGAAAACTCTGACAACAATGCACAGGTTTTTTTCTTTGAAAAGTGCAGCAAGGGGGGGCGTGGCCGCATGCAGAGCAGGGAAGACGCAACTAACGGAGCTCCGGTCCCATGCCCAATAAACAGCCGTTATAACAGTATCCAGATCAGGGGAAAACAGACTCCAAATACCTGCCAGACAGCACCGGTATCGACCCGCACTGGGAAATGGGGAGAAACAAGCCACAAACACCGAAACCTGGCCGCGACCGCGCTGCTAGCTCACACACGGAAGCGGGTAAGCAAACGGAGGACTTAAATAACCAGAGCAGAGGCTCCCAAGCAGCAAAAAGGCTTGAAAAATTTGCCAGGGAACCCACGGTTACTCACAAACCTCCACAAATAGTACCACCAGAGCCCAGCATACTAAAGAGCAGCACCCAGGCCCAACAGAGCACAGTAAACCCCACGTGTAACAATTGAGCCCCTCAAGGCTCTGCAGGAAACATGGGGGAAACCTCAATAACCTATGAATCGGATATGACCTCCATTGAAAAGCAAGGCACACTAATAGAGATCATTACCCTCCTGCATAGTAACCATGCAACCACTATAAGCAAAATTGATGAACTAAAATTAGACTTTAATATTCTGAAACATGATATCCAAAATGTCAGAGCGCGGACCCAAGAAGTAGAAAGAAGGGTCAGTGACATTGAAGATATAACACAACCCATCCCGGAACAGATGCGCTCATTAACACAGCGCCTTGCCATAGTAGAGGCCAAATCAGATGATCTGGAGAACAGGTTGAGGCGTAACAATATTAGATTGCTTGGGCTACCGAAAGAAGTGAAAATGTACGCCAAGAAAATTTCTTGGAACAATGGCTTCGTGACACATTTGGCCCAGCCATATTTTCAACTACATTTGTAATTGAAAGAGCTCATCGAGTACCTGGCAGACCGCCTCCTCCAGAACCCCACCAAGACCCATGATAGCAAAACTACTCAACTTCAAAGATAGAGACAGGATCCTGAGAGAAGCCCGCACCAAAGGAGAAATCATGTATGGAAATTCCAGAGTGTTTATTTACCTAGACTACTCCATGGAAATTCGAAAACAAAGCAAAAGCAAAGTTTACAGATGTCAAACAACGTTTGAGGCAACTACAGCTTCCCTATGCTATGTT
>CM044447.1:30569738-30592573 GCA_024363595.1 Xenopus borealis
ACTTAATTGATCTATGGAGAACCAGAAATGAAGGCATCAAACAATACACATGTTATAGCTCCACCCACAACACCCTCTCTCGAATTGATCTAGCACTGGGCACAGCAAAAATAGCACTAGCCACGATAGAAACGCAAATATTGACCAGAGGAATATCTGATCACTCACCTATAATACTGAGTCTACAAATATCCCCTGACCCCATAGATAGAACCTGGCGCCTGAGTCGGTACTGGATAACCCACTGCTTGTGTGGGTCATACTCTGCTTGCCCAGTGCTGCTTGTGTGTCATACTCTGCTTGCCCAGTGCTGCTTGTGTGTCATACTCTGCTTGCCCAGTGCTGCTTGTGTGTGCCATACTCTGCTTGCCCAGTGCTGCTTGTGTATGTCATACTCTGCTTGCCCAGTGCTGCTTGTATTTGTCATACTCTGCTTGCCCAGTGCTGCTTGTGTGCTGTACTCTGCTTACCCAGGATTCATGAATGTTTGTTATTTGATTTAAGCACAAACTTAAAATGTCAAACAGATCATCAATGAGTAATACCACTTTGATATTCATAATAATGTGCAACTGGGCTGCTTTTAAATTGCCGATTATTAAAATATTTAAAAATAATACAAATATTACCAGGCACTACCAAATAAAATAAGTAATCTAACAAGCCATTAGAGTGTAAAACATTTCTGGCAGTTATTGGCATCAGGAGGTATAAAATATTCACTCCATCTGTGCGCTTACTTAATTTCAATTTATTTTTATTTTGGTATCCGGTTAATATTTGTGTATTACAAGTAATGTCACTATACACAGAGATATTGTCACTTGTAACGCTAAGGAAAACTTTTCTTACACAGTATTTTTAGTAAATGTTACATATTTTTATTTTAGGATCTATTTTGCTAAGACAAATAAACTTGAAAACATGACAGATTACAAAGCTCTGTTTATTTCTGTTTAACACATTGGCACGAATTAAATGCAATTATAACAATTGTAAAATAATAGTTTTTACAAGAGAAATGATGAGCATTTGACATGAAGTCTTAACTTCCAAGCTGAAATCACCTCAGTCTGGTTCTGTTTGGCACTTAAGAAGGAGTACCAGACTCCTAGTGGATTCTCTAATAACTATACTCAAACTCACATATGAAGCTAGAGGTACCGCCCGTAAATTCTATATGGTAAGGAGTCCTTAGCGGGAAGTAGGCCCTGGCATATAACCAATGGATACCAATGTATAATGTATTTCTTCTGCTTCTGCAATGCTTCCGACATATTTGTTCATTTGAAAATATTGTGGTTAACCAATGGAACAAGCTCATTTAAAACCAGCAACACATTTTGATTTAACTGACATGTTTATTGTTTTGTTTATTAAAAACAAAATGAAACTTTACCTTTAAAAATAAAAAAAAATAAAATAGAGTACCAGAAAATGATGACGTTTCAGGCAAAAAAGAAGGGTTAAAATATAAAGCAAATCGTCGGAAGTATTATTTTCACGCACAGATAATTCCTGTAGCCTAAAAACCTTACTGTGCTCTGGAATAAATGGAATAAAGCCTTACTTCATAAATCTTTACATTCATAATCATTAAAAGTCTTCCTGCAATTCATATTTTGTATATTTTATTGTATTCAAGGTTCTGGTTACATAGCGTGTGCTGAATATGAAGGCTTGCCCAACCACTTCAAGGTAACATCTGGTCTGGCACTGACACATATGTTTAATATCATTTATTATTTGAACCTCAGAACACTGTGAGTGAATTCCTGTAATAAATTATGCTTTTCATACTGTTGGTCTCTGTATAAACACGGAGATTAGATCCTCACCCCAGCAGCAAAAACATACCAAGACAAAAAACAATTGAATAAAATATTGACAAAAAACTAAACCATTATTCATCTACAGTTTTTAAAACGATAGGTATATACAGGTGTATATAAAATATATCTCAGCAGCATAAGTAGTAACTACCCTGAAAAACAAAGACGCTATGCTGTATAGATATTTTACTTAAAATTGTCACACACTAGATCAGTGCTGTCCAACTTCTGTGGTACAGAGGGCTGGAATTTTTAAACCACACCCATGTTATCACAAGATCATGTCCACATTAATAGTGGTAGCACATCAAAAAAAACAAATGGTTGGTGTTCACTGCAGGGATACCCCTTATCACTCATATGTGAAAAAGTTAAGTCATATGAAGACATACCCTTAAACTCATATGCCTCATCCTACCCTGTGGATAACACATTCCAAACCCACCCCTCAAAGCACATTATTAAACACCTAAGGTGCCCCCAACGCACAGACAGAGTATGGCATAGACAGGAAGCATAGGGAAGGCAGAGTGTGGCACACACAGGCAGAATATGGCATACACAGGAAGAGTATGGCACACATAGGAAGCATAGGGAAGGCAGAGTGTGGCACACACAGGTAGAGCATGGCTCACAAATGCAGAGTATGGCACACACAGGCAGAATATGGCATACAAAGGGAGCAAATGGCAAGCAGAGTATGGCGCACACACAGGCAGAGCATGGAAAGCCTAATGACCAAAGGGCATGCAGAGTATGGCACACTCAAGAAGAATAGGGAAAGCATAGTATAGCACACCCAAGGAGAAAAGGGCAGGTATAGTATGGCATAGTATTAGACACTTTAAATTCACACTGGAGAAATGTTTCCATGTCAGCTATTCCTTTCTGCTGTGTAATGGCCTAGGATACACAACAGATCCAGTATGAACGATCTGCATTGAGGCGTTTCAGTGTGATGAGTGGACCATTAATTTAGTTTGCCAAACATAACCTCTCCCAGAGAGTCATGAGAAAGAAATTTGTAGAGGGTTTGAGAGAGCTTTTAACCCTGAGCAAATCCATAAATCTGCCAACTGTGTTCCAAATAACTAGTCATGAAATTATATTTTATACTGCTTCAATCACTCCCCAGTGAGAAAAATAGCACAAAACATTTGTGTCATTTGAAACGCTCCGGAAATGTATTATTACACTTTGTTTACTATACTCAACCTGAACTACAGTACTACAAATGAAGCAAACTTTGTAGACATTGAAGAAAGGAGGTTCCGTCTAAATATTCAGAAGGGGTTTTTCACAGTGAGAGCTGTGGAGATGTGGACTTCTCCCCCTGAATCAGTGGTACAGGCTGATACATTAGATAGCTTTAAGAAGGGGTTGGCTGGATTTTAAGCAAGGGAGGGAATACATGGTATGAAAGATAGCTCATAGTACAAGTTGATCCAGGGATTAAGCCATCTTGGATCCAGGAATGAATTATTTCTCCCACAAGCAAATAGGCGAGGCATCAGATGGGGGGTTTTGTCTTCCTCTGGATCAACTAGCAGTTAGGTAGGTAATATACAGATATAAGGTTGAACTTAATGGACGTATGTCTTTTTTTCAACCTAAATTACTATGTTACTATTTCATTTCTAACCATCTCCATTAAAATGTAACCACACTGTGAGGTTGTATCCCGTCTGTGCCTTGGTGTACCATCTAGATGAGCAACAACTACAGTTCTCATTTTAAGATTGATCCTATGCAAATCTCCATTCATGTGAATGAACTGTTTAACTAATGAAGGCAAACTGTAAATTACAGGTTTTCATAGCACGAACACACAATTTCCATTCTGCCTATACAAAAATATTATTCAGCCAATTAAAAAAAAAAAAAAACAAAGAAACCAACAGTGCTTGCCAAGTACAATGTTAAAAAATGTAATTAGGAACGGACTTGTGATGTAATTGCCCCCTCTTCCTTCCCTTTTAAATACATGAAATAATATCACTTTCTTCCTCCCAAGCTTGTGTAGGACATGAAACTAAGGGTGACTTTTTCGCAAAATAGATATGCCTCATAAATAAAGAATTCCCATACACCACCACCATTATCAGCAGATTTCGATCTAAAAGCTAAAATGATGTTAGATCCAAAGGTGGTAAGAGGGATTTAAAAGCAAATGGTGTTTTTAATGTGAATAGTTCTGACATCAAGGTGCTTATTTATCAAAAAACATTTCTGATTATTTAACTAAAAAACTAGAATCCACAATTGGACCTTATTTATTATTGAAAAAGCTTAATTTAATCAGTTTGTATAAAAACTCTATAAAAATTGAACAAAAACCTGAATGGTACAAATTTTTCTCCAATTGTTTGATTTCTTTAGTTGTTTTTTTTTTTTGTTTTTTAAAACCCAAATATTTCTTGCCTGAAAAGGGTCTGATTTTCTGACTAATTCCAGCACAAGCGACAGAAACTTTAAAATAGTATAGGGACCTCTGCCAATGACTTATATACAACATCAGAAGGTCTGAGGTGACGGGTTTTTGGATTCTGACTTTTTGCTGCATCGGACTTTAATAAAGCTTTAAATAAATTCACGTTTTGCTCCAAAAAGCCTGACCAGCGTTTATTTAAACCCCCCCCCCCCCTCCACATCTTGGTGTTTAAATGGTAAACAATGTTTCACATACATACACTTTCATGCTGATTCTTGTCTGTTTCTTCACTGCTGCTACAGTGATAAGGTACATGGAAAATCTCAACCATCAATGATGACGTGCTCAGACCAGAGTGGCTCAAGTGAAGCACTCTAGCTTGCCCTATTGCGGTTAATCTAAATGTTGTATTTATTTCATTGTAGTTAGTATTAACAAGTTTGTATGAGGAGAAAAACAGAAAACAGAAGATTACTTACATTGCTAATATGTCAGTCAGTAGAAAAGCTTTTGGGAATATATTGCAATACACTACAATGCATAACTGTTCTAAAAGAATGTTATGTCACTAGATCTCTGAGTTGCCAGAAATATTCTAATTCATATTCCATGAGTATTCAACTTCAAAGCCCTGCTGCAAGGCATATGGTTTAGTAAGACTCCATCTGCATGGAATTCTCCTTTCAGAAGGATTATTACAGTATTGCTTGGAAATATCTTGGAAACAATATATTTGCGACTTTGAAGAATGGCCAAAGTAAAGATACAATCTACTCCCCGACTTCCCCTCTGCACGGCTCATACAGAGCACCTTTAGGAAAAAGCAAACATAGCGCAGATTGCAGCTCGCCATTACTTACAATGTGAAAATCCCTTTCACTTTTTGGCAGTACAGATAACTGCTTTTGCACCAGTTATTTGCTCATATTCAGTTTGCTGAAAACCAAAAATGTACAAAAATGAGATTCATATTGCAATTGAAGAATTTATTTTAAGGCTCTTTTGCACTTTCTACTCCAGAAATAATCAGTATGCCAAGAACTGTTCGTTTTTAAATGGAAAAATATAATTTTTAATGCAGCAATATATATTTAAATATCTCCAGTTGGGCGAATGGCTTATTTATTCCTAATGTGAAGTCTTCAAACAGCTATTTAAAATACATATCTACAAGATCTGGAATTTGAACCTAAACAAAATTAGCTGAATATGTTGCAATCAATGAGTTTTGCATAGGTATGTTTTTATTGCATTTTGTAGCACAATGTCTAAAGAACATTTGGGAAGGGAAAACAATCAGCTGACTTTCTGTTAGGTGCATATACATATATTATAACGTTCAACGAGTGGTCATTCAGGTTCCCATATCATATAATAAACAGTATCAATTAAGTGTCCTATTTACCTACTCCTGGGATCCCACACTTAAAGAGGTTGTTCACCTTTAAATTAACTTTAAGTATGGTGTAGAGAGTGATATTCTGAGACAATTTACAATTGGTCTTCATGTTTTGCCCTTTGTGGTTTTTGAGTTATTTGGCTTTTTATTCAGCAGCTCTCCAGTTTGCAAATTCAGCTATCTGGTTGATAGTATGCAAAAAATGAGAAGATAAAAATAAGGAAAAGAACCCCACTTATAACTGCTAGATTCAATTAAGTATAATTCTAAACAGGAACCTTAGAAAATCAATTATCCAATATAATATACCCCTAAAGTGCAGTGCAATAAATAGTTCAAACAACAATTCCTAAAACAATTGATTAGAAATGCTAATTAGTGCCCATTCTTAATTAATCAAATTAATTAAAAACAACACGAATTAAATATCATGAGACAATTAATTGAGGTGCTGGTTGAAAGACTACAGCTCAATCAATTCGCTAGGTGATATATAAATTAAATTCTGTACATTAATTTAATTCCCATTAATTTTAAATCTAATAGAAATATGTGATTTGTATCAAATTCATCGATTAATAAAGTGCAGTGCTATAAATGAACCAAATATTCTTGAAAATTCTTAGTTAAAAAGGAATAGTTAAAAAATTATTATGACCAGCATTTAGAGGTGGATTAAAAAACCTTATTGCTAAAATCCAATAAAAGATTATTGAAATTGGAAAAAGAGAAAGATGGTGGAGTTGTCCCAAAAAAACTGCCTATTAGGGCTCCTACACACGGGCGTTTTTGACCTGCGCAGGTCTAGACACACCTCATTTTGTTCAATGAGGTTGTACCCACGAGACGCGTGTAAGCGCCGAACGCAGATTTAGACGCAACATGCTGCATTTTTCCTGCGTTCGGCGCTTACATGCGTTCGTGTGAGTACAGCCCCATTGAAAATAATTGAGTGCGTCTATACCTGCGCTCCCCTGCGTTTGAACGCAACAAAACGCAACGCAGGGGAGCGCAGGTAAAAAAGCCCGTGTGTAGGAGCCCTTAGTAGATCTTAGACCTGGGACACCACAAAGTAGGAGGCAGGAGAGGGTAATCGGGACTGTGACCTCAATTTTAACTTGCCCTACTGGAGAGGCCCCTTATACGGAAGGAAGTATATCGAGATAAATGAAAGGAGGATTATATGCACAAGGAACAATTCACCCCTCACCCGTAATTTGACCCAGACCAAACCGATAAGATGAAAAAAATAGAGGATCAAATAAAGCTTTTTCAAGGCGAAATTCAGCTGGTTGCTAGTATGCAAAAAATACTAGCAACCATGCATTGTCTTAAATGAGAGACTGGACTGTGACTATGAGAGGCCTCAATAGAAAGATGAGTCATTAAAACGTAGCAGTAACATTATATATGTAGATTTAGCGAGCATTAGTTGTTTAAATGGGGCCAGCGACCCCCATTTGAAAGCTGGAGAGAGTTAGAGGAAGAAGGCAATTAATTCAAAAACTATAAAAAATTAACAATGACCAATTGAAAAGTTGCTTAGAATTGGCCATTCTATAACAAGTTATGATTGAAGGTGAACCACCCTTTTAAAGAAAGATTGTGTATCTAACTGCACCACCTTCTATGTGTGAATTAAATATTTAGTAAAAGTAAATTCCTATTAAAACTTAAAATATTGATTATGGGGTCAAGAGCTGAAAAAACTATAGATAAAAATTGAGATAATCACACTACAGTATCAGGGTGTAAGTGGTGGAGCAGGTTCGCCAGTTGCAGTGGTTATGTTTCAGATCTCTCATCCGGTAACACTGCCACACTAAATGATGCCAGCAGGGTTATAGTAAAGCTATAGGTCATTAACAGTAGTCAGGCAAACCATGCTGCAACTTGTAAGGACCCTTCCTATGCCTGGTCATAAACCATCAAACGTTGGCCTAAAAGTGAATGGTGGTTTTCAGCACGTAATAGCCATGATAATTTGTGCCCTCTGACTACCTACTTAAACCTATTGCTGCCTAAGTATAATGCCCTTGTGATATTTATGCATCTTGCATTCCATTTTGCACGAATCCTGCGTCATACAGTATACTGCGTAGCTTTTAAAAGCAGATTAATCCAAGAATCTGCAGTTGTGTCTTTACATTAAAGGAAAAGTAAACACTAAAGATGACTATGGGTAAAATTGCCATATTTTATATACTGAACTTATTGCACCAGCCTAAAGTTTCAGCTTGTCAATAACAGCAATGATCCAGGACTTCAAACTTGCCACAGGGGGGTCACCATCTTGGAAAGTGTCTGCGACACAGTGGGCTCTGAGCAGCTGTTGAGAAGCTAAGCTTAGGGGTTGTCATAAATTATCAAGCAGAAAATGAGGTTGGTCTGTAATATAAGCTGATGCTACAGGGCTGATTATTAAATTCTGATGCTAGTTGCACTGGTTTCTGTGTTGCTATGCAGTAATTATCTGTATTAATCACTAATTGGCCTTATATTGTGCCATTTTTATACTCTGTGTACTGTATATTGTGAGTGGGTCCCTAAGCTCAGTAAGTGACAGCAGTACAGAACATGTGAATCAGTAGAAAAGAATATGGGGAGCTACTGGGCATCTTTGGAGACACAGATCTTTATTGCTAAAGGATTGTGGTTACCTTGGACTGGTACAGAAGCACAAAACATAATGTTCAAAATTTTTAGCCTACTTGTTTAGTTAAGCTTTAGTTTTCCTTTAAAGAGGAAGTACACCTCCTTTTGAAGAAGAGTTCAATGATTAGGGCCTATGTTGACATTACTTTTTGCCTACTGTTACCACTCCATGTTGGGTTCTTGTGGTATAAATAATTAGATATTGATTATTTTTGTTAAACAAAATATAAATGAACAATGTCTTTGGCTTTGGCTAAGATCACATGTGGTGTTTTCTCTGTCTGAACTTAACCCCAGTTCACCCGTCACTGTACAATCATTCTGCCTGTACCCAGCCAATGACAAAGAACAACACTGCATAAACTTGATGTGGTGAAAGCAAACAAATTTACTTGAATTTTTCTAAAGTATTTTTATTCACTAGAAGATTGCATACTTATCTCTTGACTAAAATACAACCGTCAGTTGTCACACAAACTCTAGCCAGATCACTATGTGTCTTCTGATACGATCCCTTGCATGTTATTGACTTTGACTGACTGCAGCTTGTACTGACCTTGGCATGTTTCCTGATTATGTCTTTGTGCGTCCAAATAAAGATCCCAGTTTATAGAGGAGGAGCTTTTCCTTCCTTGTCTTTGCAATTTTTCCTCTGTTGTCAGTGATCTTAGTGCATTTGTGCAGTAACATACAGTTAGAAGCACTATATGGCTACTAATTCTAGATGAATAGCTTGGTTTTGTCTATTCCGGAATGGTGGTTAACTGTAGGACTGTCTCTTTATCTACTTAACCTGGCTTGTTACACAGAAGAAAGTGAGCAGATAACACACTCCAACTGAGTAATTAAACTAAAACGTGCAGTATAGACGAGATCCAAAATGAGGTTTAACTGTGAAGGTGTCAAGTTTCTTGTAACCTGATTTTAAACCAGAATTTTGCAATTTCAACTAAGTTGAAACAAAACAAATGTAGGAGGCATCAGAACGCTGACTATAATTCAAGTCTGATCACAAACAACAGTGTCCAACCTAACCAATGCTCTTGTGGCTGGAAGAAAAAAATGCAGCCAAAAAATATTCTAGTGGAATACAAAAGAGTAGAGGTTGTTAAAGCGGCAAAAGGAAACGTTTGAGAATGAAATGTTGGGCAGGCAGATGGTTGCATTCTTTTGGCTAAATATATTTAACTAAGAGTTTTATAAATAGGAAAGGGGATGGTAAAAGTTATATACACTGTTTAAGTGCCATATGTGCCCATTAAGTTATTGTCATTAGATTAGCTGCAATAGTGCAAGCTAGAATAGTTCTAGTAGAATAATTCTGTAGAAAGTTTTACCATACCCGAGTAAAAATCTCTAGAAGCTCTCTGTTTGTTTAAGATAGCAGCTGCAGTATTAGTTTGGTGTGACATCACTTCCTGCCTGAGTGTCTCCCTACTCACTTATAGATCTGGGCTCAGATTACAGCAGAGAAGGGGGGGAGGAGAGGAGAAATACCTCTGCAAAATTCCTCTGCAAATGTCATTTGATTTATTGACTCATTTATATTTTTGTGGAACAGAGAGTAAAACCGCAGGAGGGTGGTTAGTCAGAAATAAAAGTATCCTGATTTGGACTGCTGAATCTAAGATGCAGTTTTTATGTTAATTATTTACACAGTGGACAGTGATTGGCATTATGAGATGTCATATGTTATGAGTGACCTAATAAAAGAACCAAAAAGAAATAAGCTTTGAATTTCAGGTGAAGATGTGCCTGAGACTGTACCAAATCTAGTTTGGAGGAATGCTAGATTACTGGTTGCTACAGACAAAGTAAAAGGTCAAGAAAGCCAACCATGTCAACGTTCAGAAGAATTAATGGGGGAGCTGTTGTAAAGAAAAGAAAGGTCACACTTTTTTAATGTGAGTTTGAGGAAGGTAGTGGTGATAGCCCTGGAGGTGCGGAGGGATATCCAATTATTGTTTGGCCAAATAAGTAAGACAGATTTAATATTTAAAGTGATACCGCTCTGAGGGGGGGCTTTTAATGGAAGCTATTCGGCATGCAGCACCTCCTTGATATGGACACGTACCTATGATTTTTATGGAAATGGGATATCGCTTTAAGGAAATATTTGTTTTCCTTAACAGCCAGTTGCTAATAATGGTTACAAATGCTCCTG
This sequence comes from Xenopus borealis, assembly GCA_024363595.1. Taxonomy (NCBI): domain Eukaryota; kingdom Metazoa; phylum Chordata; class Amphibia; order Anura; family Pipidae; genus Xenopus; species Xenopus borealis. The sequence continues at coordinate 30,580,220 of CM044447.1, forward strand.
CATAAAATGCTGCAATTCATAAAGTTCACAACATATTGCACACACTAAATGGAGTATAGATGTGGGGCAATACTTCAATATGTTAATGAGGTACAGGGGGGCAACTGTCATTTACTTTCTCTGAGGAATGGTCAGCTATTGTTGCTGTGTTTATTATTCTGCAGTATCTAACCTTGAACGCTGTACTCACAGCTTGCACTTCACTGACTTTATGCAGGTACCAAGACAATTTGCTTGTCTAGAAAGCTGCAATTCGGGGAGTTTAGTCGTCTGGCGACAAATCTCCTCTTCTTCGGGGCAACTAATTTCTCCCTGCTGGCTAGAAAGAAAATCGCACTTGGAGCACCTCGTTTTCCAAAGTTACCTGACGAGGAAACTTGAGAAAACGAAGCACTCCGAGTACCATCCTGACGGCGATTTTGGAGGCAGTTCAGGGAGATTAGTCGCCCTGAAGAAGAGGAGATTTGTCACCGGGCGACTAATCTTCCCGAATCGCAGTGTGTGTCTCTGCCCTTAGTGAGCATCCTTGGTTCAGGCTATATTCTTTGATGTGAGTTATACGAGACTATCACAACGTTATTTTCTTAAATAGTTTTTATTAGAATTTAGTGCTAGGCTCTCATTAGAGTGAACTGCCTCAAACTGATTTTCTTTCTACTTTAATGAGCTTTACAGGCACTAAGCCCTAGTATAAGTAAAAATTTGAACTTCCAGGGCAGTAACACATTTGCAGTAACTTCCTGTTACAGGGAAAGTATGTTCCATGCTTTTATTCATTTGTGCTTTTAATAAATGAGGATTCTTTAAAAACTAAGTTAGTTTGTGGTAGAAAAACACCCCTAAACCACACAAATCCGATTTTTGATAAACAGGCCTTCCCATCTAGTAAAGTAAAATTTGCCCCCAAAGTTACTGCAAAGGAATGAACCACAGACTGGAAGCCATTTGTAATTTTTTATGAATTTTATTGATATTAGTGCATTGAAAATATATAATAAAAATTAAGAAAATAACTTTGTGATACTGCCACTTTAAATACTTATTGTTTACTCGTGGCCACTTCATATAATACAAGTGACAAACAGTATTTTCTGGCTTTAGTTGTTTATTCAGTTCAAATATTCATAGACTCGGCTCAACAATTTGGGCCAAGTTAAAAGATATTCATGAAATAAAGATATCATCTTGGCTCTGATCATAGTCCTAGCCATACAAATTAAATGAACTCTGTTGGAGCCATCTAAAGAGCTTTTATGGGATAAAAGTAAGTAACTTGAACTGTCTCCTAAGGATAACAGTCAGGGTTTGAGCAGCATGGTCATGTTTTCTTCTGTGATTTTATAAAGCCATGGCAGTTTATCAGATTTCAAACATTGTTCAGTGTTGTTTTTGTATGTGATGTTTGCAAAAGAATCTGGATGTGGCCAAAAACATGTTGCACGTGTTACAAGGAGACATTGTGAGTGACTGATTCAAGATTCTCTTTTTTTCTATGCCTTTTGTTCTAGTTCTATATTTAGTTTTTTCCATTACGAAATAAAATACAATTCTATACAACATTCAAATATCCGTTCATTAAAATATTCAATGTTTATTTGTAAATAGGAAAGTATTATTTGGCTATTCATTTCTGTTCTCTGGGTCTGACTCTTCACTATATGCAAGAGTCAGTTCTCCTATATGGTTTTTAATTAGCACCATTACTGTGGGTGCATTCTTTGTGTCTTGCCCATTCTGCAGAACTTTACTAAATTCATATGAGTCCCAGTTCCAGCTAAGCTTACAATTTTAGAAACCTGTCACATAAACACACTATATTAGGAGCTTATTAATCTTCCTGTCTGTTTCAGGAGTAAGCTTAATGTTACTTTGACATCAAACATCAAAGATAAGGTCTAGAGAGATTAGTAATGCTGCTTGTATTGTAAAACAGTAAACTGGCTAAAGAATTGTGTACAGATGGACATGTTCAATAGAACATTCTATACTTGGAGAAGGCTTCCAAGCAAGGTTAAACCCACTTTTATTCAGTTTGTTCACTACTTGACTTGGTGGAGGACATTATAATCAATATCTCTGGGTTTCCTGATGATACAAAACTATGTAGGCCAGTTAACTCCATCCAGGGTTAGGCATCCATGGAGGAGGTCTGGACAAACCATTATATTTGGCAGCTAAGTGACAGATAAGATTCAATGCTGTTAAATAGTGATGGGCGAATCTATCCCGTTTCGCTCCGCCGAAAAATTCGCGAATTTCCAGTCTCGTCATTTATGACGCGTCGTTTTTGGCGCGTCACGTTATTTTTGGTGCGTGACTTTTTTTTTATGTCAGTGAATTTTCGGCAAGCGAATTTTCTTTGGCGTTTCGCGAATTTATTCGCTGGCGGCGAATCGCGCAAATTCGCACCTCGCGAATAAATTCGCCCATCACTACTGATAAATTTAAGTTATGCATTTGGGATCCAAAAATATGCAAGCCACCTATTTAGTTAGACACAGACTTGAAGGAAAAGGACCAGGCAGTACTCGCAGATAAATAACTTTTAGCTGTGGCAAGTCATGTCATGTCAGCAGCAGGAAGGGTCAACAAGATATTGCCCTGTATTAAAAGAAGTATAGATTTAATTTTTACAAGGTACTGGTGTAGCCCAATCTAGAATGTGCAGTCCAGTTATGGTCTCCAAAATTTAAAATTATATAAAGAGCGAAAGTCCAAAGAAGACCCAATAAGCTGATGATGGAAATGGAAATTAAGAAGAAAGGCTGGCTAAGTTTGGTTTGTTTACAGTGGGGAATAGTCACTTAAATGGCGATATGATTACTTTGTCTATAATAATACAAAGGGGGCCATAAACTAAGGGGCACATTTACTAATGGTCGAAGTGAAAATTCAAATTAAAAAAATTTTGCATTTCAAAGTAATTTTTGGCTACTTTGACTATCGAATAGGCCAAAATTCAATTCAAACTGAAAAAAATCAAAGTACTGTCTCTTTAAAAAAAAACAAATTCAACACTTTGCCACCATAAACCTGTCGAATTGCTATTTTGGCCTATGGGGGACCTCCTGGAACCTTTAAGGAGTGTTTTTGAAAATTAAAGAAAATAATTTTTTTTGCCAAAATCTTTGAATCGAATAATGTATTCGAATGATTAGAACGATTTTTAATTGATTGAAAATGGACCTATTTGATGGAAATAGGTCCATTTTCGATCGAAAAAACACTTTAAAAGAAATTTGATGGTCGAATTTCGTAGTTTTTTTACTTCGAAATTTGACCCTTAGTTAATCTGCCCCTTAACGTTCTGATCCTTTATTCACCAGGCTTTCCAGCAAACATAAAGTCATCCATTTAGATTAGCAGAAAATAGGTTGATTCTTAAGGGTTGGGGCAGATGGGAAGATTTGGGGTGATTTAGTCACCTGGCGACTAATCGCCTCTTCTGCAGGGTGACAATCTCCCCCAACTGCCTTCTTTCTGCTTTCCATCTGCTTGAAGGAAGAATCGCCTGCGCTAATGCATTCGCAGCGCTTCAATTTCCAAAGTCGCCCGAAGTTTTCTCGTGAGGCGAGTTTGGAAATCAAAACGCAGCGAGTGCATTAGCGCAGGAGATTCTTCATTCAAGCAGACGGAAATCTCTCCCCAAAGCTGTTGTACTGGCAGATAACATAAAACACCTTCTAGAGAACGGTGGATGCCTTTTAAGAAAGAAAGAAAAGTTACTAAAATGATACTATAAAGTTGATCTAGGTACTGGTTCGAATGCTATCTTGGCAGTAAGAAAGAAATGGTTCGGAAATGGTTGTAGAGGCCTTAAAGAAAGGAATATTACATTTTCAACCTAAATTTGTTATTCCATAATCTGAATTTATGTAATACTGTATTCACATCTGTTTCTTCAACAGATTGAGATATACATGGATTTCCTATATTTAGATGTTCATATAATGTAATCAATATCAGGGATGATTTTTGGGTATTGGATTAAACATTTTATAGCTAGCTAGAAATTAACTAGCAAATTATTACCACCAAGTAATTCTACATGGGGTTTTTGTAATAAAAGACACTAAGCATGCCCAGGAGTAGAAGCAAACATCTTATTGGTTACCCCTGGGTAAACTGAGTGCCTTTTTTTAATATATGGAGGCATGTCTTTGATAAAATCTGGCAAATTATAAAGCATAGATTTATGACCTTATATAAAACATGTATTTGAAAGAAACATTACTAAAAACAGTATAAAAATAAAATATGCACTATGTTTGCACAGGAGCAGTAACCCGATCAGCAGGTAGAATCTACTGGTCAGCTTAGAGGCACAGAGAGGACCACCACATATAGACATAATTTTGCAAACTACAAGGCTTATCAGTTACAAGTACCTAAACAATTACAAAAGCTATTAAGAAAGAAACTGCTGTCTGTTCTGTGCCAGTTTTGATTATGTGATACCAACAATTGTTAGTAGCCTGGCCAGGATGTTGAAAGGAGAAGGACGGAAGTTTTTTTACTGGACATTGATATAGCCCTATAAAAATAAAGGACCTACTGTATTGAGAAATTCAGCTTACATGCACAGTTTAAGACAGTAAAAATGTGTTTGTCCTGTAGAACATTGTCCTTGGGCAAGGAAATTGGAAGTTTGGTAAGAATTTGTAAATATCCTCCTGGATTGCCTGTTAATGATGTGTACTTCAGCAACACCACCCAACCCCAAAGTTATGGGACAGGCTGGCACCAATGCTGTGCTGGGAAAAAAGATTGGCTGCAAGATAAAAAAGAAAAAGAGGACGTTCCAGACACAGAATATCTGAAGTAAGTATTAAGCATTTGAAAGGGTGTGAATATGACAATGGGTTATTGACAGCAAAGCGTCACACTGGCAGGAAAAGGGTTTTCCTCTCTGTCTGGGTTAGAATGCTTTCTTTTGCCATGGAAATGCACAATGAAAATTGTACTACAGACGTCAGAGCATAAAGGAAAGGGATTTTTTTTGTAGAGATTAAGAGTATTCTATTGAGAAGAACAGCCTTGCACACATTTCCCTCTCACAATTTTTTTGGTGGCATTTCCCAACTGACAAATTACCTAAGGTGTTTTGCACAAATATTTTTACGCAGAAAAAAGTTCCCAACTTGTTTTCTATTTTTATATTTCTGTGCCTTTCCATGCTGAATGTGTACACTATAAAGAATACCTCCATAAGGGTTTGTGATTTGTGTTACAAATTGAGATGTTTAGGTTCATGAGTAAATAGATAAAAACAAGAGGGAATGGCCACATGACAGGAGTGATATAGTATACAGCAGGGGGCCCATATGCTAACAACTAAATGTAATTTTTTTCACAAATTATGGTTTCCCCCCTGCAAAAAACCTCTTCAGAAGGGACCGGAACACTCCGATCTCCATCCTCCCGTCCACTTCATGCCCCATTTCTTCCCCCACCCATGTCCCACCTCAACTCTGCCCACCGCATGTTCTAATGATTCTCTCCAGGATAGATATGATAGTGGTCTCCAGGTATCCTGAGCCCTCAGTTCATAAAAAGTACTTTCATGTTCCTTGTCTGATCACTCTCCTGTCCTGGTCAAGGAAAGCTTAACTGGAATCTCAATGGTGGCTGAGTTGAGTTAGCTAAAACATTGGCCATGTTACAGCAACAATTGTACAATTAAGACTAACTGAACTTAATTTGCTCTTGGCACAGCAGGCTGATACATCAATATTTGGGGAAAACAGTTGACTACCCTTTAGCTAGAGTATTTACCTCTCTGAGGAATAAGAGCTAAGGTTTATGGCCTTTCCACTAAAACTAAAAAAGTCACAGAGGTAGGGGTAATACTTGCTGTTTTGAATGTAGAAAAAAAAATTGTAGCTAAGGTCCATGTAGACCAAGGTGGATTTTTTCAAGGGGAGATGAGCTGCAAATAATATTTGTAAAATATGTAATTTCAAACTCATTAATAATAATATAAAATAATCTAAATGAAAGAGGAAATTAAAATACCCCCCTCAATGCCATTATAGCTTGATGTCAACAAATTTGACTCATGGGTTGGCATTATTTATTCTGGTAAAGTATACTTTCTTGCCCCGATTTATACATTACATTCAAGCCTTATAGAAACATCCCACATCAACAGTTAGTTCATTAGGATACAATTCACTCCCTATAAATATGAAAATAGGCACTAGACAGGAATGTCCCCATCACCCTTTCACATTTTGTTAGCAATCAAACCACTGGCCTGTACCCTCAGGCATAATCCTGATATATTTGGTCTCCACACACCCCTAAATAATTATAAATGCACCATATACGTTAACTATGTTCTCTTTTTTCTTAACAAACCTTTAACTACATTACACAATCTGGCTAAAATATTATGGAATTTTGGACGATTGTCTGGATTAAAATTTAACTCTTTAAAATCTTTTCCCTATACAAATTATTTGCTTTGGGTATTCTTGGATCATGGTCAAACCCAAGATCCCTAGGAAATACACAACCCATCACCATAAAAACGGTGGATGCCAGACTTCTAGAAATATTTGGTAACCTCTTAGATAAGCTAAATGGTAAAATGGCATATAAATCTAACCTCAATGGTTCCACCTAGAAGGAGCAAACATAAACAGTTGCAATATGTCAAACATATTGTAGATTCCTAAAAAATCTTAGACCCTTGGGAATAAATCAAATTTGAAAACAAGCTTTGGGTCTGCTTATAAACTGTATGGTACAAAAACCCTGTATAATAGGAAATACATATAGTTTTGTATGGTAAGGGGAAGATTTTGGGATCTCACTAAATCTGGAAAGTTACTATCATTTTATGATCATTCCCTTAAAGAAAAATTTGATATTCCACCAAGTGAAAATGTTCCATCTACTAAAAATTCACCATTATGTATCCACCCTTCCAAAACGTAAGGAGATCCCATCGACCACACATTTTGAGCACCTCTAGTACCCCCTAAGCCCTAAAAATATTTTGCCAATATATCAGGAACCGATATCCACAGCTGAAAATATGTACAGGAATGGTACAAGGAACTGGGCAACCCACAACCTTAAGAGGTCTGGTCAGATATTCTACATCAACCAGCTAAAAGTTTAGCCAATGCTCGGATCTAGGAAATCTCTTAAAATGTATACTGTGATGGTAAAATGGGGGTTAATTTGATGGGCACAATGGGCTGTATTCTGTAGGACCACCAAATAGTAAAAATACCTTGAGATTGCCACTGTATCTTAGGATCTCTTATCCAGAAAATGGATATGAAGAAAGCGCTGAATTATGGTAAGGCCAACCCCTTAGAGTCCATTTCAAGCATATAACTTAAATTTTGTAAAATCATTTCCTTCTTTTCTTTATAATAAAGCAATACCTTGCACATGTAACTAAAAAGTTGCATCCATAGTGGTAGCAAAACAAGTATTTTTAGTTTATTTAATGTTGAAACTTTTTTAGTAGACTTAAGTTATGGAGATCCAAATTACAGAAAAAACCCAGCTCCAAACACTTAAAATAATGAAACCCTAAATTGTACTGTATGCTTATTTTCTGGTGATAGTACATTGAACAAAATACTAAATTTTGAAGACAGATTTGACTATTTTGGAGAACCGGGTAGCAATGTTCAAGTGTACAATTATGAAAGCATGGTTATATACTTGGTTAAAAATAACATTCATGTTAGTTATCTACTAAATGATAGTGTTTTGGGGACCTTCTTAATTGAGGAAGATCTAAGGTCCTTTGTGGGAAACTGACTGTTCCAATCTAGGTAGTGTGAGAGTCTACTAAAGCAAGTAAAGTACTCTCTTGCATAAAAAAAAGAGCACTCACGGGATGAAAACATAATATTGCCTTTTAATAAAGCCTTAGTAAGGCCTCACCTTAAGTATGGGTACAGAAAACAGAGACATGCAAATATATTGGTAACAATAATGAAAGGCTATAACTGTTGGGGCTGCTTTCTCTACTAACACAGTTTAAAAGAATAAATTATGGTAGTAAACACTCCAAAGAACAGGAATAAGTTTACAGCCCAAGGCACTTTAGTACTAGTGAATTAGCGAGGATTCATTTACTCACTTTGTTTGCAACTGATTTTTTTAAGCAAATGTTTAGTTTTACATTCATTTTGGAATTAATTTCATGCCAGAATTAATGAATTTATTCTTGTAAGCAGAAAGGTATGCATTACAGTAACTCGAGACAAGGATTTGCGTGTACAATAAGGGGAAATTGTTGGATAAGAAAAACTCTAAACAATAACATTTGTGGGGGTCTCTTCATATCAGACAGTTCCAAAATCCTTTGGGTATGAGCAGATGTAGCATCAGACTTATGTCTGGTCTTTGCACTCAATGGATGTTTAAAAGGCATATTTTGAATTGATTTTTGGAAATAGGTAAAACCCCTAATTTTGGAATTTGCAGTTATGTATGTTAGAATAGAAAGTGCTATTAACCATTTTGATTTTTTCAGAATGTACTATTTACTTTCTTAAAAATACAGTATATGGCATTTTGTTGCACTTATTTACACCTTATGAATTTGTGGTTCTTATTAACTCCGATGTTTTCCATTCAATAATCCCTATTCTGTAATCGCATCTTTAACAAAACCTGCATTTAATGCTGTAAATGTGTCAATTTTGTTGATGTATTAATCTTTGTAAAAATAAAAAAGCTGTTGTAATGCAAGCGACTCACAATGTGTGCATTTCTAGTGAGTAATTACCTTTATTACAATTATATTTTACAGCACCCCAGCCATTGGATTTCATGTTAAAATAGTTGCATTTCCTGCAAGCTGTTTTTACCATTGATATAATTAATTGTAAGGAATTTCAGACCACCCTGAACAATTGGATCATTAAAGGGAGTTGATTTCTAAGCTACATATTCTTTTTAAATAGTTACTAGCATCGTACATTTTTTTTTTAAAGAAAATGGTGTCTTTAAACTTAATATCCAAATTGGTAAATTCAAGAACTCCTTCCCATACCCACACTTCATTACATGTGAATATTGTTGATTTTCTGAGCAACTCCTAATCATGAGGTGTTTTTGCCAAGATTTCCAGATTTCAGAGCTTCCACAACTTTTTTCAATGCCACAGATTCTAGTTTTCCTTATGTTTACTACATCCCAAGTAATGGATATTTATGTCCCAACCAAGGCCCGTTTAAATCATCATTACTCTATCCCCCGGTCTAGCCATTGCAAAGGAGTGGTCACACTCCTCTCACTTACCCCACACACCCTGAAATTGTCTCAGACCTTGTCACTCCACCTGCTCCACTAAAGCTATATTGTGGCGCCAGGGGCCAATGACAGCAGTGCCCCCCTGGTTACCACCAACAGCTGAATTTCCGGTTTTCAAACACTCTGCACTATCGCCGTGGACCCTCCCCCACCCACCCCTGTCCAGCTCTGAAAAAGTGAGCACCATGGGGAAGGGGGGGCGGCATATTGAAGACTGCCTCAGGCAGCGATATCATCAGGATCGATCAGCACGGTCTCCCTAAGAATCTAGACTCTATCTCAGTCCAACAGTTATTTGTCACCCCACCTGTTCTATAGGGATACCATCCATGAGTCACAGTTGAACAGGTATGATAAATAAATAGGACAGAGGTGTGTGGCTTACTATGACAGGTTCCCACAGAGTAAGCTTCAGGACATCAAAAAGGCTTTTATTTGAGCCAGCAGCAACAGCTACAAAATAAAGGCAGTTTTCTTTCCAAACAACAAAAAAATAGCTATTGGCAACAGTATTAGTATTATGAACAGAAAGGCAGTTCAATTACACTTCCACATGGTGATAGTATGTGCACAGGCACATAGGATCCTTAGTGTCAGGATCCCATTTTTTCCTGTCTCTCCCAGCTAATGCTCTCGAAAGACTGACCAGACTGGGTTTTAAGGAGTGCTGATTAGCCACCTAAGGTTAATCAGACCCAGCTGGTCAGCTTGTAGAACTTCACTCCGCTACACTTCCATATTAGGGCAGAACTCCACAGGCATCTTCTGTGCAAAGATACAGGCATCACATTTGATGCAATGGAAATAAGGTAAGTAACAGAATTGTCGGATGGTGTCACAGCTTGATCCGATGCAACATGACTGTCAGATGCAAATGCTGCCTCTATTTCCGTCGCTTTCGATGTGACGCCTGCGTCTTTGCACAGTGCTTCCAATCACTCAGAAAACGTCTGTGGATTTCTGCACTTAGAGTTTATGGTTTAGGGCATTTTTACCAAGGCCCCCCTGCATTCTGTTTTGTTCCGTTCAGCTGCAGGGGAGTGCAGGAGTAGACGCACTTGATTCTTTTCAATGTGGCTGTACTCACGCAGACACATGTCGGTGCCGAATGCAGGTTGAGACGCAACATGCTGCATTTTACCTGCGTTGGTTGCTTACACGTGTCTGTGTGAGTACAGCCCCCATCAAAAGAAATGAGTGCGTCTACTCCTGCTCCCCTGTGGCTGAACAGAACAAAATGGAACCCAGGGGAGTGCAGGTAAAAACATCCATGTGTAAGAGCCCTAAATTAGTTATCTGTAGGGTTAGATTAGCAACACCCAATAAGTAAAGTAGTTATCTGGCTCATGAGTTTAGGTAATAAGAAGCATAAAGGGCTTGAATTGGTGTTACTGGCAGTGATGACATGATTCTGTTTTGCTCCCTGGTCTCCTCGATGCTATAAACTGCTCAGTGCTGTGTTTACAGAACACACATTATAAATAATATCTCTCAGCTCTCTGCATGAGTTTTGTGTCCCATAAAGAACGCATCTTTATGAATGTACTTTTTTGGAGAATGTTAAAATTAAAATATGCGGTGACTCCCTGTGACTTGATTGAGGCATTGTGCTCACACAAAAAGCACATATACATGCTAGCGTATGCCAGCCATTAAATGGACAGATAAGTGGCTTACTCCCACACTTTTTCTGCTGAAGTGATACTGGCATTGAGAAACTACTCTTCAAAATATAGAAGTACATTAAAAGTTACCTATAGGCCATTTTGATCATTTATAGTTGACAGGTCAGCTGTTATAAGTAATTGTTAGTTGAAGTTCCTAAACTTGGTTGTTTTGCCAACCTGTCCCTTCTCAACCTACTGTAAACTGCTGCTGTAAAAATATGGCAGCGTACGGAAACATGGTGAATGAGGTAGGTAATGGAAAAGCATTGGACTAATAGTTTTATGGAAATTATAAGTAGCATGCAAAGACAATGATATGATAGATGCAAAAAAAGGTTCATTACTGGTGGCAGTATCTCTTTAAGCTAATGACGAGGGGGGGGGGCATTTAAGGCACTTCATTTTAGTAGCCTGTAAACAATGTATCAGAGCAGCCCTCTATAGACTTTTGTCAGTCTAGCAGAGCCTAGCAAAGCATCATTGTGCTGCCATAAACTATTGTCTTACAATTTCAGTTTAATATTGTTAGGTAATGCTTCAGGGATGTGCTTTTGGCCTACTGAAAAATGCATTGCTTAAAAACAGTAGCCCCCCACACCCATTTTGCCCTTATTGTTACAACCTGCATTCTTACCCTCATTGCCATTAGCTGTTCTATGATAGAGGGCATAGAAAATCACACTAGGTTATAAGATGTTGATATTTTTAATGTGGTGGTTCGCCTTTAATTTAACCTTTAGTAGGATATAGTATGGCCAATTCTAAGCAGCCTTTCAGTTGGTCTTTATTTTTTTCTAATTTTTTTTATTATTTGCCTTTTTCTTCTAACTCTTTCCCAATTTCAAATGGGGGTCACTGACCCCATCCAAAACAAACGCAGAGCACACATCGTTAAGGCCGAACCACAGTGCCACGTTCCATGTGTCAGATAATTTTTAAGGTGTTTTAGACTCCATTGCAGGGGTTAGCATATATTTGGGTGCATATTATGAGACACCTGAAACCTTGTCTGATATGCCCAGCAACCAACCAACATCTGTCAAGCCCATGAAAATCCTGTCTATACTGTATAATTCAGCTCACCCCCACATGAAGTGTGCAGGAGCCCACAACTGGTTTCATGTCAGCTGTGTGCCTTTGATTAGTGGCATAACAATAGAAAGTTGGGCCCCCCCCACAAAAAACATCCAAGCCAACCTCTCCCCCTGGGCACATACGCAGTCGCAGGGTCTGTTGTGTGGTAGCTACACTGCTGTCTTGGATCAGATTGGTGTAAGTTCAGGCTACCCTGCCATAGAATTAAAATGATAATAAGTGTCACCAAGGGAGGAGATGGCACCTGAACCTGTACAGCACCTAGGGTTTCCATCTGGCCGGTAAAAATTATGGTTGATCCCAA
>CM044447.1:30612494-30622947 GCA_024363595.1 Xenopus borealis
CAAACCAATACATGCGGGGTCGGGCTGACCTCACACTGCTGTTCGCTGGCGGGGGCTTTAGGGTCGGGAAAATCCTGACATGCACATCACTACTCTAGACATATATAAACCAAAAATAAATGGACTTTATTAATGGTAAAAGAAATCATCCTAGAAATCTGCCACTGGGTTGTGTTTTTATTTTTATTGTTCTGTTTTTAGTGTGGGGAAATGTTTACCTGTTTGTCCTTTAGCATAAAATCTTCTTTTTGCACCTACTACTGGGCAGTCTCTGCTGGGGAAGCAGGGGCTGTAGTGATTAGATAAATTAAAAGTATGAATGAAAGTAAATTTGTCAGCTGCAAAGTTAAAGTAGCAAGATGAAGTTTAGTTGTTTTTAAAAATCTCTGTCACAAAAGCAAATGGAAACATTATGCCTATTGTAAAGTCTGTGAGCGGTACGGATAGTGCAAATAACTTGTTTCTGAGGAACATCTGTGCATACTCTACATATTCATTGCATATTTTTTTGGATAACATAAGTAGTATACATTTTATTGCAGGTTCTCCAGCTAATTGCTGAACGTCAAAACATTTGCAAACAAATCCACATACCAGCACAGAGTGGAAGTAACAGAGTTCTGGAGAGCATGAGAAGAGGGTACGTTTACTTTTAATTGTCCGCTTAAAGGAGAAGGCTTATCAGAAAAGTCCACCTAAATATACTAGTTATATACTACTAATACCTCAAAGTAGTGCTGCTCGGAGTCCTCTGTCACTCTATTAAAAACCTGCTTGCCCTGGGCGTGAGCATGCTCCGTTTGCTCCTCTGGAACCCCACCCCCCTTCTCTGTTGTAATCTGAGCCCAGACCTATAAGTGAGCAGGGAGAGACTCAGACAGGAAGTGATGTCACACCAAGCTAATACTGCAGCTGCTATCCTAAACAAACAGAGAGAGATTCTAGTGCTTTTTACTCAGGTATGGTAAAGCACTCTACAGAATAACTATAGAATTCTAGTTTGTACTTTTGCAGTTAATCTATTGGCAATAAAGTGTCCCCATAGCTTTCCTTCTCCTCTAAGTCATTTGCAAGCAGATGTCAAAGTGTGAATCCATTGGATGATTACCGTTTTCTTGAATTGATAAGATTATAATTTGCTGTCCCAAAACACTGTTAACTGTTTTTCATTGGTTTGTTCCACATAGATACAGCAGAGAAGCTTATCTGGATCTGATTCAGAACATTCGGGAATCCATTCCAGGTAAAATTTGTTAAATAATAGCCAAAACAGGTTTTTGTATTCACTGTTAAATGAATAAATATTTTTTAACATTTTGAGAGCTAGTAAGAACGGAAGTTATTTTATGGCAGCCATAAGAGCTCTGTGTAAAGAGTAGAATATCAATTGTAACCGAGAAGTGTTTGGAGGATAGAAGCCATGATTGTCAAAAACATTCAACAGAAATAGTAAGAACATTTGAAGCAGCTTTTAGCTACGGCTTCCTCTTGTGGGATTAGTCAAAATGTTTCACACATATTATTTTGGTGTTAGCCTGCCAAAAACTTTGGATATTGCTGATGTTCACCTTTAAATGAACAGTTCATATGATGTAAAAAAAATTATATTCTGAGACAATTTGCAATTGGTTAAAAAAAAATTATTATTTGTGGTCTTTGAGTTGTTTAGTTTTTTTATTCAACAGCGCTCCAGTTTGCAGTTTCAGCAACCTGGTTGCTAGGGTTCAAATTACCCTAGCAACCAAGCACTGACTTGGCTAAGAGACTGGAATATGAATAGGAGAGGCCTGAATAAAAAGAGGAGTAATAACAAGTAGCAATATAAATAGATTTGTAGACTTAAGCTGGCCATAGACACAAAGATCCAATCATACGAATCTTTCATATATCTTGCCATGCCGTCATTCAGTCGATCAGACAGGTTAAAAGATTACTGGTGGCTGCTGATCATATCTCTGCATGTATTGCCAAACTGACGATCTTCAGTGGGAGACTGTCACTGTCAGCTTTGTCGAACTTTCCTACGATTGCTGTGGGGCAGAGCATTCAGCTGATCTGTTCTTTTACTACTTTGTTTGATCTGAATGGTTAGTGGCAGGTCGGGAGATGAGGGGTACACTCGTTCGTTCATCCGATATTGCAGGTAGATCTTCGTGTCTATGGCCAGCTTAACAGAGCATTTGTTTTTAGATGGGGTCAGTGACCCCCAGTTGAAAGCTGGAAAGATTCAGAAGAAGGCAAATAAGGAAAATAAAATATACAAAATAAAAAATGGAGGCCAACTGAAAATTAACCATTCTACAACATACTAAAAGCTAGCTTAAAGGTGAACCACCCCTTTAACCGAGCCCAAAAAAATTGCTTTTCCAAATGTACAGTATGCTCCAAGTGACTGTTAGTCTGTGCTTAGAAGCTGCTGGATACAATAATTTCATGGGTTCTTGCTTTCAGAACTATTTCTATACATTGGTTGAAAAAACATTTATGAAACTTTAGACTCAGGATTATTGTACTTTTTTATTATGTGTGGCTATTGTGATTCACATAAAGTTTGTCCCAGTAATCAATGAGAACAAACACTGTGCTAGACAAGTAAAATTCATGTGCTTCCACTATTAGAACTAGGGCCAATTTGTATTTGCCTGCATTATTTTACCATGTTTTACATTAAGGGGCAGATTTATCAAGGGTCGATTTCGAGGGTTAAAAAAACTCTCGAATTCGACCATGTGAATAGCTGGTTATAGTGTGGGAAGTAAAATCCTAAGAATATCGAATTTGAAGGATTTTACCGCAATATATCGATCGATAAAATTGTTCGAATCGAACAATTTTAACCATTCGACTGAACTTTTTTATTCGATCAAAAATAATGAAAGCCAATTCGGTAGGTTTGATCTGGCGAACTAGGCAATCGAATAAAAATTTAAAGGGGAAGTAACTCTTCTGTTAGATGAATATTCAAATAGATTTTTATTTGAATCATTCTATTTGATCGAATTTTCAAAATTTCAAATCCTTCATGTGAATTTGATAAATCTGCCCCTAAGTAATTATAGTCGCACATTTATTAACTGGGAATGTATAAGTTATTGATGAAATCATTTCTAGGTGTGAGTCTCAGCAGTGATTTCATTACGGGTTTCTGCCAGGAGACAGAGGAGGATCATCAGCAAACTTTGTCGCTCTTACAGGAGGTTTCTTATAATGCAGCATTTCTGTTTGCCTACAGCATGAGGAAGGTAACAAAGCAAAGTCCCATTTTAAAGGTGATATAAACCCAAAGCTGAATTAATGTAACCTTATGTAAAAGTAACTTTTAGTATGTTATAGAATGGCCAATTCTAAGCAAATTTTCAATTGGTTTTCATTATTTTTTTACAGTTTTATAGTAATTTCTTCTAACTTTTTGCAGCTTTCAAATGGGCGTTGCTGACTCCCTTTTTAAAACAAATGTATTGTTAATTTTTATTACTGAGCCTTCTATTTAGGCCTCTCCTATTCATATTCCAGTCTCTTATTCAAATCAGTGCATGGTTGCTAGGGTAATTTAGACCCCAGTTACCAGAGTGCTTAAGATCCAAATTGAAGAGCTGCTGAATAAAAAGCTAAATAACTCAAAAATAAATAAAATAATACAAAATTAAAACCAATTGCAAATTGTCTCAGAATATCACTCTCTCCATCATACTAAAAGTTATCTCAAAGGTGAACAACCCCCTTTAAAGCGGACCTCTGAGACACCATTAATTGCTTCCTTTATTAGGACTAGGGCCAATTTGCCATTGTCTGTATTATAGTCTTTTTGGTAAATATTACTGAGACTCCATTAGTGTCAGCGATAATAGATAGACAGTCATTTATGGCAACTCTTTTTATGTGTTTTCTGTATAGTCTGTTACGACTTTAAATTAACTTTTAATGTAATGTAGAGAGTAGTATTTTCCATAAAAATGGTTTTATTTTTTCTTATGTGTTTTTTTTAGTTATTTAGCTTTTCATTCTGTGGTTCACCAGTTGCAATCTGGTTGCTAGGGTAATTTGGGCCCTAGCAACCAGATTAACAAAATTGCAAACTGGAGAGCCGCTTAAAGGGATAGTGTCACAGGAAAACATGTGTTTTTCAAAATGCATCAGTCAATAGTGCTGTTCCAGTCAACTTCTGCACTAAAATCCATTTGTCAAAAGAGCAAACAGATTTTTTTTTATATTCAGTTCTGAAATCTTACATGGGGCTAGACATTTTGTCAATTTCCCAGATGCTCCTGGTCAAGTGACTTGTGCCAACACTTTAGGAGGGAACTGCTTTCTGGCAGTCTGTTGTTTTTCCTTCTCAATGTAACTGAAGGAGTCTCAGTAGGACATTGTTTTTTACTATTGAGTGCTGTTCTTAGATCTACCAGGCAGCTGTTATCTTGTGTTAGGGAGCCGTTATCTGATCACCTTCCCATGGTTCTGTTAGGCTGCTGTGGGGGAGGGAGGGGGGGTGATATCACTCAAACTTGCAGTAAAGAGTGACTGAAGTTTATCAGAGCACAAGTTACATGACTTGGGGCAGCTGGGAAATTGACAATATGTCTAGCCCCATGTCAAATTTCAAAATTAAATATAAAAAAATCAGTGTGCTCTTTTGAGAAATGGATTTCAGTGCAGAATTCTGTAAAATAACAATACACTTTACAGAGCATTTGTTTTTTTTAGATGGGGTCAGTGAAAAGCTGAAAGCTGGAAAAAATCAGATGGCAAATACTATTCAAAAACTATAAAAAAAAAAAACTTGAAAATTTAAATCAATTGAAATTGATAAGTGGCTTAGAATTGTTAACTTAAAGGTGGACCACCCTTTTAAGGGCCCTTACACACAGGCATTTTTACCTGCGCTCCCCTGCGTAGCCGTTTTGCTGCGTTCAGCCGCAGGTATAGACGCACTCAAATTATATTCAATGGGGCTGTACTCACATAAACGCATGTAGGCGCCAAACGCAGGAAAAATGCAGCATGTTGCGTCTGAACCTGCGTTTGGCGCCTACATGCGTTAATGTGTGAGTACAGCCCCATTGAAAATAATTGAGTGCGTCTATACCTGCGCTCCCCTGCGGCTGAACACAGCAAAACGGAACGAAGGTAAAAACGCCTGTGTGTAAGGGCCCTAAGGGTGTGAATTTCAGAGAGACCCTTTGAGTCAAAATCCTGGTATTGGCTAATGAGAAGCAGTCTGAGAACGTTTCCATCAATTCATTTGTCCCGTTTGAAATGTTGGATCTTATAAACATAGACAGACAGACAGCAGCTGTGAGCAGAAGGGATATAGCTGTCGGAAGCAAACCTAAAGCTAATAAGAGAGATTAGCATTTTCACCCAGTGAATCTACTGCCTTTGGTTGAAATATGTAAAATACATATAAAATGCGATATATGCAATGCAAATATATGTAAAACACACATAAAATGCTAGGATTTGGTGCATACGGTAATTTAAGAAGCAAAACTAATGTCTAATCCTTCTTCCAAGAAAACAAGGGCCTATCACAGACTGCAGGATGATGTTCCCCCAGAGGTAAAACAACGGCGGTTGGAGGAGCTCATTTCTGTCTTCAGAGAAGAAGCTGGAAGAGTGAACCAGAAAGCTGTGGGTAGTACTCAACTGGTGCTAGTAGAAGGGGTATGTACGTCTGCTCTACTTGGAGACAAAGGAATTAATAAGGGGAAGGCCAGACGGAAGATTTGTCGCCTGGCAACTAATCGCCTCTTCTTCGGGGCGACTAATCTCCCTGAACCGTTTCCCCCTGCCTTCCAGCTGATTAATGAATAATCGCCTGCGCCTAGTCACACGCAGCGCTGCGTTTTCCAAAGTCGCTCGAACTTGCCTCCTTAGGCAATTTATAGTGATTTCGGGAAAGCGCAGCGCCGCTTGTGACTAGGCGCAGGCAATTATTCATTAAGCACATGGAAGGCATGGGGAAGGGGTTCAGGGAGATTAGTCGCCAGGCGATGAATGTCCCCGAATCTTCCCGTGTGGCCTTACCCTAATGGGTGGGTTTATTAATAAAGCAGCAGTTCCAAACCTTCCAATGGTAAGCTACAAGATAGCAGATGAGATCAATCCTATAGTTTTCTACTGGATTTATTGAACATTTACTGTTAGTTTCCTCGAACGCCTTTCCTAAATGTGTATTTTTATTGCTTCCTTTCATAGCCAAGTAAACGTTCTCCAGCAGAACTGTGTGGCAGGAACGATGGAAATACTAAAGTGATATTCTCTGAAACACCAAAATCAGATAACTTAGCACTGGAGGATAAAATCCAACCTGGAGATTATGTCTTGGTGAAGGTGCGTAAAACCATTTCAGATACAGTCAATTCTGTTTTATACTCTATTAAATAAAGTGTGTACTTTTTACTGTGCCAGTAGCCATACAACACTGCACCATAGTTATAACCCTTCACAACTGTAAAAACAAGAAATGCTAATAATAAGAAGGTGGAGCACTTTGAGCGCTCGCCTTTCAGTCAATCAGATGTACAATATGTGCTTCCCTATGAGACATTGGCCAGATACTCACCTGGCCCTACTTACAGTTTACAAATCTACCAGTAGTTCCACCTGGGAGCAAGTTTTGTTAATGGAATTTACTTTACACATAATGTTCTGGTGTGCTGCTAATCATAACTTCTGGATTTATTTTGCAGATAACATCTTCCAGCTCCCAGAGTTTAAAAGGAGCTCTGCTTGGCCTGACCACCCTCCAGAAGTCTCCTGCTTACAGCTGATTGCTAAACATGTGCAATGGAAGCCGATTACTGTGCTGCTCAATGAGATTTGTTTGTATTTATTTATTATTTAGCCTGCACAGTGTTACTGTTGTACACAATTCTGCATTGTTGTAAATCTCTAAAATAAATGAATGTATTTTTACATACAGCATATTGCATTAGCCAACCACGAGCATTTGCTTTAATTATTCACAGAAATTCACTGGCACTGCCAAAGTCTATGTGGCATATGAGTAAAGATAAAGAAGAGATGGTACAATACACTGATATAGACCTCGTGAGTGTTGTTTGGGGGGGGGGAATGCTGTTTTTAAACTTTTAGAACTATGCCCCCTAGAAAATTCTAATTTTATATAAGCTTCATCATACTGAAATATGTTTATTAGCACTATAACTCTCAGAGGATGTTTCTCTTCATTCTGTCTTCTTGCAGCATTTGGGTGACTTGACGCATCCGTTGTCGCGCCAACTGTCTATCTGCAACTTATGAAAAGATCCTGCCTGTAGAGAGACATGCTGTCTGGCTATTTAAATAGAGTGAGCTCTAATACATCCTCTAGGCAAAAGGACCCCCCCCCTATAAGATATATTGGTTCTAACGGTCAATGAATATCTGAACAACTCCTGCATGAAGAGAAACAGATGCTGAGAGAGGAATAGTGAAGATAAACTTGATTATTTCAGAAGTGATGTAGAATGTTTAATTTACTTAAAAAGTTTCTTATTTTAGTATGATGTTTATATTTATATATACTGTCATGGGAAACCATGTTTTTTTTCAAAAAGCATTAGTTAATAGTGCTGCTCCAGCAGACTTGAAATCCATTTTTCAAAAGAGCAAACAGATTTTTTTTTATATTGTTATAAAATATAATGTTTACATGATTTTCTAATAGACTAAGGGCCCTTGCACACGGGCGTTTTGGACCTGCGCTCCCCTGCGTTGCGTTTGGCTGCGTTCAGCCGCAGGGGAGAGCAGGTCTAGACGCACCTCATTCTTTTCAATGAGGTTGTACCCACGAAACACGTGTAAGCGCCGAACGCAGGTTCAGACGCAACCTGCTGCATTTTTCCTGCATTTGGAGCCTACATGCGTTCGTGTGAGTACAGCCCCATTGAAAATAATTGAGTGCGTCTATACCTGCGCTCCCCTGCGACTGAACGCAGCAAAACGGAACGCATGGGAGCGCAGGTAAAAATGCCCGTGTGTAAGGGCCCTTAAGGTGTGAAAGATTATCCGGAAAACCCCAGGTCCTGAGCATTTAGGGTAACAGGTTCCATACCTGTATAAACACTGGGCACCCTTTTTTTTTTTTACACAGCCGCAGGTTAAACAATGAATGCAAGTATTTGATTGGTTGCCACGGGTTACTGCCCAGGTGCAAATTTGCCTAATGTTTATAAATTACTCCCAGTGTGTCCCTCATATGCAATGAGTGTAGACAAGGACCACCCTGCAGGATGGGTGTTTCTCTGGAGTAAAGAGTTTCAGTCAGATCCATTGAGATATAACTGCTGTACTCGAGACCCAGTAAGCCTAGTTAGATGTAAATTAAGAGGAGCAGTTATTAGTAGCCCAAAGTGTTACTGGTCCTTTAATAATTATGTCCTAATGCTGATTGGTTGTAATGGGTTATTGCAACCATATTATGAAGCTGCTGCCCCAAAACCAATGCTTACTTTGTACCTAGAGAAAAGGGCTTTTGCAAAGCTATAGAACAGGGGTCCTAGACCGCCAGGCTGCGGCCAGTCCTGAACTGGCCCCGAGCCTAGCGTCAGATTAATGAGGAGCGTCAAATTGGACACCGGCACATCAGAATTTGATGCCGGAGCACCTGTATTGGACACCAGAGTGCCAGAATTAAGCAGTGACCCCTCCCAAGCCCTGAACCCCAGGTCTTTGTAAATAAATTTAGCGCTACACCGGTCCCAGGGCCAAAAAAGATTAGGGACCCCTTCTATAGAATAAAATATATCTATAGCAAATGAAAACACACTTGAAAAAAATAAATACATTTTCTTTATTTATCCATTAACCATTTATCTTTAGAAAAAGAAAATCAAATTTAAGTATATCAGTGTTGAAAATTTTTAAATACTCATAGATTTGGTCTACACTGTGTTAGTAATGGGAAGCTGGCCTGGCTAAAAACATCCCAGGAGGCTTCTTTCTGTTCTTGTGGCCTTGGATGAAAGCTGCTAAGGGATCCCTGGAATTATTGCCCTGTCCAGGCTGCTGGGAGATGCAGCAAATTCAACACAGTTGAGGAAGGGGAAAAAAACTAAAGCTTCTCCAATTTGCCTGGGGGGGAGGGGGGTTCCTTTCTGACTCCCAAGAGGGCAAGAGAGTCACTTTTAGTATTTTTTTGCTTGTCATTCTTGTAGTTATTCACATGAGGGCAGTAGTCTCTATCTCATGTTGTTTCTTCCACATTGCAAGCTAATCATTTTTAATTACAATAATCCATTGTCTTTCCTCATATTATTTATATATTTTTTTTAAATGTAATGATTTTGCATTTCATATTCTCTTTTTAGGCTGATGGGATTTTCTTGGTTATTTGCTCAGTCAGGTAAAACCTGCCCCTAGCACATTGGGTAGGTATTCCAATTACTATAATTGAAAGGGCTTACCCTAGAATAAAGGAGGGTAGCTTGTATTAGGGCTCATTTATGCCTGCAAGTGCATAACGCAGCTATATGTAATGTTTCTATTTATGGAGAACCCCCCCCCCCCCAAGCTGTGTCGAAGAAGAGCTTCATAATATGGTTGCAATAACCCATTACAACCAATCAGCATTAGGACTTAATTATTAAAGGACTAGTAACACAAAAAAATATTAAACATGTTATGTTTGAAGCAGAAAACCAACTACAGTTTATATAAAATGAGCTGCTGTGTGGCCATGGGGGCAGCCATTTAATTTAAATTGTGCAAAAGGACTCATGTTTACACATCAGATAACAGAAAATACTGTGTACAACACAATGGTTTTAGGTCTTTAAGGGTAAGGACACACTAGGCGATTTGGGGAGATTGAGTCACCTGGCGACTAATTGCCTCGAGTTTGCAGTGACAATCTCCCCTCACTCTGCGTCTGGCTAAAATGAAAAATTGTTGGCTCTAATCACACGTGGCAATTCATTTTCCAAAGTCGCCCGAAGTTTCCTCAACTTTCGGAAAACATCAGGGAAGGCGTTCGGGGAGATTGGTCGCTGCAAAGTCGAGGCAATTAGTCGCCAGTCACTCAATCTCCCCAAATCACCTACAGTTAGTACAGCTATGGGCAAATACGTTTTGTGTGAAAGAGTGGAGGGGTGTGTGTGTGTGTGTGGATGCTGGGTTTTAATTTGGACGTGTTGAACTTGATGGACTTTGTCTTTTTTCAACCCATTTGTAAAAGTAAAGAAATACACAGAAAAGAACTACAATAACAGTTGATGGAGCTATACACTGGAATATGTGACACCTGGGTACTAAAAAGACATTATATTATAATGACGTTTCCTTGGGAACCAAACGTTTCAAGCTGGGCCGCATTCACATCCATCCTGGGCCGCATGCAGCCCTCGGGCTGCAGGTTGGACACCCCTGACCTAGTGTCTCCTTACCCAAACAGGAATATACACAAGGGTAAATAATGAATATCTTGTTGTCAAGAAATACTGTTTTTTTTTTT
>CM044447.1:30646274-30672861 GCA_024363595.1 Xenopus borealis
ATAGATAGAGAAAGAGAGAGAGATCTCTCTCATAGCCTGCTCTGCGCTTTCTTTGGATGGATTAGTTGTCATGTGAGCATACAGATCGACTAAAAAAGAATGGCTGCAATAGCCAAATACTTGACACTTTCCTGGTATGCTCATCTTGAGCTGAGTGATATCAAGCCCCTGGGCAAAAGAGTGAATCCTACGTAAGTAAATGCAGACCATTGGGAGGAGGCTGAATCAATTAACTAATACAGTCTGGACCCAACTGGAAAATCAACACTGCCTAACTTTGATTATATTATTTTTTAGCTAGATATTAGCCTGTTGCGTACACATGCCAATAACCTGCCAACTAAGTCCAGAAGGAACAAGTCAGCGTTTTGTATCGGCCAATATATGGCCACTTTTACACCCTTCTTGTGGATTAGAACAAGCTTTAACAGCAGTGGGCCTTTGCCCTAAGATTGAGTTAACCATTTTGAGGTGAAGAGTGGTTCATAGAGAAGGTCAGTAGTTTAACTGTATAATTACTTAGTAATTCAACCCTCTTCAGGCTTTACAAAATATTGTAGCAAAAATAAATGGCTCAGTAAGCATGTCTGCATAAAACTCACAATTTCCTACTGGCTCAATATACACCGACAACAAGAGGATGGCAACGTTTGAGTTGGTCATGGTCAAGGTTTCCTCATTTCTTTACTATTCACAATTCTTACATGCAATTCTTATCCCTAATATACAATTACTGCCATAAAACAATAACACAAATTCAATACACCCATAAGAAATACAGAGGGAGATTCTATGAATAGAAGACTTTGGCTGTTAGCGTTAGACACTTTGCGCTTTAGTGAATTTGCCCTTAAGTGTTTGAGATTATATTTAATAATTATGTATAAATATAAGAGGACCATATAATAATTTCTCTGATGCTTTATTCACCAGTAGGTCCTTCTTGTAGATACAAGGGCATCCATTGAGACATACATATCTACACAGAGCAGTGAAGTTGTGAAATTCTATCCCTGTATCAGCAGATATATTAAATTAGCTTTAAGAAGGGGTTATATAGCCTTTTAGACAGTGAGAAAATACAGGGTTACTTAAATTACTTTTAGTATAACGTTGATCCAGGGACTGGCCATCAACTTGATGTCAGGAAGGATTTCCCACTTCTGAGGCAAATTAGAGAGGCTTCACATGGGGTTTTGTGCCTTCCTCTGGATAAGCTAGAAGTTAGACAGGTTTCATCCCCAAAGGGGAGGAGACTTTTTAAAATCTATGTTAATTTGTATTTACAGCACCATGTAAAATTCCCCAAAAGTCCCAAAAAGCTTTGTCTCATGTATACATCCTACATTATGGCAGAATTACAGAATTAACTTGCGCATACAGCAAAGGTGAATTGGTTGAGGTTCATATATATATATAATATATAGTTACATATTAAACATTGCAGGAAACATTAAAGACATGCATGGGTTAAAATTGTGTTAGGTTGTGTAAGTCAGAGTTGAATTAGGTTAGGGTTGTTTCCTCTGAATGTGGTGGGTGTGATGTGTGCCTCTAAACATAAACTAATCATAAGATCTGTTGCCTTAGTTTGAGTTTGATGTGTCTGTTTTTTTTTATATTATGGGGGTATAAATGCATACAGACAGGGCCACCATTAGAAATCACGGGGCCCCGCACAACAACATTTTCGGGGGGCCCCTTGGGCCCTGTCCACCCTAGCTCCCAAGCCCCACCCCTAATCCCTGCCCAATCCACATGAAAGTTAAAAGACCACACAGACATCAGCTCTAAAAAAGTAACCCTCCCCAAGGCTGCCTTATAAGTTAAAGGAAAACTATACCCCCCAAACAATGTAGGTCTCTATAAACAGATATTGCCTAAAACAACTCATATGTAAAGCCCCGCTTCATGTAAATAAACCATTTTCATAATAATACACTTTTTAGTAGCATGTGCCATTGGGTAATCCTAAATAGAAAAATGCCATTTTAAAAAATAAGGACAGCCTCCTGGGATCCTAGGATCCAATGGTGCACACAAACATACCAAACAAACTATGAAGTTAGGTCACATGAGCCAATTAACAGACAGAGTTGTGTCTTTTGCTTCAACACTTCTTCCTGTTACAGTTAGAGAATTAGTATTTCTGGTCAGGTGATCTCTGAGGCAGCACACAGACCATCACGAAATGGTGGTTCAAGGCAAGAGATGTAAATGGGCAATATTTACATAAATATATATACCAGTTTGGTAAGATTCCTTAATATGTCACTTCATTTGATATAAATCTGTTGCTCAAAAATTCATTTTCGGGGTATAGTTTTCCTTTAAAAATAAAAATTGGCGCCAGTGCCCCCCCCATAAAAAAGCAATGGTGCCAGGGCCCCTCATACAAGTTAAAAAAAAATTGGGGTCCCAAAAAATATTTTTCTAAAAAAACATTGGTGCCCCCATAAAAATGTTTTGTTTTTTTTTAAATTCGTGTCAGGGGCCTATAGAGTATTAAAATAAAAATATTGGTGGTCAGGGGATTAAAAAAAAAACAAACCCACATTGATGCCAGTGTAACTCGTGGCTTCGGGATTTCAGTTATAGCTCCTTTTGGGACTTTGGGTATTTTCGCTGCTTCAGGACTTCAGTGTCGGCTCCTTTCGGGACTTCAGGGTCTTTCCGCCTCTTCAGGACTTTGCATATGTTCGGCACTTCCGCATTCTGCCGCAAGACTTCGGAGCGCTCGCTTCTGCGCTCGTAAAGGGGGCCCGGCTCTTTGAAGACTGCAGCGCTACCGGCCCCCCTTCAGCCCTGGGACACTTGTCCCACCTGTCCCCCCCTGATGGCAGGCCTGCATACAGTATGTTGAATTCTAATTGGTCAATTGTACAAGCATGGAATACATGAAGTGCACATGTGTATGGAACAAAACCTTTTTGAGGATTTTCTTTATCAGAAATAAAGACAGTTCATTTGCTACAAAAGATATATGATTAATGGATGCAGTCGCTTCAGCTGAATGTGCTCTCACTATGCAAGGCAAGAACAACTGAAAAAAATGAAAATGCCCCTAACATCTCTGTAGTCACAGAATGGCCCAACAAGTTGAGCTTACAATTCCAAAATGAGAAACTCTTCTAAGTTCAATATGGAGCAGTTGCCTTCTGTTGCTTCTTGGCATAGTTTAAAGGGTTTTTTGTTTGTTATTACATTTAGGATGGGGGATTCTAATAAGCAGATTTTAGTACTTTAGTTGCATATACTGTAGATGTAATATACAGCGTACTTTCCTTCAAGATTATCTTAGATAGGAGAATGAGCAGATCTGGAAGTGAGGGCTATAGCTCCTTTTTACTTCTGTTCTTTCTAATAATATGGTCCAGCAGACAAACATCTTTGCAGAGACTAAATCAAATAATATTAATTGTTCAGCCCTATGGCTAGCAGCCTATTCGACACCACTTACTGCCTGCTGTACTGCATCCTACTATTGCACTCAAACCAAATAGCAACATATAGAAGGGTGCTAAATGGTGCAATGGTTCACATTCATGCTCTGCTCATTTACAGTCTGAGCAAGGTGCAGAACATAGTCAGTAAGGCAATTTATTTAGTGTAGAGGACAAAGTACTATAAACACAGTAGATAGTGTTTGTTTTTGGCACTTTGAACCTGCCTTGCACGTCAATTTAAACACAATTCTCAGGTATAAATGTGGAAGTAAAAACAGCAGGGTTACAACACACTGATAAATCAAATAACCTCAGCCAATCCCCAGAAGATTTTCTGGCGGCATCTTTGATTTCTTGCGAGTCACTGATGAAAACGTATCAAATGAAAGCACTGTGTTTGTGCAGTCGCTGGTACTTTAACCTCAGCCGCTCCACAGGGTTGCTTTTATCACTGGATTTTTACCCCAAGGTACAGCTCAGAGTTTCAGCAGATTATAGACAGCAATAATACAGATAAAACTGTCTATTATGTCAGAGGTGACTTTGCTGTGTAAGCAATTAATCAAATGCTCACTAATAATCCTCTGTAAACCCCTGGTGCAATCTATTAATGTTTTACATTTTTGCTTTCCTTGTAATAACCTTGTGAGGGAGAAGATGCAGGGTCCAACTCTACAGAGTTGATAGCTATTTTAAAACAGATGGGGGCACATTGGACCAATTTGGCCCAGTGTGAGCCCAGCCTGCCCCTAATCCTGATTGGACCAGCCTGCCCCCAAACACGATTCGACCAGCATGCCCCAAACCCAATTGGACTAGATCCTGCTACAGACAGCAAAGTTCCTTCTAGGGGGCCCCGCCAAAATGGTTCAAATTGGGCCCCGCAGTTAGTACGACCGGCCCTGGATGGGGGGTCCCCACCTTCAGTCATGCACCCTTAAGAATCATCACCATGAGATACAACTCCTGGGTGGTATTCTTATAGCATTCTTTCTTTTTGCTTTATAATTATTTAGTCTGGCAAGCTCTATTCATTTCATGCACCACTGGATTTAAGTTGCATGGTAAAACCTAGTTGACATCTGGTGAAATTTATATCTATTTTCTTTTTTTGGTTACAGCATTGTTTTCTCTTTTTTTATGCCAGGCTTTATAAGCTAGCTGCCATAGGTATCCCAAAGATAGATAAACTTCAGATGGGGTATGCTCTTGCACATGCACCCCCAGTCAAGAGTGACCCCTCTTATGTCCTCTTTAAGAGAAAACTAAGGCAAAATAGAGTCTTCCTTTAACATAAGGCAGACAGAGCTTACTGGAAAAACAACAGAAACCAAAGGCAAAAATAGAAAATCATATAAAATGGAAAAAGTTCATTACAAGAAGTGTAAAAATAAATCAGGCAGGCACTTCTGTAAACCGCAGACAGGGATAGATTACATGCAAGTCCTAAAAGGGACAATGTACACCTATAAGAACTATGCATTACATTTTGCCTATAGTTTTTTTTTTGTCATTTGCCATTATAAGGCCATAATTTGAAAGTTGACTTACTGAATTCCTCCCCCCTATAAACAAGGCAATATGTTCAGACCTCCCTATCTACTATCTATGAACAAACAAACCCTCCCTTTAGTAAGCAACAGTCTTGGAGCAGCTCATTATCAGGGGCTTCATGGTTTACTGGTAATTAGTTTTATTAACCCTTCTGAGGTTTGGCAAAACAGGAAGTGACTGGAAGCAATAAATTGAAACTGGCTTCATAGTCTTGTTTCGTGCCAGAAATAACATACTGTATACCATGCATATGTTTTAATTAAAACAATAGGCAAAAAGTACATTAAAGTGATACTGACACTAAAAAAAGATTTTTTAACATATAAATGTACATTAAATGTTACCTATAGGTCACGTTGATCATTTTTTCCCGAGAGGTTTGTTTTCTGACACATATTTATCAAGGGTCGAATTCGAGGGTTAAAAAAATCCTCAAATTCGACCATCGAATTTTGGTCGAATTTAAATCCTTTGAATATCAGATTCGAAGGATTTCACTGCAGTTCAAATAATCGAATAGAAAAAATTCGATCGGACGATTTTAAACATTCGATCGAATTTTGTTTATTCAATCTAAAAATCCTGAAATAACCCTATGGGAGCTTCCCATAGGGTTATACAGCAAACTACGGATTAAAATTTTTTCTTTTTAAAGGGCAAGTACTTCGACAATCGAATGGCCGAATGATCGAATAAATTTTTATTTGAATCATTCGAATAATTCAAATCTATCAAATTTTTGAAATTCGATGGTCGAAGTACCCAAAAAAAGTTAGTTAATCGAAATTTTAATCTTTTTTGAAAATTCAATCGAATTTCGAATCATTCATGTGGGTTTAGTAAATCTGCTCCTTTGACATTGCCAACCTGGCTTGTCCCATCTCAGCCTGTTAGTTACAGTTGCTAATGGACTCCTGCTGCACAAATATGGCAGCCCTCTCATACAGGAACATGGGGATCAGACAGGTAATGTAAAAACATCATGCAAATACATTATGGCAAAGTTAGAAGCAGCTTTCAAAGTCAATATTATAAGAGATGTAAAAAGAGTTTAATTTCAGGTGTCAGTGGGGGTAATTTATTAACACTGGGCAAATTTGCCCATGGGCAGTTACCCATGGCAACCAATCAAAAGGCTGCATTCATTGTTCTACTTGCAGCTGGCTTTAAAAAGCTAATCACTGATTGGTTGCTATAGGTAACTGCCCATGGGAAAATTTGCCCAGTGTTGATAAATGAGCCCCATAGTCTCTTTAAGCTCATTCCCTATTTGTTGCAAAGGAGTGTATGCTATCTCTTTAAAGCTAAAGGGTGTTGTAGACTTTCAAAGGTTCCACTTGCACAGCTGTGCCACATTATAGGATAGAAGGGCTTGTGTGTTTGAAGAGAATCTTTCTGTCCCAAGGCCAGTCAATGCGTCAGCCACAGGACAGCTGGAACAGACTTGCTTCTGTCTGAGCACAGGACTGAAAATAACAATACACACCTATTGTGAAATGTAGGAATATTAGAGTTCACAGAGACTAATGTGACCTTAAGGTCACGGATCACAGAATTTCGACGTGACACCTAACATTTGTATATTTTGGAGAAGGGTGTGCTTTATTGTCTATAATGCAGGATTCCTAGGGATTTCTGTGGATGACCAAAAATTCCTGCTTTCTATTATTTATGCCTTTTGGGAGGTAAGAACCCTCTATTGGCCCAAGGGTTTTATAACAAGTTTCCATCCATAGAGGGAGGCTCTTACTCCTTAGTATCGATAAACACTGGTCAAATTTACAGCTATGGATTTTCTATGTCCAAATACTCTGGTTTTGCACATGACCTGCTATTTCACAGTAGGAGACCTACTGTGAGGTTTGCAAGTCCCTCCTATAGCAAACAGGCTGCCAGAGAGGGGGCAGACAGATCAGTGAATCCTATGGAGTGGTAAAGATATGCCAGGTAAATATTATAAAAACTTTTAATTGCAAAGTGCCACCCATTCTTCTCTGGCCCTATAAATACTCGGATATAAACGGTTCATATCAGACTGTAAACCAAGGATACAGATTTCACTGAGCTACATGTGGTAACAGGCCCGGACTGGCAATCTGTGGGGTCTGGCAAATGCCAGAGGGGCTGCTATAAGGTCCCAAAGAACGTCAGTATTTAGTGGGCTGGTGGGAGCTGTTTGGGCCTCTATGTGGGCTGATTGGGCCTCTGTGTACCAGGGCCTATTTTATTTCTCAGTCCAGACCCGTGTGGCAAGATTATTTCTACATAATCAGAAAGACAGGCATTTAATAGTACACTTGTAAAGCAAACTCTTATAAGCAACATGTTCTGATATCACAGTCCCCCCCAGAGCTGCCTGCTAGCACTGCTTTTGGCTTTGCTCTTGTAGCATCTCTCAACTCTTTTGTGGGTGCTGTAATTGTAGATTATAAAGATCTTATAGAATGTGGAACCACTGCAGTTTAAGCAGTATGGCACCCATTGTTCTAGATGTCATGGTACAGTGATGCATTGTGGGACTAAAAGGATCAATTGTTAACATAAAGTGTATAGGGCATTTGTTAGTCTTTGGCCTTGGCAGACCCAAGGTTTCATGGCTTCATGGTGTCAAGACCTTTGCAAAACTACATGCAACACATAACAACAAGGCATTGATAGTGATAGGGCTTATCTTCTTGAACCTCAATCATTCACAAAGAAACACATACCTAGTTAGCTGTTCAGTTTCCAGTAGAATTAAGTCCAAAGCAACTAAAGATAGAGTAAGATGTTTCACCATTCATCCAGGCTGTGGTATAAAATGTCCACTCAAAAGATTTAAACAATTAAGGGAATACAGTCTTGATATTTGATAATGTATGGGCTCTCCAACCGGCTTCTCCAAATGATATCTGGCTGAAAATCAACCAGATGTCAATTGGGTATGTTTAAAATTCCTGTTAGATCATTGGGAAACAAGGCAAGATCCACTGATTTGGTGACCTCTCCAAACAGGAGGATCTGCTCATGTATGGTCACCTTTAGCTGTTGTGGCTGAAACACAAATCCAGAATGTTTTAATGAATAAACCAGATGTTTACATGGTGTGCATTGCATTGAACACTTGCTTTAATGTGACAGACGCAGGCTCCATTATCACGAGGGTTCCTTTAGGTACGTGTTTGGTACGGTACAGGTTATTTTCCATCTGTCTGCTTCCTTAACAAGATTACATTGTAGCATGCAAACTCCAGGGAATGCAATTGTCTGCCATAAGCTTTACCAGTGTTGATGAACCCGCAATAACAAAAGGGAATACAAACTCACAGGGGACTGTGGTTGTGTTGTAATCAGGCACTAATTATAGTGCAGGTAATTAGCAGCCTTGTCATATTGTGTCACATTCATTATTCTCAGCAATCTCCACTCCAGAGCTATCTGCCTGAGATGATTTGACTGTTTCAGACTTTTTTTGAGTATGTGTTTTGCTCTGAAACAAATTTGTACAGGTATGGGATCTGTAATCCAAGTTTTCTTAAAAAAGAAAAAATGAACTTTTTCTCTGTATTAATAAAACAACAAATCCAATACCAAAAAGTCACATCTGTTATAGAGGTGCCACATCCCCGATACCGATTTACATTCTAAATCTAAATATAGGATACCATCAATGTAATGGGATCAGTTATCCAGAAACCTGTTTTCCAGAAAGCTCTGAATTATGAAAGGGTGTCTCTCCATTATAAAATGTATATAACATGATTTTCTTTTTCTCTGTATCAATAAAACAGTACCTCTAAGTTGTACTTGACCCTAACTAAGATATAATTAATTGATTTAATGACCTACATAATATTCTAGTAGACTTAAGGTATGAAGACAGATATTATGGAAAGATCCATGATATGGGAAAGCCCTGGTCACAAGCATTCTGGATAACAGGTCCCATACCTGTACATAAAATGAGACAATAATAAGTTTTAAATATTCCCTTGAAAGTCACCTCTGCTCCTTACCACCTGAAGTGACGCACCTACTATTAGCCAGGCTACCAACCACACAGTGCCAAGGAACAAACGTTAAAAACACAGCTATGGCAATTTAACGTATACATTTCTCCCAACCCTAATTGGTTACCAGGGAGCCTGTAGAAATGTGGCGTAGTCAAAAGCAAAGTCTATGCTGTGAGCTGGGTAACTGCTCCTAATGAAATCACTAGCAATCCCTGCTTTTATCAAATACATTGCCCAAGGCTATTGTGTGCAGTTGTCTGGGAGCAATAAACCGTACAAAGGCTTTATCACGTTTCCTATGTTCCTTCTGGTCATTTTTATCTTGTGTATATTTATTCATATGATAGTGGATAAAAAGAACTGGGAATTGAGCCATGGACCTTTCCAATTTCATCATCATCTAATGCAAGCGAACAAATGCCGGCAGTGTAGACACAGACTGCCCCCTCCAGAGCTTGTTTGATGCATGGGGTAATATAAAAATGATATTGCCTTCCTCAGTCCCTCTGTTTTATATTTCTATATGATTTATTTATGGCAGTAGCAGAAGCACAGTTTCCATAGATGAGTGGCAGGTGCATGCGATTCCAAACAGGCCTTTGCTGGTGTTTTATTTCACCTAGAAAGTGCAAACAGAAGAAAGAAAGTGCAAACAGAAGAAAGAAAGTGCAAACAGAAGAAAGAAAGTGCAAACAGCAGAAAAAAAGTGCACGCATCTAATTCCTCACTGGAGCAGTGGTGTAGCTAGATGTTACTGGGCCCCACAGGATAATAAAATTTAGGGCCCCCAAAATATCCAGAGGTTATCCTTTATGTCCAATATATATTGAAATTGCTCATTAATTAGGGCCTCATGGGGCCCTGGGCCTCCTTCTGCTTCCTCTGTTGTTACGCCTCTGCACTGGAGCAAACTATTGGCACAAATTAAGCATAAATTGGATCCGTCACAAATCAAAATTACACTTGCTACACTTATTTCCAAGGAAAACAAGCAAACTGTGCAAAATGCAATTTACCATGTGTTTTTACCCACAATGCAGTTGTTTTCCCATCATTATAGCATAATTGCTTCGATGTGCATTGACACAATTGCAGCATATAAGATACAATGGTTGCAATTGCACTTTTTTCGATTTTGCAGAAAACCATCTGTTTTTGTCCTTTTGTGCACCAAAGAGCATCAAAATGACCTCTGTGTGTGATCGTTTAGACTCAGGTGCACTGTATATATTCACACAGTTTGGCCCCACAAAGAAGCAAAGTGGCAAAATGGTCATATACATATCAGTACATATTGCCCTTTATGTGGTTTATTTTGCCTTCAAATGTAGGTTACCATTATACTGTACTTATATTAGGTATAAAGGGTTTTTGAACATCTTTTATCCTATTGTTATTCTTCTTAATTTTAATTTAACATTGTCTTATTCTGCCAGCCATTATAATGTCCTGCCTATTACATTCTTTGTCTATTTCCTGTTTACCCTACTGAACATATTCTCTCACCACTCCCTCTTGTGCTGTAAGCTTTTATTGTATTCGACTCTTTACCTTTTCTTTAGCATTCACATAACTCCTATTCAAATAGAAACTGAAAGAAATATTTTCTCCTTCAGCATAAATCATGCTTGTTCAGGGGGGCTGTTAATTCGCTCATTTCTGCTACATTGCAGCTGTATGGAGAACCAGCAGTGAAGAAGGGGACACAAAAAATATTACTTTAAATTTCAAGTACATTTCCATGCAACTTTAGAACCACTGAGCATTTGTAGTTAAGGTATATTGTAAAGTTTCTTTCAATAAGCAAAATGAAATTTTGGATTTACATACATTCCCTTTAAACACTAGCCATGTTGTTTTACGTAACACTAAGGTAACTAGTTCACTTCACGTAGTGTGCAAAACACATAATATCTTTTATTACGTTACAAAAAAAAATCCAAGACATAATTCTTCTTTCAGAAAATCTGGTTGACCCAGTTTAGCAGGGGAACGTTTTTAGTTGTGCTCCCATTAATGTTTGATTTGGCTCGGTGGCTGTGCTATTACTGTGAAATACTGAATGAGTGTGCAGTGGAATCTGTTTTCACTAAATCATGTACAAAAGTATTCCCTGTTAGTTTAACACAAGACAATTGAGGGGGAGACTAATTAACACAATTTGGAAATGCTTGGAATGGGATCTGATTTTAAACTTTATGTAGCAGAAACTGTGAAAATGACCACATATTGGGACACGGCTGGGTGACCTATAAAAAGATGTGAGCGTGAGATTCTATCTTCCGCTCAAAGAACATTCCTCTGCTCAACTCGGCTTGGAAGTGACAACATTTTTGTCTTCTTTTTGTAATTGTAAAGAGCCCTATTTTTTTGTCTGGGAGGCTGCATTTCCAGTAGAACAGAATCATCCCTTTATGACCAACAGCCAAATCTGGGAAAGTGGTATATTAGAGGGTGACTGGGTCTAACTATCTCTTTGGTAAGTGTCAAAGCAGTTTTATATTAGAGTTCCTCCACTCCACTTGTCTTGCAAAACAAGACACTTTGACCAGCTAAGGAGGTTATTCCAAATTTGTACGAGAACTCACTCCTTTAGCAAGGTCAAAGCCCAGTGTAGGCCAGATCAGCCTGATCCGATCGTTTGGCCCCAAGGTCAACAATCGCATCATAATCAGAAGAGGACCACAAAGAGGACCACATAATCGCTCCAGCATGGTCATTGTCTGATTGGATTTTCAAAACTGCCTGATGTTCAGCCAGAGAGACATTTGGGAAGGGCCCATACAGGGGCAGAGAAGCTGCCAACTCACTCTAAAGAGGCTGGATCAGTTTCTTAAATCTGTCTGTATATGACCTGCTTAAGTGCACCAAGCTTGGTCCCCCTCCACTGTGAGACAGCAAGGGTTTTAAAAGTTCTTGTTAAATTTCCTGTTATTGTGTTTTCCAACATAACTCCCTATGAGCATATATTTAACGTCATGCAATATTCCATTCCGTATTGGGCAAATTTTTGGCAAAATTTTAATTGCTTAACACATTCTAGCTTGTAATTGCCCAGGGGGTAACTGAAGATAGAACAAATAGAACCCCTTTGAGTTCTTTCCATAGCATATGTATTAGGGACGCACCAAATCCACTATTTTGGATTGGGCCGACCTCCGAAACCTTTGCAAAAGATTCATCCGAATACCAAACCAAATCCTAATTTGCATATGCAAATTAGGATTCAGATTCGATTTGGTCAGGAAGAAGGATTTGTCCGAATCCTGCTGAAAAAGGCTGAATCCTGGCCGAATCCCAAACCAAATCCTGGATTCTGTGCATTGCTAGAATGTATGTAATGATCCAACACAAGTCATTTGACGGCCTTGGATATCTGCAAGACTAATTTACTTTGAACATCTGTGCCTTTCTGGTACTGTCCTTGACCCAAAGTTCCAAGGATTATTTATAACAGCTTATCTGATATCCCTTTTCAAACCAATGTTTTGCTTAAAGTGATTTACACAATTCCTGTATAATCAAATACCTGTGTATCAAATGGAACGGGTCCCCAAAGAATTAAAATTAAAAACATAATAAACACACCCTAGATGGTAAGAGAACCAGAATTGGATAGAACCCTTCTGCCTTGAATTGGAATGGAATTCTATTATTTTTTGTATAATGGATGGTAACCAGCACCGTTGGGGAAGTAATGGGATAGTGAGGTGGAAGCATAGTGGTTGGTGCAGTGGAATAATGGGCTATCATTGAAAGAGGCACTGGTGTAACTACCGATTCAACAGAACCCACAGTCTGCTGTATATAGGGTTGCCACCTGGCTGGTATTTTACCGGTATTTTTGATGGTTGATCCCAATGTTATTAATAGGGAAAAAACTTAAATATATAGGAAGGCAGGTATTTTTTTCTAGAAAAGGTGGTAACCCTAGCTGTATATAATCCCCCTCCCTGACATGTCTTTTACCTTCAAAATAACATTGCGGTTTGGGCCTGTGACATGCATACAATAGGTCAGAAGGGCAGCCAGGGTAGGAGGACTGTTGACCCTGGGCCCCCTCAGTATATTTTTTGGCAGGGGCCCCTAGCGCTACCAGATTACGCCACTGGACAGAGGTCTTCCACTGGGCCTGAGTTTGCCAGTCCAAATGGAAGGAATATGTGGTTCATTTAACCTTCCTTTTAAATAGGGTACATTTCCTTTTACACTAGTGCAATCAATTGACACAAATGAGAACAACACATAGCAGCACGAACACGTTACTAAAACAGATAGTGTTACAGTCCTAAGCAAGCTGACAAGTGGTTTGACCAGATATTTAGCATGTTCTTTTCCTGACACCCGATCCATCCACATTCATGGCTATTAATCA
The DNA here is from genome assembly GCA_024363595.1 of Xenopus borealis. Lineage (NCBI taxonomy): Eukaryota > Metazoa > Chordata > Amphibia > Anura > Pipidae > Xenopus > Xenopus borealis. The sequence continues at coordinate 30,659,642 of CM044447.1, forward strand.
GACACTCTATGGTAAATAAATGTTTAGGTACAGAGACAGCAAACAGGGCAATTATTCACCATTTAAGTGAGTCATATCCTAAGTATTCCTGTGCTTTGGTGATTGTTGTGTCTCGCACGCTACTAAATGGCTAAATCATACAGTGCTGAAGATAAGAGAAGTACAGCTTAATCTTATGGGTCGTGTTACACATTTGGCTTTCTTGTAGTATTTGAATAACACGGAAACTCACCCAAACTAAACAAATTTTCCCTTGTCAGTTGAAGCGTTTGCTACAACAACAGGCTTGAGGGCGGTAAATCCATTACCCAGATACTTGACACAAGTGATTGGCCCATAGTCATTTACATAATCATGTACAGCAGGGGTCCCCAATCTTTTTTACCTATTAGCCACATTCAAATGAACAAAAAGTTGGAGAGCAGAATAAGCATGCAAAAAGTTCCTTGGGTTTCCCAATAGGTCTGCTCGTTGTCACAATGTTGCCAAACAAGCAGATCTCTCCCCGATATGCATTGAAGTGGGCGATATCGGGCTGATCCGATCGTGGGTAGGGTTGCCACCTGGCCGGTAAAAATTATGGTTGATCCCAATGTTATTAATATGGAAAAAAGCTAAATACTTAGGAAGGCCGGTATTTTTTTCCAGAAAAGGTGGCAACCATAATGCATCGGATCAGGAAAGGAGCTTCTCCTCCCTAAGGCAGAGCAATGCTTTCGCTATTGCAGAGCAAAAGAATCACCTAAAGCTCACTGAAATTTCACCCTAACATTGGCTCCAATGCCGTTGCTAAATTTACAGCAAAATTTTGCAGTTTTCGAATATTTCCCTGGTTTCACAATTTTTTTGCAGAAGCAAAAGTGTCCAATTTTGCTTTTCACTAGCTAACATACTACTCTATATGATCTCAAACTTTGTGGGGTCAAGCCAATATTTCCAGTGTAACATTTATTCAGGCAACAACAGTACTGTCTTGCTTTACAGCAGGGGTTTTAAATACACATATGCTCCGAATCACTTGTCACACAAGGCACAGAGCGGGATAAGTTCCCCTTTATCTGAAAGTCTCAGCTATGTTTGCTTCATGGCTGCCCGGATAAGTTGCTGCCCAATTTATCTATGAATGTGGAAGAAATAAAATGGATCTTCTAGGAATGGACACACAGCTCTTTCATTTTTTTGCACCCATTTTGCGTATATGTATTTTTGTGCACAGCCCTGCTCCTAAAGCATATAAGACAAAAGGTGTTTCTTTAGTTTTACTAAAGCATCCTCTAGCTTTCTGTTTATAGGCTTTCTGCATCACCTTCTTCCCTGATTCCTCCACTCTATATTTAGAGTTTAATGGGTGATGTCAGCAGCACTCGGTTGTCATTTTAGGCGTAAAGGAATTTAAGGCATTCATAAAGTGAGTAACCGAGAGAAGAGGAACATGTGAAGTGATACCATGTATTGTCTAGTTTAATAGAATATCATACTGAATCTTTCAGGATAAGGTCCCAGATACAGGCACAACAGGGTGATATTAGTAATATCAGGATGTAAAACTTTTGTCCCTATTTAGGTTGCTTTGTAGGGGTTTGAATGTCTTTTGAATTGAAGTAAATATAATCAGAATACATATATGAGCTCTTTTGCTATTTACAATCATTTTCTATTTTTTTGTGGTTGCGAAGATATTTGCAGTTTTAAACAGCTCTCTTCCAGAGTCACCTGAATAGTCAATTCATCTCTGGAAAGTGAAAACAAATTAATTAACTGCACAGTGTTCCCAAATGAAGGAACCCATAGCAACCAATAAAGTATTTGCTTTTAAACAGTTGCCCAATAAAAGCTACCTGCAGATTGGTTTCTATATATGATTATACCTGTAGCACACCATTCAGTTGGTATTACACAACCCTAAGCTATAAAATAAGCTGCTAGTGATGGGCGGATAAATTCAGCAGACCTGAATTTGCAGCGAATCTCCACGTTTCACTGCAAGCAAATTCATTTGCAAAACTGCGGCGACAATTTGCAATCAAATAAAATTGCCGAACGCCAGAAATGTTGATTGCGTCAAAATTATTCGGACACCCATTGCCATTAATGCATTTGGACCAAATAGTCGCGCATATAAAAATTGACTTCAATATGTTTCACACAGATTTGCTCATCACTGCAAACTTCCACTGTTTGACTCAGTTGGATCATTGTTTCAAATTAAAGGAAGACTCAATGGAATCAGAAGCACTGCCGGGCCAAGCAAATCCGGCCAGCAACCAAGCACACGATGTAAGAGCGCCCCCACATCGCAGTGTGAACACTCATTCTCCAGAGGGAATTTTTTTTATTAAGAAACTACAGTATACATATTTACAATAAGTTCAGACTTCATACAGTACAACTGTCACAAGAATATTACTTTCATTACAGTGATAAAAACACTTTAAGAAACATAATAAGAAAATGAATTGGACAAAGAAAAATCCAAATCAACCCATAAATTCACATTCTCTTTCTTGCGGTTCAGCTCATTCAGTTTAATAACCAAAATTTCACTGACAGTTGTATCTGTGGTACCACTCTCATTCCCAAGTGACTTCCTACAGCGCATCAGCCATAAATGATATCTCACAGCAGAAAACACAATAAACAGGGTCTCACTATTGTACGAGTGTCTCTTATTCACTATCCCATAGGCTCTTTCACTATAATTATTGGCACATCTCCTATAGATTCCCAATACTTCCAGCACCAGTCTACGTTTCAGAAATGGGGCAATCCACCAGAAAGTGCTCTGAGGTTTCCTCCACTGCACAGCCCTAGGGGCACTCCCTACTCGTAATGTTCAGGTGATTTATGTTAACCCTTACAAAGAGTTTGCCCTGCAAGGAGACTGAGAGCCAAGCATTATCAAAGAATTTGGGGGGCAGTCTAGGGCAGTTTAAATACTTAATGCACTCCTCCATTAGGCAGCTGGTACAGTCCCTCAGAGCCAAAGGAGCAACAAAGAAGCTCTCCAAGATTTTCTCATACAACTGCTTCCTGGACAAAGAAGATATTTCTGGTGCCCTGATCTCCCATCTCCTCATCTGCTTTAGCGCTTGGGAGATGTGTGGTGGGAAATAGGCACATCTGATCCAAACCTCTTTTAGCGCTGCCGCCCTGTAACCAGATTTTAATTAGAGGCAATGCCCAACTCCTGATGCAGCACTCCCACATACAGTCTGTGTTTTGGGCAAGATTCCCAAAGTTAAACTTTAAGAATATAGCAAGAAGGCCACCGGACTTATCATCCTTAGCCCTCCCTTTCTCCTCTGTAGGAATGTGATACCCCTTTTGACAGGATTTAGTCTGCTCTCCCAAAGCATTTGGAAGAACAGACTATGGATATGTGCGTAGAGAGATTCTGGCACAGGAAACACATAAGAGACAAACAGAAACAAAGGGAGCAGAAAAGTCTTGATAAGGTTCACCCTTTCCCTATAGGTCATGATTTCCATTACTGAACTTTTGCCATTCCGATATCCATCTTCTCTTCATGCTCCAGAGGGGAGAGTGGCAGAGCTAGAGTGCTGGAAGTGAATGAGACAGGGAGAGAGTGCCTGTACACTATCATATAAGGAGAAGGAGAAAGGGGAAGCCTGTACACTATGTTTAACAGAAGGAAGAGAAGTATGAAGGACTTTTGATGGATGGGATGTATTCCAGGGACAAAAACTACAACAAGAATTGTTTTAAAGTGGGGGGGGTGGGCATTACACCAAATTTTCTAAATATGAGCAATGACTACATGTTTGGCCCTTGTGAGGTAAATAATTAGATTACAAGCATACAAATATGACCAGCACCCTTTCTCCCTTATCTGTGCACTGGTAGTTGAATCATCTTGCTCATATGGACCAAACATTTTAATTTCCCTGTTTGCACTGTTTAGCTCAACGTAACACCTATAGATTTATTTGTGATTAAAAAAATAGGCATGCTGAAAAAGGGGGTCTCCATCCTTTAGTTATCTCTGTAGTGATTCGCTATATCCAGTGCCATAACAATAGCTGTGTATGGAAAAACACTGGCAAACAAGAGACTCGTATTACTCATGCTGGGCACTTGGCCAGCTCCACCTGGCAATCACTCAGCAGGTCCCTGCATTATGCCATTCTGTAACAGGTCGCAGCAAACTGACATTCTCTATGACAAATGATGCAAAATAAACACAACATTCCTTCTACACATCAGCAGCTCTTTCAGTGTTAATCTTTCCATGTCAGCTCAAAAAGAGAATAAACGTTGGTGAAATATATCTCTTGGAACCGTTTACTTTGACATAAAACCACAACACAAAGGTACAGGTTTGGGATCTATTATTAGGAATGCTTGGGAACTGGGGTCTTCTGGATAAGGGATTTTTAAGGGCAGAAACACATGGTCAGATCCGGGGAGATAAGTGCCTCTTATTCGGCGACTAATCTCCCCGAATTGCCTTCCCACTAGCTAGAATGCAAATCATCAGCGGGATGGCACTGTTTGATGAGTGTTTAGTTTTCTGAAGTCGCCGCCAAGGTTCCTCGTGAGGCAACTAAACCCTAAAAATTTATGTGGCTAAAAATGGCATATTTTATATAGTGAACCTATTGCATTACTGTAAAGTTTTAGCTTGTCAATAGCAGCAATGATCCAGAACTTCAAACTTGTCACAGGGGGTCACCATCTCGAAAAGTGTCTGAGACACTCACATGCTCAGTGGGCTCTGAGCAGCTAAGCTTAGGGGTCGTCACCAGTTAGCCAGCAGAAAATGAGGTTGGCCTGTAATATAAGCTGATGCTACAAGGCTGAAGTGACAGCAGCACAGAGCATGTGCAGTGAATCAGCAGAAAAGAAGATGGGGAGCTATTGGGACATCTTTGGAGACACAGATCTTTACTGCTAAAGGGCTGTGGTTGCCTTGGGCTGGAACAGAAGCATAAAACATTATGTACATTTCTACCTACTTCTTTAGTTAGGCTTTAGTTCTCCTTTAATGCTTAAATGGTTACATAGTAGAGCTAAAGTATGGAAATCTAAATTATAGAAAGATCCCTTATCTGAAAAACCCAGGTCCCTATCCATGCCAATCCATGGTCCATTCTAACACTGAACTCAATCAATGCTCTCCATTATTTGCCATGTTTTTTAGCCAGCTTCTGCTCCATCAATTTCATTTCTGCCTACTTTAGATTTCTATGAATATATATATATATATATATATATATATATATATATAAATTGCAGGAGATATTTTATGGGCCTCTTGTATTAATGAACTATATTGATGAACTGAGGATATGATAGATGACATTTTCATTACACTTCCTACATCTCCTGGCATCCTGCCTTTTTCGAAGGAGTATTGTACTTTTTAATTATTTATAAATGGCCAGTGTAGTGGATATTTTCAAGGGAAAGTACTCATATTATTGTGGGTAATAACTTATATCTTGTGGTTTTATCTTTAAAAAAAAAAGGTTCCCTTTGGGCCTTTTGAGAAGTGCTGTGTTAAATACCACTTGCTCCTATAAGTGATGATGCCTTGAACCACCAACAGTAAATGCAATCTTAAATTACAAATGGTATACCAAAATATCAGCATCCTTTAAATAAATATTGAAGAGCCTTTGGCACCACTTCAGATTCAGTGCTTCAATATGAAAATGAGGAATCGGTAACTGAAGTGTTAACAGCACAGTGTTACACAGTGACAGAAGTACCAGGGTTAGCATACACCTAGTTGTATATTTTACTTCTTCCTTCTACTCAGCTCTCTCTGTCATTGTATAAGCCTATTACTCATTGCTCTATAGCGCCTTTATTCATTATCGGTGCAGATAATCTGTGTTGGTACACAGTATGAAGTGTACATTTCCAATGAGTAAATATTGTGGTTTGTGTTCAACAGCACACACTAAAAAAAGCTTCTTATGTACCCTGAGAATGATAAATAATAAAAAAAAATAATAATAATAATGACGACAGATTCAGAAGTTTCTTAGAATTAGCGTAGGACTGGCCAGATATGGGATGACTTTGACGTAGTTGGCCAGCTTAAATATATTGCAATATATGGACAAACAATCCCTGTTGTTTAAAGGGTAAGGCATTTTTTAGTAGCTGTATGCACAGAATGTCTCAATGTCTTAAATATATTGATAATGGGTTGAGTGCAGAGGACCTCTTGTCTTTGTCTCTATATATATATATATATATATATATATATATACACACATACTAAGGAACAGTAGCATAACAAAAATGAAACAGTAGCATATAATAAGCTCTGCAGAACATTTTATATAACATAACATTATATTATATATTATATATATTATTATATAATTATATGTTATCCACTATTTAACCTAAGCCATATAACCTTTTTCCAATTCCTGCCATTGCCATACAGCAGTTTGTTTATATGAACTATAATGTTTTCTGAAGCAAACACAACAGTTTCACTAGTACATGGCAACATTACATGATATTTCATTACTTTAAAACACTTAAATTTTTGGTGTTACCGTTTCTTTAAATGTTAGTAACATGAAAGAATGAAAGTGTTTTAAAGTAATTAAAATATAATGTAGTGTTGCCCTGCACTGCTAAAACCAGGACTGGACTAGGATTGAAAATAGGCCTTGCCATTACTGATTCAAAGAGGCTCAAACAGCCCCCACCAGCCCACTTAATAGTCACTCTCTGGCAACTTACAGCAGCCCATCTGGCATTTGCCAGAACCCACAGATCGCCAGTCCGAGTATTTCTTGGTGTTAAAGTTCCTTTAAAGGTGAAATACCCCTTCATGCATGCACTGGTAACCCAAGGAATTTAAATGAACAGTTCAGTGTAAAAATAAAAACTGGGTAAATAGATAGGCTGAGCAAAATAAACAAAATTTCTAATATAGTTAGTTAGCCAAAAATGTAATCTATAAAGGCTGTTGTGACTGGATGTGTAACAGAACAGAACATGACTTTTCAAGCTTTTCAGCTTGAAGGGGAGCCAAATGGGACAAAACTGTTCAGTGACTTTGCAATTGATCTTCAGCATTCAGTTCAGATTCAAAAGCAACTGTTATGACCCATGTGGCCCCCTCTCAAGTCACTGATTGGTTACTGCCTGGTAACCAATCAGGGGAAACCAAGAGAGCTGAAAAGCAGGAAGTAGTTTTCTGTTCGACATCCAGTCACTCCTGACTATATTGAAAACATTTTTATTTTGCACAGCCTATTTACCCAGTTTTTATTTTTATACTGAATAAGAGCCTTTAGCTACACCACTGGTTATTGGAGTACAACAGGGGAAGAAGGGTTCAGTGAAATGATTTATGGGGAGAGATATGCAAATGATTCCTTAATGTCCCTGTGGCCAACTAGACAACCAGAACCTCTGATTTAAAGACATAGCCTTTCATTGGGTCACACCAAGCTGGAACAAAGTGCATTGCCACTGTCAGCTTGCCATGTACAAAAGCAGAGCAGATGCTTGGGAAGGTTTATAAAGAACCCGAGTCATTTGAGTCTAAATTAAAACCATACCTCCTGTGCTTCAAGCTTGCCAGAGAAATGATAAGCTGTTAATTACATTATATTCGCATTAGTGATGATTCACTCTGCAGAGCTCGGAAGTAGGTTTGATAAATGTAAAACCAAAAGGAAAACAACACACAAAAGTGGAAAAATATATTTTTCAACACAATGGTTGCTGTGTGTGAGATGGTTAATTTCTGGGCATCAGAGTGTCCTGGTTTTTATGATGGGAAACTGATAGTTATCAAATGTGCAACTCATATCTAGCTTTTAGAAATGTAATTAAACACAGAGAAGAGAGCAGATGTGTTCAGTAGGGGAATTACGTAATAGTTATTAGGAGCATATCCTCTGCCAAAGTCCAAATGATCTATCCACATAATACCCATTCTGTATTTAAAGGGGCGTCATAGCCATATTTCTATTTACCTTTGTCTAACAGAAGTAGATTTTCTTCATCCCTCTGTGAACATATTCTTGGCTCTCCTTGCAGTTGCCTAAGCTACCACTTTGTCAGCAAAGCAATACCCAGCGTACAAGTTTCTCCATGCTCTAGAGCAGTGGTCCCCAACCAGTGGATCACAAGCAACATGCTGCTCATTAACCCCTTGCATCTTTATGTAGTAGAAAATCAGATGGCACACTCTCTGGCAGATGTGCAAAAAATGTGGATCTCAATAAACTACAAGATTTTTTGCACATCTGCCAGAGAGTGTGCCATCTGATTTTCTACTAGATATAGATTAATGAAACCAAGGTTTGCAGCAAGGTTTCCAGATTGAGCACCACCCAAATACATGCACAGGTTTGCATTACCACTGATTGAAGAGAACCCCTTGGATCTTGCTCTCAGGTGCTTCATTTTGTTACTGGTTTGGAGGCAAGTTTTGGTTGCATAAAACCAGATGTACTGCCAAACAGACCTCCTGTAAGTTGATAGTCCATATAGGGACTACCAAATAGCACATCACAGACCATATTTAGAACCCTAAGATCTTTTTCCATGCTTGTGTTGCTCACCAATTCTTTTTACATCTGAATGTTGGGTAAAAAAAGGTTGAAAGGAATCTAGAACCACCATCATTTTGCCAAAACATTCGGTCTTACCTAGTTCCACCCATGCCTTTCACTTGTGATCTCATGAGGATGTAGAATCTCTAGTTTGAGAATATAGTACAGGGTTGTCCAACTAGAGACTCCCCTACCATGAAAGTAACCCAGGAAAGCTTGGCAAGTAGAGCACAATCAAGGTCTACCCGTCTAAGAAACCATCCCATCTGGTGCATTATGGTCAACAGTTCTGTCAATTGTTCTCTTTAACAGGAAACCAGTGGGCAGAACTTAATGGGATTTTTATGTTGTCCACACTGTCCACTGACCCCATCTTTGAACAATATCATTTTAATCATTAATACTGTCATTGAAGATTTAGTAAGCTGAAAAACTGGATATCTGTATGGATATAGTTTGATGGCACTGTTCCAGAACAAGAGGACAATGCACAGATCTTCACAGCAAAAAAATTGGATTGAGATAATGAAAAGAATGTGCACAGGTTGCAATGGAAAGATAGATTAGCTATCAAATGTACAGTATCAGCAATTTGCATTAAATTTGTTTTCAAGTAGATATGGCTTAGCTGTGAAATACAGCTAGTTTCAGATGGTTAGATTTTGATTTTTCTGTTTCTTCCTAAAAGAATGGCTGCTGAGCAGCCATAGATCTCACAGGACACTTTGTTGTTTTTCATAAAAGCTTTTTTACCCTTTTGCTTTGATGAGCACTAATGCACTGACTCTGTGGTTGGAATTACATTTATATGGCTTTGTTGTTTCCATCTGCATCTCTGTTCTCACAAGAGACTAAATGGCTTACAACCCAATCATGATCAAGGGTTGACACTATACCCTAGTCACATTTTCCATTTACAGTAAGTGCCATTAAGATAGTTATTAGAAAATTGGTATTTTATTGCTCAAATATGGATTCCAAAGACATTTGATTTGTTTGAGAAAAGTCATGATTTAGTGTTTCAGTAGAGGATTTAATATGCCTTAGGAAACTATTATTTAAGTTCAACATATTTTTCTTTTCTATGAGCACTGGAAAAATCCTACCCTACCTTCAAATACTGTAAGCCTGCTAAGCTAGTTTTGTTTGACATTCCAATTTTAGGTTGATGTCTCACATGGTGGTTAGTTGGGGAATATGTTCTCCGTTTCATTTAATTTTTTTATCTGAGTTCTGTCTATCGGATGTTGTGAACCGACAGAATATCAGAGTGGACAGAATCATGTATTATCACAGCACAAGAATGCATTTGTATACTCACATACAGATGAAGCAGATGTAGACATTTGGGGTTGATCATACTATTTATATGTATATATAGTTGTAAAACACTGTTTTCTCTTCTAAGGCAGAAATAAGGTGGAAAAAGCAAACGTCAAGAATTATTGCTAATCTTGTAGCTAAGTAGAGAATAATGGGCCTTTATCAGTTGCCTTTGACTACTTTTAGCAACTGCCCTTGACTGTCTGAAGGTTGAACTAAAACAACCAGGTTGCTGGTTGGGCATTGCACATTAAAAGACTCTACCACCATAATGGCCAACTAGACTTTCTCTTCCTCAGTTCTGCTGTTTGGGCTCCTATATCCATTTGTATATCCATGGGATAACTACATGTGCTAGGATTGTACCGTATCTTAATGTTCCCCCATTATCTTTTTAGCCACAGGTCTAATATAAGTGCAAAGGAAATACAATTCTTGAAGAGTGTGATTTTCAGAATTGATCACTTCTGATTAAGTGGCAAGATGGCACAAAATGCGTCAAGCAGATAGTCTAGGTCTAGGACATAATAAGCTGTTTTGCCATATGGATATTAGGGCATTAATTATTACAGTTCAAGTTGTGTTTTCGAGTTGATTTTTTTGGTTAAAAAAGCAAAATTTTCAAGTTTTTTTTTTTTTAAAGAAATAGCGTGATTCATCCTAAAAACAAAGTCATATAGGAGTCGATGGCAGAGGTCCCTTGAACCATTTGAAGATGTTAGCCTGCATGATGTTCGAGTTTTTTTGGAGGGTTTTGTCTGAAATCCTGAATAATTCGAGCAATTCATGTTTTTACCTGCGGAAAACTTGATTAATTCGAGTTTTTGGGTTTCGCAACTCAAACTCACAGAAATACCTTCTTGAAAAGTTAAAAAGCTCTTAGAAAGTGTTTAAATACAGTTTTGTAAATGTAAGGAAAGTATCTAATAAAAATCTGGTAGAGTGTTCATGTCTGCCTATTCATGGGCTTTCAGTAAAGGCTCGGTCTACCTGACTGTTATACATTTCCTAATCATTGATGGTTATTTCACTCTAAAAGAAGACTTTTTTTGGACACCTTTGATTCACTTCAACTGTTTCATGCAACTTAACATCCATTCTGCAAGAACATTTATTAGGAAATATTACAATGAAATTGGATATCTCTAGAGTACAGAGAGGGTTCTGTTATAGTACATAGAGTAATTGTTAGAATGAAACCTGCTTAAACATTTACCCCCAGAAGGAAACAACACTGCTATACACTTCCTCTAAATGAGTGTTTTTCTCAGACGGTGATGCAAAAACAATGCTATATATAGTTTACAAAAGAAAACCACAATTTCCATTATTTCAGGATGTTTTTAACATTGTGTACTCTACGTCAGTTGCTGAGCCAACAAACCAATTGGAAGATAGACTGTGTGGATTTTCTAGAACAGACTGTCAGCTAGAAACACAGAAGCCACTCAAATGCCAGAGGATAGCACCAGGTTTGCTCAGGGAATACTGCATCTACCTGGACTTTTTATATTTAAAATAACCGTCATATTGTGCTTACTTCAAAGAATTAACTATGCATTATTGTTTAATCCAAGGGTTTGTTTCTATTGCAGCTTAATTTAAAGGGGTTGTTCACCTTTGAGTTAACTTTTAGTATAATGTAGAGAGGGATATTCTGAGACAATTTGCAATTGGTTTTAATTTTTTATTGTTTGTGGTTTTATAGTTATTTAGCTTCTTATTCAGCAGCTCTCTATTTTGCAATGACCGCAATTTGGTTTCTAGGGTACAAATTACCCTAGCAACCCTGCATTGATTTGAATAAGAGACTGGAATATGAATAGGGGATGGACTGAATAGAATGATAAGTAATAAAAAGTGGCAATAACAATACATTTGTAGCTTTACAGAGCATTTGTTTTTAGATGGTGTCAGTGACCCCCATTTGAAAGCTGCAAAGAAATATAAGAAAATTGCAAATCATTAAAAAAACTATGAAAAATAAATAATGAAGACCAATTGAAAAGTTTCTTAGAATTGGCCCTTCTACAATATACCAAAAGTTAACTTGAAGGTGAACCACCCCTTTAAGGGAACGGTAACATCAAAAAATAAATGTGTTTTAAAGCAAAGGTATGGGACCAGTTATCCTGAATGCTTGGGACCTGGGGTTTTCTGGAGAATGGATCTTTCCATAATTTGGCTCTTCATACCTTAATTCTACTAGCAAACAATTTAAAAATTACATAAACCCAAGAGGATGGCTTTGCTTCCAATAAGGATTAAGTATACTGTTTCCTAATTTGGATCAAGTACAAGGTACAATTTTATTACTACAGAGAAAAAGGACATTTTAAAATTTTTTGATTATTTGGATAAAATGGAGTCTATGGGAGATGGCCTTGCCATAATTCGATGCTTTCTTGATAACGGGTTTCCAAATAAACAGATCCCATACCTGTAATAAAAATATAATACAGTGTTAACCTGCACTGGTAAAACTGCTGTGTTTGCTTCAGAAAACATATTTACTTTTGATAAATATACCATGACCTGGATGAATGAGAATCTTCATATTCATATTCAGAAACACTACTATTGTTTATGTAAATAAGCTGCTGTGTAGCGATGGGGGCAGCCATTCAAAGGAGAAAATGCTCAGGTTACACAGCAGATAAGCTCTGTAGAACATAATTGTTTTATTCGTTATCCACTATTTAACCTGTGCCATTTAGACTTTTTCCCACTTCTGCCGTTGCTGCACGGCAGCTTGTTTATATGAACTATGGTAGTGTTTATGAAGCAAACAGATCAGTTTTACCAGTGCAGGGCAACAGTACATGATATTGTCATTACTTTAAAATGCTTTCATTTTTTTGGTGTTTCTGTTCCTTTAAAATTGTCAATTATTAATCATTTCCTTCTAGCCACTGCACCAGATAAACATTTCCTCATCCGAAGTCATGTCCATGATTGGTTTCTTGTTAGAGAAAGAGCTCAAAATAAATGTGGGCAAAATTGAAATTCACCCTGATGTGGTTTGGACTGGAAATGTCATAGGTTTATTCTATTACCTGGTTTCATTTAGGCTTTTGCCAGAGGAAATAAGTAGGTATTCTGAAGGTCATAGTCTGTCCTCCATCATATTCACCAACTGATCACCAGTCCAAATGCATTAAAATGAGAGTATATCAGTACATGTGAGCTATACATGAGCCAACCAACTACCGGGCACATATAGTTAAGGTTGATAGTGTATGTTGGTGAAAACTGTATATTAAGTAAATAGTATATGGTAGGTAACTACTGTATGTAAGTTGTATAGTTCATGGTGAGAGAATATTGTATATGAGGTAC
>CM044447.1:30688497-30702529 GCA_024363595.1 Xenopus borealis
TAGAAAATGTATTAGAGCTCATTATAGTAATATCACCTGAAATCCTGTCTCTCTACATGCAGAATTTGTGCAAAGGGCTCTTATTTTGTTAGATTTTGTTTGTGCTGCAACCAGTTTGATTTGAGTGAGCTCTAATACATTTGCTAGGAAATGAAGCCCCCTATAAGATATATTGGATGTAATTATCAATGACTATCTGACACCCAACCCCTGCATGAAGAGAAAAGAGAAACTGATATTGAGAGAGGGATAGTGAACATAAATGTGATAAAAAATGATGCAGAATATTTAATTAATTGTATTTACAAAGTTTTGTATTTCAGTTTGCTGAGGCTTATATTAAATTTTCATTTTTGTGATAGTTCACCTTTAAGTCCTATGACATAGGTGTGGTGTTGTTTTTATGCCCATCAGGTGTCCCAAGTGGGACAGGTATTGAATAGGTACTGGAAATAGCCCTGGGCAGGCCCCACAAGAGCCCCAGTGAACACAAGTACTCAGATCTGATTAGCCGACAGCTCGTAGCCTCTTCCCACTGGGCCCTACTTATAAGTACAGTAGTTGCACTCATGATTGTGTGTCCTAGTACTTTCAAAATGTGCAATTAATAAAGCAAATTTGGGCAGGCATGACTAGAATATAGAAAACCAAATAACTTTGCTAGTGACTTTTTGATAACCTTACCCAGGTCAAACACAGCAAGTTTTTGTGACATTATTTATAAGGTGGTGTTCCCAAAAGGAACATGAAATGATCAAGAACAAGTTGTTCCAGTGCCGTAGCGCGGGTTGGATGACAGATAGCAATCCTGCCCGTAGATCTGCATAGAAATATCTTCATTTCACAATATGATGTTTCAAGCTCACAGCAAGTTTTTAACATAGTTTTAACACAGAAAGCAACTACTGGTTTTAAAGGGGTCCTCAAACCAAACCCCTCCACTGTTTTGGTGCATGAAGAGAATAGATTTCTAGGCAATTTCCCAATACGCAATAATAACAGTGTTTTGAGGGGGTTAAACCGTTAATTTTTATATTATTTGAATTTGTAATTGCACTTGAAAGCCTTGTTTGTTCTACTCTGGTTATGTAAATCAGTTGGCTTCTGCTTGCATTGTTTTAGGAGTCTGAACCAAGAGTGCAGAGAAGAAACAGACAACTACAGCTTCCAATGGTGGTGGGACCTGTTATCAGGAATGATTGGGACCTGGGGTTTTCTGCATAATGGATCTGCTCATAATTTGGATCTACATTAAGTCTACTAGAAAATCATGTAAACATTAAATAAACCCAATAGGCTGGTTTTGCTTCGAGTTAGGATTAATTATATCTTGGTTTCAATCAAGTACAAGCTACTGTTTTAGTATTAAAGAGAAAAGGGAGTTTTAAAAATTATAATTGTTTGAGTATAATCTATGGAAGATGTGTTTTCTGGATAATGGGTTTCCGGATAACAGATTCCATACCTGTAGTTACAAAAATACTTTAAATACAATGAATAGGTTTTAGAGCTTATACTGGACTTTTCTTACTCCCATGATGCCCCTCATACCTCTAGATACCTCATCAATCCCGAGTAATGCAGCATGAGGCCAGAACCAACCCCAAGTTATCACACTTTAACTACAACTCCCAGCAGCACCAGACCCTTTCCCCCATTGATGGCAGTTCCTTAGCTCTAAATTAAAATGCTGAGGCCATGGGAGCTAAAGATTTCCCAAGACACTAGCGGAACAAGCCATTAATCACACATAGGAAGCCCACCCAGACAGCTCGCTGCATTAATAAGTAGCACGGAGGCGGGCCCATGTCTCTGGTAGCTCATTGGCTGCTCCCTTTCGCCATTCTTTCGTGGGCGGGCTGTGCAATCTTGTCGCCTGCTATGGGACGAGGGCGGGGTTTGTGACGACATTGGCGGTGGGCCGAGGACTGGGAGGGATTTTCGGCTGGTGACTGGGCCGGTAGGCGGGACCTGGACGGTTCGGAAAGAGGCGAGCGCTCAGTGGGTGCCAGATGAAGGGTCTTGTCCCCTCTGTCTCACTGCCGCGCTGCATGCCGGGAGCTGCTCATACAGACTGACCCCACTCGGCGCATTCATGGGGGCAAAGGAATTCAAGCGGTGAGTACTGAGTGGGTGCATATCACTGAACTCCTGCCAGCCTTTGTCTGCCACTGTCCTGCTAAGACTCCATTCATTCAGTGGAACAGAACATTTTCGGCTGGTTCCACATTAATGGGCTCATTTTCTTTCCTCCCGGTCATGTCTGTACAGTTCGGGGAGCCCTTCCCTTTGCTTGGGGTCTCATTGGCCTCCTTGCCCTGGGTGGGGTTTGTGTTCCTCCCCTTTCTGGGGGTCAGTGTGGCACACTACGGCTCGAGTTTTTGTTCTTCCCCTGTTGCTGGGGACCTGGATCTCTAACCCCTTTCATGTGGTCCTTTTCTCCCCCTACCCTGGAGTATCTTCCTTTATATTGTGGTCTCTTTCTCCCCCTTCCTGCGGTCTCTGTGCCTTCCCTTTCTTGGGGTCTCCGTGCCTTCCCTGGGGTCTCTTGTGCCTTTCCTGGGGTCTCTGTGCCTTTCCTGGGGTCTCCGTGCCTTTCCTGGGGTCTCCGTGCCTTTCCTGGGGTCTCTTGTGCCTTTCCTGGGGTCTCTTGTGCCTTTCCTTTCCTGGGGTCTTCGTGCCTTTCCTTTCCTAGGGACTCTGACCCTCACCTTCAGTGGTCTCTGTCCTTTTTTTTTGTTTAAGTCTTAATTCATTCTGTTCATTGGAGACTCCATGACTCTTTCCCAGGGGTCTTTGCACATCCCATGCATTAGGGTGTCCAGGTTTATCTTTTTGTATGGGTTGCCTCAGCAGTACAAACCCATCTGAGCTGACATGGGTGCTTCAGAGCAGTCTGCTTTTTCCATTTGGCTTCTCTTATTATTTTGTGTTATCATCATCGTCATCTCCCGCATGGGTACCACTGTGTTATTTTTATAAATGCATGGCTGCCCAATTTCCTTGGATGGCATCTCAGCAGCCTTGCTTTTCTTCATTTGTTGTGCCTTCTCACCACCTCACTTTGCATGCATGCATGTTATCTTGCAACTTTGCACTCCCCCAGAAGTTCTGACTACAAATTGAGCCCTGCTTATGGTCCCATTCATGGTGACTTTCAGGCTCAGTGTGTCCCTGTTTTTTTCAACCTTGCTTTTCTCATAGCTTCACTCTTTCCCTGCATATCCTTTAGAAACTCCCTGAGGAGTTATCGCAGTCTTGCTATCCTTCCCTATATGGTGTCTGAGAACTGTTGCTCTTGCCTTTGGGGATACCTTGCTTTTCTCCTTATGAAAAGGCACATTGCAGACAAAATGCATTTGTTTCTTTAATAAAAGTCAACATAACCCAAAATGAAAAAGTTTGTCTAATTAAAGTGTTATGTAAACTTCAAGTAGTTTTTTAAAGTTATTTGTGAAAGTAATTGCTACTGAAAACAGCATTTGTCTGTCCTTTTCTGTTAGCTGCATAGACTTTTGAAACAATGTAGCTGCTACACAGTTTCAAGTGAGAACCTGCAGTGAAAAAAAACCTTTTTAAATTACATTTACAAAAAATATTTGGAATGTATCTTAGAATTCCTTTTATTGTGCCGCCTGTTCAAGAATGTTTGGTTTTAAAAATGGACAAGTTTGTTTAATTTTGTGGATGTTACAATGAGGGGAATTACTTGTTTTGAAAGGGTGTCTGTACTTGTGGTTGAGGTGCAAATTCATAAATGGTTTAAATATAGAGCACCAATTAGAAGGAAATTATAAAAGAATGTGGTTCACTCTTGATTGAGTGGGATTTGTGCTTATTGGAGTTCTAATGGCATACTGGTTATGTAACCACAGTTTAGGGTCTGCATGGGTCTAGTTTAATAGATCTGCACCAAACCAAGACCCTTTTACCAGAGCAAAATCATCACTATCCAAACTGGCTCCAAACCAAATGTCAACTTTCTGACCTGCCTCCTTGCTGTGTATAGTTT
Organism: Xenopus borealis; assembly: GCA_024363595.1. Classification (NCBI taxonomy): domain Eukaryota; kingdom Metazoa; phylum Chordata; class Amphibia; order Anura; family Pipidae; genus Xenopus; species Xenopus borealis. The sequence goes on from CM044447.1 coordinate 30,692,510, forward strand.
GATATAATGATGTCACTATAACCCATACGTGAAGTCACACTGGGGTAGATTGCCAGAACATTGTTGTAATTTTCATATTTTTTGTTGTCCCCTCAACTAAACAGCCCATGTTTCAGGAAAAAACAGCCCACGTTTCAGGAAAAAAACAGCAGTCTGCCACAGCTTACTTTCTCTGTTTCTAGTAAGAAAATGTTTAGGGCAAAATGAAGAAAAATTATTACATTAAGTAAATTTCCCCTTAAAGGCAGGGCCACCAAAGACAAATTAATGAGCAGGGTTTGTTATCATCGTAGAGAGATGAATTGTGCCTTGGGACTGCTGCACAATCCCCAGGTACACACACACACACAAAATACAGGTGTCGACGATGCTATTTGAATACATTGTAAACACACAAATAAAATGTGCAATGCAAAGCAGAGGAGCAGCACACTCAAGGCACTTAAATGTTCTGTTCTCTCGGTACCGCATCAACGAACAGATGCGGCCGCGATCCGACAGGATTTTTAATCCCGTCCGATCAGCATCTGCCCAACTTTCTGTCGGATATTGATCGGTGGAAAGGCTGTCGGAGGGCCCCATACACAGGCCAATAAGCTTCCGACTGTCTGTCTGCAGCTTTTATCGGCCCGTGTATGGCCACCTTAAGATATAATTAATCTTCATTGGAGACAAAACAATCCTTTTGGGTTTAAATAATGTGTAATTGATTTTTAAGTAGACTTATGGTATGGAGATCCAAATTACAGAAATATCCTTTATTCTTTTAAGGGCAGAGGCACATGGTCAGATTCGGGGAGGTTAGTCACCCGGTGATAAATCTCTTCTTCTTTGGGGAGACTTCTCTCCCCGAACTGCCTTCCCGCAGGCTGGAATGTAAATCGCCGATGGAATGGCACTCGGGGCGCTTCACTTTCCAAAGTCATCAGAAGTTTCCTCATGAGGCAACTTTGGAAAACGAAGCTCTCCGAGTGCCATCCCACCAGAGATTAATCTCCCCGAATGTGACGGTGTGTCTCTGCCCTAATCAATACTGGATGCTAAGCAAATGGGGATCCCAAGCTTTCTGGATAACATGGCACAAGTAAGTAAGCAACAAGTAAGTTTCCTCATGAGGCGACTTCGGAAAACGAAGTGCTCCGAGTGCCATCCTGCCAGCGATTTTAATTCTAACTGGTGGGAAGGAAGGGGTGGCAGCTCGGGGAGATTAGTCGCCCCGAAGAAGAGGCGATTTGTCACCAGGCGACTAATCTCCCTGAATCGCAGCTTGTGTCTCTGCCCTTAGGCAGATTTTAGGCTCATTTCAGTAGAATGTTCTGTTTTGTCCTAGTCCTGTCAATTTAGAACAGTATTTAAAGGCATGGGATTGGCTATTGGTGAGCATATTTTAAAACTGCTGTCTGTATGAGGTAGACATCAGGTGCTTAACATTAAAAGAGAGCAAACATTTCCAGGCTGAGAGAATCATAGCACTTGAGGATCAGATCAGCATTTGTGTGTAGGTGTCTGGACTATATTTCCAGATGCTTGTTAACTTCAGTAAACTCCAGTAACCTTTAGCACACTTGGACCACCAAAACCTACTGAAGAATTCTGCTTGTGACGTACATAAGACGACTCAAAAGACTTCATGCCAATTTCTGGGTTTTTTTTCCCCTGTTGTGCAATTGTGAATGTTTGCTGGGTTATTTCAATATTCCAAAATATGCAAGATTTTTTTTTCTGTGCCAGGATGTTAGAAAAAAAAAAGTTTTGTTACAATTAACAAAAAAATTATTCTAATCTGATTGAAAATTAAAAGTGACAGTTTCATATCGTAGGTGGAACCAGGACAATGCTGGCAGTTTTGTTTCCACAGTGAATGGTGGGTTGCAGGTTCGGCACCCCTTGAATTAAATACTGGTCAAAATTGCTTTAAGTAACACAGAACTCACAGCACACAGCATGATTACCTGCCCATCAGGCAGAACAAGGAAGCACAGTGTTACATTTTCCCTAGTCAATTTCCGTCGCTTTTGACTGTGGCGCTTGTTAATAAGAGTTCCCCTGGGATGCTCAAGCAGATCAATATATAATTTAACAGACAGATCCACCTGTGCTACGTATTGATGCATGTCTGACCCTTTGTTGATACTAGCGAGGTACCTCCTGTGTTCAAATTTGAGGAGCTTAACCCAGGAGTCCTGTGCTGTGGCAGAAGTCATTACATTCAGTTGCACTCAGTATGGTGCCCCTAAGTTGCTTTGTACTGGTCAGTTTTGAGGTGGAGTTCAGACTGTAGCAATACACGGGCACATAAGCTGTCGATTCAGCTCATATCAGCTCCTCTCGGCAGCTTATCTGCCAGTGTTTGAGGGGGCCCTTTAACAGGACTAACAGGCTGGGCCAAACTATTGGATCTTTCAGATACTGCCCACCTTAAAGGGGTAATATGACGCAGAGAGTGATATTCTATAACAATTTACAATTGCGTTTCATTTTTTATTATTTGTGGTTTTTGCGTTATTTAGCTTTTTATTAGCAGCTGTCCGTTTGGCAGTTTCAGCCATCTAGTTGCTAGGTTCCAAATTACCCTAGGAACCATGCATTGATTTCAATAAGAATAGGAATGGGAAAGGGAGTGAACATAAAGATGAGTAACAAAAAGTAGCAATAACAGCATATGTGTAGCCTTACAGAGCCTTGGTTTTTAAATGGGGTCAGTGATCCCCATTTGAAAGCTGGAAAGAAACAGAAGAAAATGGCAAATCATAAAACTATAAAAAAAATAAATAATGAAGTCTCTTAGAACTGGCCATTCTGCAATATGCTAAAAGTTAATTGGAAGATGAACTGTCCCTTTAAGTTAACTTTTAAAGGACAAGAAAAGTTAAACTAAAGAAGTAGCTAGAAATGTACATAATTTTTTGTGCTTCTGTTCCAGCCCAAGGCAACCACAGCCCTTTAACAGTAAAGATCTGTGTCTCCAATGATGCCTCAGTATCTCCCTGTCTTTTTTTTCCCTGCTGATTCACATGCTCTGTGCTGCTGTCAGTTGCTGAGCTTAGGGACCGACTCAAAATATACAGATAATAACTACATGGCAGCATAGAAACCAGTGCAACTAGCATCAGAATTTAATAATCAGCCCTGTAGCATCGGCTTATATTACAGGCCAACCTCATATTCTGCTGGATAATTTGTGACGACCCATAAGCTTAGCTTCTCAACAGCTGCTCAGAGCCCACCGAGCATGTGAGTGTCACAGACACTTTTCAAGATGGTGACCCCCTGTGACAAATTTGAAGTTCTGGATCATTGCTGCTATTGACAAGCTGAAACTTTAGGTTGGTGCAATAAGTTCATTATACAAAACATGGCATTTTTAGCCATATTCTTTTTTAGGGTTTCTTTCTACTTTAATATAGAATGGCTAATTCTAAGCAACTTTTCAGTTAGCCTTCATGTTTTCTTTTTTACAGTTTTTAAGTTAATTGCCTCCTTCTGACTCTATCCAGCTTTCAAATGGGGCTTGCTGATCCCATGTAAAAACAAATGCTCCATAAGTCTACAAATGTATTGTTATTGCTACTCATCTTTCTATTCAGGCCCTCTCCTATTCATATTTCAGTCTCTTATTCAAATCAATGCATGTTTGCTGGGGTATTTTGAACCTTAGCAACCAGATTGCTGAAACTGGAGAGCTGCTGAATAAAAAGTTAAGTAACTCAAACACAAATAAGAACAATGAAAACCAACTGCAGTTTGTCTCAGAATCACTTTGTACATCATACTAAAAGTTGATATAAAGGTGAACAACCCTTTTAAGGGTGGAGACACACAGGCAGATTCGTGAGAGATTAGTCGCACTTCTGGGTGACAATCTCCCCGAAACTGCCTTTGTCTTCCCTTCCTCTGTAATGAAAAGTCGCCTGCGCTAAGCAAACGCGGTGCTTCATTTTCCGAAGTCGCCCCAAATTTGTCTGTATCTCCACCCTAAACGGGTAGTAGACCCTGCTGCACTGCCTGTTGCACAATCAAACTTTTCCAAAACATTTCCCCAAATCTCCACAGCCAGTGGCTGCATTAAAATGCAAAAAATCCCAATTTATCTGTATTAATCTGGCTCCCTGTTCTTTGTTCCTGTTGTTGGAGTTTGAAGCTTAAGGGTAAAGTCACACCTGGTGATTCTGGGAGATTAGTTGCCTGGCGACTACTCTTCCCGAACCACTTCCAACATCTTGCGCCGGCTATAATGAAAAATTGCCTGCAGCATGAAAGATGCGGAACTTTGTTTGCCGAAGTCCCTCGAAGTTTCCTTGTGAGGCACACAGTCAGATTCAGGGAGATTAGTTTCCCCAAATCTCCCCAAATCTGACCGTTTGTCTCTGCCCTAAGGGTAAGGTCCTAGAATATAAATTGTCGGGGGGATGGCACTTGGAGCGTTTCTTGTTCCGAAGCTGCCTCACAAGGAAACTTTGGGCGACTTTGGAAAACGAAGCGCTTCAAGTGCCATCCCGCTGGCGATTTACATTTTAGCCGGTAGGAAGGCAGAGATTAGTCGCCCCTAATAAGAAGAGATTTGTTGCTGGGCGACTAATCTCCCTGAATCCGACCGTGTGTCTCTGCCCATAACCACAGTTTCCAAGCACTGAACAAGTCTGTCTTTTATCCCCATGTCTGATTCCAGTGTAATATATTGAAGAAATAAAATGTCATAATTATCTCTATATATGATAACAGCAAAACGTCTGACATGGTGCTGGGAATCAGAATTCTTATTGGTCATTTTTTTGCATCTGTAATGAAGTTTTTGTTCAGTAGAATTCTCATTGGTTAATTTTCTTGATCTATAATTATGGCTTTCCATAACTTCTATAGAAAACTAGGGGGCATTACAACCCCTTTAAAGTAGATAGCTTTTAGGGACAAGGTCAGATTTATTCAGGGAAGACACTTGCAGTGACTGAATGTGTCTCTGTGGGACTATTGGCATGAACGACTTACAATTATCCGAGACTGATACCCGTATTCTGGGCTGCTGTTTAGAAAATGTTTGTTTAATGTAACCTGGAGGAAGGATACATATCCCAGTGTTATATATTTATTCCAGAGTATTTGCTAAATAAGCTTCTAAGCTCCACTAAGAAGGGCAACTTGTACCCTGCTTATTGTATTATACTGGTGTGTTTTCCCTTCCTCCAGTCTATAATATATATATGTATATATAATATATATACAGATGTTTCAGACAGCAGCCCAGAATACAGGGGATCCATCATCCCATACCATGTCGCATTAGCCAATAGCTCCATGAAAACAATTTTGGTCAAGAAAGCAAGAAAGTGCAGTGTATAAATGTCGTTGATCTTAAAGACTAACTACTACAATCACTTTAACAAGCACCATAAACCAAGCTGACCTGTATGCCCCTCACCAATCTTCCTGTGCACTCTGATAGAATTCTAACATTGGAACACTACCACCCACCGTTCAGTAGGCCCTTAAACTCATTTCACATACACTGCCCAATGTTTCCATTCAAGTAAATTGGAGCTGTGAGAGCTTTTCACCCTGCTGAAATACCGTAGACTCAAAAGTGCCCCATGTGATATAGACATCAATGGAAAATATCTGCTTCAAAACATCACCTTCAGAGCTGACTCTCAAGTGCATGATTGAAAAATGTCAGCTTAAGGGGAGAGTTGAGTAGAAAGTAGGTTACATTTTCCTATTTCAGTATTCAATTCATTAATCTAATTAACTAAGTAATTTGACTTCTTAGAAGGAGATGACCCACTTACACTTTCATTGCCGGTCTGCACATTGTATTACGCATTCATTTTTGTAGCTTTGTTGTGAAAAGGTTTGTTCACCTTCCAACACTTTTTTTTTCAGTAAGTTGGTTTCAGATTGCTCATAAGAAATAAAGACTTTTTCCAATTACTTTCTATTTTATATGTGTGACTGTTTTTATAATTTTTCACCTTCTAAAAACCTCCTAAAGCAGCTCTGGGAGGCGGGGTCGCCAAATCTCCAAACTGTTCTAAATTGATACATTTTTTGTCTTTGTCCCTACTGAGCAGAATCTCTGAGTTTCATTAGACTGCTGTTAGAATCAATACAAAAGTTGCTAATGATCTAGAGATGCTGCTGAGAAATGGATCAACTTTAAATGTTGCAAAATTTTAACAGTTCAGAATATGCACTTGAATTACTGAGCTGCCCGACTCAAACACCAGAGACAGGTACACTGAACTTTAAATTTAGTTTTTGGAAAACCAATAAACAAATAAAAATGGAAAGTAATTGAATAAAGACTTTATTTATGGTGAACAAACCCATATCACATTGTAAATGGTTATGTCATACCCAACATGTAGCTCTTACTAAAAGTGTCCTTAAATGATTTGCTGCACAAGGATTATCTTTTTACAGTAGCAATGTCCTCTCAGTGGCTACGTGGAAATGGACCTTTAAACATTGTACTTGTTTATCAGTCGGACAGCTTGATAAGCAGTTTGGGGCAGAGTACGTCTGTTAGGATCTCTCTTCCTGGTAATGTCGTTCCAAAAGTCTGTGTGATGTACACAATGCTTAACTGAATAAAAAGGCCAGCTTATGACTGAATTATTTGGGGGCTGTTAAGTAGAACAGTCTTTGGGAATGTCTTGTGTATAAAAAGGCATTAGCTCCATGGATAAAGGCATTGACTTGCCTATTTACAGATCCTTGGTGCACCTTTAGTAGCTGTTGTACAGCGTTTTAGAATATGTTGCTGCTTAGGGGACATTGTTAGGTTTAATGTTTCGTGGCTGAAGCTTAAATGTGCATTGCAAGTAGGAAAATTAACCAAAATTCTGATTCGGGAGTATGACAGAAATGCAAATGCAACCCTCAGCAATAGAAGAAAATGGAATTGTTTTATTGGAATGACAATATAGTATACTGTTGAAACTAGTGTATTTGCTTCAGAAACACAACTATAGTTTGTATAAACAAGCTGGTGTGTAGCAATGGTGGCAGCCATTCAAGCACAGGATACACAGTAGATAGATACATGTTGAAGAATCCCATTGTATAATACAGAGTGGATCGGTTATCTGCTGTGTAACCTGTGCCTTTTCTCCTTCTTCAGCTTTGAATGGCTGCCCCCATGGATACACAGCAGCTTGTTTATATGAACTAAAGCAGTGTTTCTGAAGCAAACACATCGGTTTTACCAGTGCAAGGTGACAGTCTATTATATTGTTATTGCTTTCATTTTTTTGGTGCTATTGTTCCTTGAAGATCCACTCATTTGTTGAGGTCATTAAAGGAGCAGATCTTTGCCTGCTGACAAAACTGTGTGGCCCTCGGGGAATGTTCAGATCATAACAAAGGATGCTGTTGGGCTCGTCCGAATGGATCTTTACAGCTGCTCGATTGATATATTGATTGATTTTCGATCAGAAAACCGATCGATATGTGGCCAAACGTTGGCAAGATGTTGATTGGGTGGGACTAAAAATCCTGTCGGACCGTGGCCGCATCTGTTCATTGATGCAATCCCGCGATTTGACCACCCATATGGCCTCCATTATCCGCCCGATATCGCCCACAAGATGCATATCGGGGTCGCCAAACGAGTGGATCTCTCCGTGTATGGCCACCTTTAGGGTAGCCATACACAAGAAGATCTGGATCTTTACCTGATATGTCCTAGGGCCAAAGGATCTGATTCCCACAAAGGAAATGGATGCCCTGACAGTACAAGGACCACATCAACTAGCCGATTTGGTCCTCGATCGGCAAGAAAAGTAAAACCTGCATGATCGATTTTTGTTCTGATATTGATCGGGGAGACCCGTCTGAACGCCTGGCACATGGGCAGAAAAGCTGCTGAATAGGACAGATAGCAGACTCTTTAATCTGCCTGCCCACATTTATAATATTAAAGGCATCATATACTTATATACTATATTGGTATGCTACTTATTGCTTGTTTTTCATATACATCTAAGTAAAATTTTATATATATTGCAAAGACCTCCAGTTGGGCAACAGATATTGAGCTAGGCCTTCTCCCCAGGCCATTCATGGGCAGAAGTAAGAATGTAGACTAATGTCCCAAGCAGCCATACCAGAATAACTAGCCCCATAATTGACCCCTACATCTTAAGGGTTAAAAAGCAACCCCTGCCGCTGCTAGACAGATCTGTGCCATCATGTGACATAGGGTAACTTTGATTATTTAGCATGAGACAAGCAATAGTTTGGAGACTTTCTGATCCTCTTCAAAAGAATGTTAGGAATCTACAGTATAATAATTAAACAGAGAATTCTATACTGTAAGTAAAAAAGCCGTAATACTAATCTCAGATCAGGTTATTAAATCCTGCATAATCTGCCTGGGGTTTTCTGTGAGCAAAGACGTCCTTTAAAAATGCCTTAATAATAAGTTAGCCCACACGAAGAGTTGTTATCTGGGTGACCCAAACAGCCGGCCCTTTGTACGGCAGGCAGTAGAATGCTTCCAGGGAAATAGCTTTCCCACCAGAAGACAAAACTTCTTGTTTTTTGAGATTTAATGCAAATGGAGGCACGTCCTTGGCAGATTTCAGATGCGTGAATAAGCAGTAAAAGGATTATTTGTGGAACTAAAAGAATCTTTGTATACTTTGCTGGCTTGGGGGGTATCTTTCTTCATTGTAGATTAATACTACTGAAAAGGGAAAGCCCAGAAAAGATTTAGGTTAAAAAAAAAAAAAAAAAAAACTTTTTTCTGCCTTCGTTGCTTTTGGTGTTGTCGTTTCTTGTAAAATTTCCAAATAAGCCAATTGAATTAGAGTGCCATTGATTTTCGCTATTATGCCAGCAAAAGAATTCTCATTTTGTGGGCCAAATTCTGTCCACCGAGGGACAGCGGTTGTTCTGAACTGATCTCTGTTTAGGAGCCAACTTTGAGCTTTGAAGGTTGTAGGTGTGCTGGTTCCCATAAATGTTCTCAGGCATACTGCGGCCTCATTGGCTGGGCGAAAAGACAATAACAAAAGCAAAAATCTCAGCTTTGGAAAACTGTAAAACAATGACACAAAAAAATAGGGGTTGTTCACCTTTAAGCTAACTTTTAGTATGCTATAGAATGGCTAACGCTGAGCAACATTTTAATAGGACTTTATTTTTATAGTTTTTTAATTATTTGCATTCTTCTGATTCTTTCCAACTTTCAAATGGAGGTTCATGGACCCAATCTAAAAACAAATGCTCTGTAAGGCTTCACATTTATTGTACATCATACTAAAAGTTCATTCAAAGGTAAACAACCCCTTTAAACAACTAATAGTTATTGCACAGAGACATCGCCTGCTCCCAGCTTGGCGCTCAATGGCACTTGTATAGGTTTTGTTATAAGAGTTCATGGCCTGCCTATTGTACTTTCCACTGAAGTGAATATTACAAAGAAGGTCTTGAAATAAATTGAGATGTGTTTGTAGAAACAGTCACTGTTTTTCCATAGCATCATGGAATTTTCCACTAGGATTGTCTTGCACATGGGCGTAAATCCTCGCCACCGTCACTGTATGACAAGCTCTTCTGCAAAACAGACTACCTGATATTTATGTTGAAATGTTCAAAGGGAAAATTCAGTCAACTGAGAGTTTAATTGTGAATGGCATCCAATGACATTTTGTGATGCCATGTTTAAGAGCAAACACCCAAAAAACAGGCAACCTGCAGCCTACATATATCACTGAAACAATAACCAGTTTTCTGCAGTTGGGTTGCTGGGTGATATAATTCAGACAAATTTGAAGGACCACAGTTTCACTGTACAGGTATGGGACTCATTATCCAGAATGCTCAGGACCTGGGATTTTACGGGTAAGGGATCTTTACGTATTTTGGATCTTCATACTTACTAGAAAATCATATAAACATTAAATAAACCCAATAGGCTGTTTTTGTGTCCAATAAGCATTAATTTCACCTTAGCTTGGATCAAGTATAGGTATGGGACCTGTTATACTTAATGCTCGGGACCTGGGGCTTTCTGGATAA
>CM044447.1:30714001-30728519 GCA_024363595.1 Xenopus borealis
TTTTTTTTTTTTTTTTATCAGGAAGCACCTCATCACTTGTATGATAAAATCTAGGTTCTAAGACAAGTTCTGTTTGTGCAGGTTGAATCCAAAATCTGACTCATAAAGCAAAAAGCATTACCTCTCTAACTGGAATGTAAACCATAGCAGAGGAATGAGTGGCATCATCACATCCAGGTTTTAAGGAGATACAGTCATCTAAGTAGTGTTCTTGTATACAAAAGTCATACTAGTGTTGCCATAATTATTTTAAATTACGAGTAAATTGAATGAATAATCCTTTGAGCTCTGAGATTGATTAATAACCACAATAACAGAGGATTTGAAAAGCTAATAAAAAAGCCCTTTAACCTGATTAATTCAGATACCAGTATTATTGTGCATTTCTTTCACAGTTAATGGCTCCACTCCTTCCTTTTCTCTTGGCCATTGTGTGTGTAGAGTACGGATTTGGAGGTTGCAGAGAGAAATTTAGGGCAAAATAATATATATGGGGGCATTATTATTTTCTTTTTATTTAATGCAGAAGTTAAATTTTTATAGTTGCTATCTGTCCACATTACAATTATTTTATACTGACACCTATGCAAAGGCATAACCTGGCATTTTGTTGTCCCTGCCCTGCATTTAAGGTATGCCATTGCCTTAGCGGGCTGGATAATTATGATGATTGTTTTTTTTTCTAATGATACACATTTTAAAGGAGTGATATTCTGAGACAGTTTGCAATTGTTTTTCATTTTTTATTATTTGTGTTTTTTTTAGTTATTTAACTTTTTATTCAACAGCTCTCCAGTTTGCAATTTCAGCAATCTGGATGCTAGGGTCTGAGTTCCCCTAGCAGCCATGCATTGATTTGAATAAGAGACTGGGATATGAATAGGACAGGGCTGAATAGAAAGATGAGTAATAAACACTAGCAATAACATTAAATGGAGCCGTACAGAGCATTTGTGTCGGTGACCCCTGTTTGAAAGCTGGAAAGAGTAATAATAAGAAGGCAAATACTTCAGAAACTATAAATAATCAAGGCCAATTGAAAAGTTGCTTAGAGTTAGTTATTCTATAACATACTAATGGGCGGATTTACTAAATTCATGTGAAGGATTTGAATATTCATCCAATAGTCTATGTGCGACAAATCAAATATGCAAAATTCGAATTTCTGTGCAAAATAGTTCGATCGTACGATTTTGGCAAATATTCGGAAAGCGATCAAAACCAAACCAGCGAATATTTTATTTGATTTTGGCGAATATTTATTTGCCAATTATTCGCCAGTCAAATTCAAGGGCTAAAAGCCCTTAATAATTCGACCCTTAGTAAATCTGCCCCTAAAAGTTAACTTAAAGGTGAACCACCCCTTTAAGATAAATAGGCACAAGGTTTCAGATGCTGGTGCTACGTTTTAGACAAATACATGGAGAAAATTGCCAAAAACATTATATGGGTGTAGTGAGTTCTGTACTAACTATGGTTTTGTTATCTTTGTTTTTCCCAGTTCCTTATTGTCCCATCTATTGTGGGCAGTGCACTGCTACATCGCCTGTCCGATGATCGATGGGAGAAGATAACGGCCTGGATTTATGGTATGGGCCTTTGTGCCCTTTTTATAGTGTCCACTGTGTTCCATATAGTCACCTGGAAAAAGAGCCACCTAAGGTAGGAATGATTGATTAAGATGGACTCCTGATTTAAAAAACAGCAACATCAAAAAGTAAAGTAATAAAAATATAGTGTTGCCCTGCTCGGTAAAACTGGTGTTAGCTTCAGAAACACTACTATAATTTATATAAATAAGCTGCTGTGTAGCAATGGGACCGCCATTCAAAGGAGAAAGGGTTCAGGTTACACAGCAGATAAGCTCTGTAGAACATAATGGTGTTTTCTGTTACCAACTATTTAACCCAGGGGTGTCCAACTTTTTGGCTACCCTGAGCCACAATGGAAAAGAATTGTCTGGGGCCGCACATGAAATACACAAACACTTTTGATTTGTAAAAGTAAAGAAAATGCACATAAAAGAACTACAATACTAGTCTTATAACCAGATAGAGCTATACACTGGAATATGGGACACCTGGATATTAAATAGACATATTATTATTATTACTACTAACTTGGCAATGGGCAGAGTCCCCCCTCCTGCCTACTCCTATTTCCTTTGCAACATGAAGTTTCCTTGGGAACCAAGGGTTTCAAGTTGGGCCGTATTCATATCCATCCTGGGCCGCACGTTGGACACCCCTGATTTAACCTGTGCCATATTTTTTCAAATTGCGCCATTGCTACACAGTAACTTGTTTATATGAACTATGGTAGCTTATATGCACATCAGTTTTACCAGTGCAGGGCAAAAGTGCATGATATTTTCATTGCTTAAAACACTTAAATTTTTTTGTGTAACTGGTCCTTTAAGCCCGATATTTATTTTTACTACTTATTTTATGTATATACAAGTATCGGACCTATTATCCAGATTGCTTGCGACCTGGGGTTTTCCAGATAATGGATCTTTCCATAATTTGGATCTCCATACCCGGCTTAAGTCTACTAAAAAATCATGTAAACGTTAAATAAACTCAAAAGGTTGTTTTTTTGCTTGGATTACTTATTAATTATATTTTAGTTTGGATCAAGTACAAGCTACTGTTTTATTATTAGAGAAAATCTGAATTACTTGGATAAAATGTAGTCTATAGGAGACACCCTTTCTGTAATTCGAATCTTTCTGGATGAGTTTCTGGATAACGGATCCCATACCTGTATATATGAATGTCATGATGCTTGCATGAGTCCACTGTTATGGAGAGCTCTACACCTCTAAAAAAAACACCTTTGTTGTGGTTTTTCCTGGGCTGCACTGGAGGACCCACGACTACAACTGAGCCATATCCATATGTACAACAAGAATTACCTGCAGCACACAGTGTGAGTTGTAGTCATGCAGAAAAGATTTATACAGCCCAAAAACATACAACAGTAAGGCAACGTTTCGGGCCTAAAAGGCCTGATAAAGGGTCTAGTAGACTTTAAATGTTGCCTTATTGTTGGATGCTTTTGGGCTGAATAAAACATTTCTGCACAACTAGAACTTCCACAGTGTCATGCTGGTAACTCTTTTTGATGCTTGCATGAGGGTAGCCTTCTTCAGACCATAGGAGGGTTGCACCACAGATACCTGAGCACTAACTGGTCTTGACTAACCAGAGGAAAACTATATGGCAGTGAATGTAGATCCACGGAGACTTTACCCTTACTTTTTACTGTTTGTTGAAGGGAAATATGTGAAATGATCCCTACAGAAATATATTTTTGGGCTCATGTATATCCATAAGGGCAGGTTCAATCCTGGCACTATCCCTGCAATCAGTTGTGTGTAACACCAATTTCATTAGAGGCGCTTACATCAAAACATGCAGTATAGTTGTATTCTGCACAACTCAGCCCTTCCTGCATTCTGAGTGCTGAGACTATTGATGCAAGGGAACACTGGCATAGATTCCCACTTTCCTGGACTTCAGTAACAGTTATTTGGTGAATTCCTCAGGCCTACAATTCTCCTCTATGATGAATAATCTCTTAGGCTTACGACCTAAAGCTCTTTAATTAACCAAATTGAAGGGAAGCTTTTCTTTTTCCTTTTGATCCCAGGCATTTACAGTAATCAGTTCTTTCTTGTATGTGATGTAGAACTAAGCCAAACATTTCACATACTGCATAATTTCTAACATCCTCTGTCCTTACAGGAATTTACAAATAATGCTCCTCTTTAATTACAGGTCAGTTGAACACTGTTTCCACATGTGTGATCGGATGGTCATCTACTTTTTCATCGCAGCTTCCTATGCTCCATGGTGAGTTTGATTCTCTTTAATTAAAAGCCAAACCCTGGCTCCCACCATCAAAAATGACATCATCAAGCAGAGGAAACTAGGAGGTGTAGTTGCTAATGAAAAACAAATACATACAAGGTAGTTTATGTTGGAACATTAGCTGGGAAATTACCTCATAAAACAGAATGCACCCAGTTTATATACCTGCCATTCCATAATAGTCACTAAGAATATTTTGGGCTCCTACAAGTCTTAAATGTCTGCCAAACATCTCAGAATCAATTCAGTGTATCCAAATGCGTAATTTTTAATTTTTTTATGCACATGGGTTTCCCTGTAAGCTGAAATATAACTCTGTTTGATTATATTGAAAGTACATCAAGCATATAAAATGCAGTGTTTGTACTTGCAGATCTGACCACTTGTGCTCCCAACTTCACAGTACAATATGAAATCAGTAAGTTCATGCACACCTTAAAAAATTGCCCTTAGGCCATTGCAGTAACACAACAACATTCTGATAAGCCCCACCCCTGTTACTTGAATTTTTCTCAGTTGTTCATGCCCAGGATTATTGGCCTGCTGCTCTCCTCAGTGCATTCAACTCTTTAGCTCATATTCTCCATCATGGCAGGGTTATGTTTGAATTATGACAACATACGTAGAAACCCTGACCAGATCAATGTCCATAAAATTTTGTCCAGGGCCACAGACTCCTGAATAAGGAGTTAGGCATTGCTCATCCTAAAATCTTAATATTAACATGGGATTGCTATAGGATTATTTCTCTTTTGTATAATGAGTCCCCTTGCAAAACTCCCAAGCTTCTGCTGAATGCTTTTAGAATCCCTATTCTGCCTTAGGGAGAACCAAGAAGTCCAGAGAAGGACAAGTTATGCCAATTTTATCCAGGGCTTGGGAGTCCAGGTTACATCCAAACTGAGTGAAAATTAATATTACTCCATTTCCATCTAACTAGCAACCATATCTTTTGTATGCTCCTTCATCATTCTCAGTAGTAAACTGCTGACCTACCTGTGTGTTATAAGAAGTTTACATTACATACATTACACCGCACTATCCATGCCTGTAACTTCAGCTTTGGTGAATGATATATCCATAGGCTGAATTTCTTTTTCTCGCTCTTCTTCTAGGTTGAACCTACGTGAACTTGGCCCTTTGGCTTCGCACATGAGGTGGTTTATATGGTTAATGGCTGCAGGAGGAACCGTTTATGTCTTTTTATACCATGAAAGGTAAGATTTTTATCATTTATCAGCATGGCAACCTCACTTTGAAATACAATACTGAAAATAGAATAAATAAATAAATATATATATATATATATATATATATATAGTTCAGAAATACTGTAAACTTACAGATACTTTATTTAGACTGCCCCCTCCCTTGAAAGGTATATGTAAATCACTAGTCACTATTGTATTATAGCCATGGTATGAGTTTTACCACTTTCAACATTCTTTTACCCCAAAGAGAAAACTTTCCAATCAGAAGAGTGAAGGAGAGTTCAGTCCTATTGTTAAATATATAATCCTGAGAAGCAAAGAAACACTTGTAAAATGGACTGCCTGTATGGATCTCCATAAATTTAGATATGCCAGAGTGTCAGCCTTTTGACCCAATATTTAGCACAGAAATCATGTATATATAACATTGTTAAAGAATTTATTTCAACAAAAGATTTCACTATGTTCAAGGAAGAACATTATAACCAAACTTAAAGGGGAACTATCGCAAAAATGAAAATGTAATATAAGCTTCAGCGTACTGAAATAAGAAACTTTCCAAATACAATCAAGTAAACATTCTGTACTGTTTCTGAAATAATCAAGTTTATCTTCACCTCTCTCATCATCTGTTTCTCTTCATTTTGTCTTCATGCAGGAGTTGGGTGTCCGTTAATCATTGACATTTAGAGTTAGACCCAATATAAAAGGGGGCTCCTTTTGCCTAGATGATGTATTAGAGCTCATTCTATTAAAATCACCAGACTTTATGGGGCACATTTACTATTATTCCCCAAAAATAATTTGTTTCTATTCAATATTCGATTAGCATTCGATCTTCTAATGTTAATCGAATAGTTCTAGGCTACCTTTTATTCGATATTCGATCATTCGACGATCGAATACAAACCTATTCGATCAGTCGAATAAATCATTCGACTGAACGAATAAATCATTCGATCGTTCAAATGACTCGTACGATTCGAACGATCGAACACTTCGATCGTAGGAATCCTATTCGATCATGACTTAGTCTCAGAAGCCTATGGGAGTGCTCTTATAGGTTTCTATTGCAATTCAGTAGGTCAAATCTGCCGAAGTAGGCAATCGAAGAAACTTAAAAAATAAAATCCTTCGCTGATCGAATAATTGAATATTCGTCCATTCGACTCTATTCGAATGTATTCAATCGTTCGACCATTCCCTATTCGATGATCGAATATGCCAAAATTCACATATTCGACCAAACGAAGAAATCCTACGTTCGAACTTTGATCGAACTTTGAATCCTTCACGTGAATTTAGTATATCGGCCCCTGTGTCTCTACATGCAGGATATGTACAAAAGGTAGTTATTTTGTTAGATTTTGTTTGTACTGGAATCAGTTATTTGAATGAGCTGCATGAAGTGCTGAGAGATGCTGAGAGAGGAATAGTGCAAATAAACTTATTTCAACGATGCAGAATTTTTAATTGATTGCATTTAGAAAGTTTCTTATTTCAGCATGAAGAAGCTTAATTAAAATTTTTCTCAGTAGTATCACTTTTAAAATTTGTGCAACATGTTTTTTTTAGGTCCTAGCCCAGGTAACCTTATTTAAGGTAATGGCGCATATGTACCTGCTTTGATTGACAGGCTCTTCCAAGAAAACTTCCAATTGAAGCCACTGGCCATGTGGCCCAATTTTTTTATTTAAGCAAACCACTGTGAATGGTTGGAATTTTCATCCCAATCACCCCTGCGTGGACAACATCAGTGACTCAACTTTTGTTTATGACAATTAAAGGTGCTGCTTTATTAAACTCAATGAAGCACCTCCTTACATTTTCCAATACAGTTACAAACTGCTCTCTCCTCAGCTGAATCATCATAATTTACTTTCTGTATAAATGGAAGATAGTTTGGGCAGTCAAAGCAGATACAAGTGTATTTGTTAGGGGGAGCATGGTCATGGCACACTGAGGCCACATTGCCCTTGCGATTACACCTTTGGTTATATATTTTTTTTTATTTGACCTCCTGCTGCATGAATATTCAACTTTTAGTGACTCAGCTGGTTGAGGTACATCTCATGGCATTTCCCTTACCCTGATCTTTGGATTGCAAGGATCTGCCCTGCCAGTTGAGCTGTAGGGGGATTGTGAGATTTCCTCAGAAAGCTGGAGCACTGAACTTTGGCTTTTTCTTTTCGGACATATTTTTGCTTGCCATTTAGCTAGACACTTACCATTTTATTATAAGGTACTGTTACATATACAATATGATATATTTAATAAATGGAAAGCACAGATGTACACAGCTACTCTGCACATCTGGCATGGTGCTTTAGGTCTGCACAAGATGTATTTAAATTACTGAGCCAATGAAAGTACTAAATTAACCAAAATGGCACAAGGGGGTGTGAGTTTATCCTGTGGTTATTAACACTGAGCCATAAAGAATATATTTTATTCTTTTAGGTATAAGATTGTTGAACTGCTCTTCTATTTAGCAATGGGATTTTCTCCTGCTTTAGTAGTGACGTCAATGGTAAGAAATTACACATTTGAGTAAAATCACATTCGTTTTGCCGTTGTTAGTTCAAGCAATAACATATAAATCAATAAAATACAGAATTGCAATGTATCTGTTAAAAAGCCTACCCTAAAGGTGGCCATTCAAGTAACATTTCCGATCTCTCCTGGAACCACTGGTTGAAGGAAAGATTGTTTGTTTTCATTATGTTAACAGCTGAATCCTCAGATAAACAGATATAAGTAATACAACTCTACCTCTATTGGACTATTCAGCAGTATCCCTTGCCTTTCAAAGGCACCTGATCAAAACTCTCCGTCTTCACAATCTTCATTTACCTTCAGTGTCACTCCTGCTAGGAGGCAAGGTAACATTGCCCCTGGTGGCAGTGCCTGGAAAAAAAAATTCACCCCCCCCCTCTCAGTTTCCTTCCCACTGGAATATTGTTCATCATCCAGAAACCACATAGGGTTACATTCACATTATAGTTTTGGGATTCATCTGCTTGCAATGCATTTCTGTAGCACATGCTGAGTGGAATCGTAACATACTTATACATAGGGCTTTCCTTTTTATTTTGCCTAACTAGACTGTATAAGAGCTTAGTGTGTGGTCAGAACTATCTTTCCCAGCATCTCTGCAGTTATGCATCAGATGGCTCATCCAGTAACAGAGCTACCTGTAGTTATCACCATGCCAGAACTAATATGTATAATAGGTCCTGGCATTTTAAATATACTAAACAAACCCGCCCTAGACAGAATACAGCCTGGGCCTGGAGCTCATTTCGGTTCTCTGTTAGTGTATTTCAGGAATATAGTGTATAGTTAGTGTACTGTATTTCAGGAATATAGCTCCATTATATAAAGTCAATAAGTGCATAAGCACTTTTCAAGGTTATTTCAATGAATAGGGTGTATAATGGACATACAGTACTTTTTGCCTTTTTGGTTTATTCAAAAAAAAAATGAATGGCTTGTTGTACTAAATGTCTAAATCTGAAGCTGAAATAAAGTCACAGTCTTTGTCCTTGTCTGTATGAGCAGAGTCAATATCTGTAGTCCACTGTGAAACCCCTTTCAGCTGCAGCCTATTAGGCTTTCAGATAAGAAGTAGCTCATTATACAGAGGCTTCTCAGTGGACCCAAAATGGTGCCTGTACAGACAGGAAATAAATGTGATTAGTACAACATAAATCCATTTATATTAACACTAGGCAAAACATTATGTTCTGCATAATCCATATTCAATGAGCCAATCCTCAACTTGTTTAAAATGCATTTATTTGGTACTTTCCCTGTGCTCTCAGAAAGCAATTAGAGCTGCTTGTGGGTTCATTCTGTTGTTTAGGTAGAAAATCTCTTTGGGCAAATATCCAAGGATAGGGGCATAGATTTATGTTTGCACTGAGCATTCAGCATGCATATATTCAGGGTACAGATATACATCATAAAATTATATATAAACACTGTTATTGCCACTATGGATACAGCTTTATTGAGGTCTATGGAATGGCAGCCGGGGTGCACAACCACCGCTCTCATGGGCTATAACAACAGGAGGTTCCAGCTTTGGTACCACTAAGCTCACTAGTGATCCAGGCATTTTAATTGGGTGACATTCTGATACTACTAACACTTATCAAACTGTCTAGAATTGCACAATATCACATTCTGCAAAGACCTGGAGATATTATTGCTGCTGAATGCCTTTTACATGTACTAGAATGGCACTTTCCTTGTATCAGAGTGTAACCTGATCTGTAATTACCCTTGAGGTCACCAATTGTGCACTCCGGCAATACACATTTATTCCTCGGCGTTCTTACAATTTAAATACATCTTTACGCGCATGGTTGTCATATAATATATGTTCTTAGTTGGATCTGCACACAGGCCTGACCACCACTGCATTTAGTCACTAGTGTGCCAACCATAGAGGGGCGCTCCATGCTTAAAGGAACAGTTCAGTGTAAAAATAAAAACTTGGCAAATAGACAGGCTGTGCAAAATTAAAAATGTTTCTAATATAGTTAGTTAGCCACAAATGTAAAGTAAAAAAGGCTGGAGTGACTGGATGTCCAACATAAAAGTACAGAACAGAACTTCCTGCTTTTCAGCTCTCTAACTCTGAGTTAGTCAGTGACTATTAGGGGGGCCACATGGGACATAATTGCAATTGATCCTTAAAGGAGAACTGTTGCGAAATTGAAAATTTAATATAAGCTTCAGTATACTGAAATAAGAAACTTTCTAAATACAATCAATTGAAAATTCTGTACTGTTTCTGAAATAATCAAGTTTATCTTCACTATTTCTCTCTCAGCATCTGTTCTCTTTATTCTCTCTTCATGCAGGAGTTGGGTGTCAGATATTCATTGACATTTAGGGGCAGATTTACAAAATTTACGTGAATTGATCGAAGTTTAATCGGACCTTCGAATATTCTAATTTGGCCTCTTCGATCATCGAATACCGAATTATCGAATAGATCGAATGATCGGATATTCGATCATTCGATGATCGAAGGAATCAAAATTTTAAAATTCTGCCTACTTCGCCAGATTGAACCTACTGAATTGCAATAGAAGCCTATGGGCTTCGATAGTCGAATGTTTATCGAATTTCAAATTAAATCGTAGGAATTTTGGAGAATAATAGTAAATTTGCCGCTTAGATCAAATATATCTTATAGGGGCTCATTTTGCCTAGAAGATGTATTAGTGCTCATTCTATTAAAATCACCTGAAATCCTGTCTCTCTACATGCAGGATCTGTGCAAAAGGCACTTATTTTGATTTTATTTGTTTGTACTGGAATCAGTTGAAACCAAGATAACTTCAAAACAGTAGTGTTCTGGCTATTCTGTAAGACATCCAGTCATTGCAGCCTTTATATGTTACATTTTTGGCTAACTAACTATATTAGAATCTTTTTTTATTTTGCACAGCCTATCTATATACCCAGCTGTTATTTTTATACTGAGCAATCCCTTTAAACATCGGATTAGATTTTTACTGAATACTAACCCACTTTTCAAAATCTACTTTAATGCAGCAAGTGCCAGATGCACCATAAAGTATTGATATAGTACTTTGCAGAGATTATACATTATTCCCATCAGTCCCTGCCCCGGTGTTGCATACACATCTGTATCACACAAACCGTATTGTGATTTTAATAATGTGTAACAGACTAATAGTTTTCTTTGTGCCCACAGAGCAACACAGAAGGTTTACATGAACTTGCGTGGGGAGGGCTGATCTACTGTCTAGGAGTGGTATTCTTCAAGAGCGACGGAATCATCCCCTTTGCTCATGCAATCTGGCACCTCTTTGTTGCCCTGGCAGCTGCAGTCCATTACTATGCCATCTGGAAATACCTTTATAAGAGCCCATCTGCAGACCTCATCCGGCACTTATGACAGAACCTCTAACACTAATCAGTATTACTTGACGCGGAAGGAATGTATGGTCAGGCGAAGGAGGGAGTAGAATGGTATTATATATATATATATATATATATATATATATATATACACATATATATATATATATATATATATACATACAAAGCGCACTGACCCAGTTCTTTACAGACAACTACTGTGAACTGTATCCAGGTATTAATTTTTGTATAGCAGTTAAAAGAAAGCCCATTCCACGGCCAATGTTGCTGCTGGCCAGTCCGTTCTAAGGCTCGTCGCGTTGCCGAGAACCAGCCGCGCAGCTGTGAAAATGAAATTCCCAGCAGACACCTTTAGGAGGAGACTGGGAATATTTGCAATTGGCTTTTCTAATGTTTACAATAGAGATTATTTTGTACTTGTAGTTTGACTGCGTATACTTTATAAAAAGAGGCAAAAGCATTTCTTATTGAGAAAAAAAAAAAAGAAAATACAAGGAACCAGTGTAATTCAGACATAACATGCCAATCCTAAAGAGGGTATTTTCTTTTTTATAGGCACTTAAAATACATGTATACATTCCAAAACTTACGCCTGTTGGTAAGAGTGGGACAGTTGGTAAGCGTGAGGCTTCACTCTAGTCACAGATACTGGTGATGTTTAGAGAGGAACCATAATACTGTGCCCCACAATGCCTTGCTTGGCGTGTTGGATGAACACATGGTTATCGATCGGTGGCATTTGTTTAAGAAGTGGACCTTTCCAAGCTTGTAATTGTATGCAAATCATGCCCATAGGTGGAAAACAAATGAAATAGTTGAGAAATGGTTATGTCTGCCAGCAGGCACAGATACTGGAAGATCACCATTTCCATGGAATCATGAATATCTCTGAAACATAGTTTGATATAGTGCTGTTTCCAGTATGAACTGAGTAGCCGTTGGAACTGTGAGTTTTAGTTTAGACTGTGAATGGCTGTAAATACACCAGTACAATTCAACAGTAGCCACTGCTTTAATGTGGATTGACTCCAATGACCTGCTTAAACGACAGGGCATTGAAGGAGAGCTAATCTCTAGAAATGGTATATTTCTAGGAACCAACTGCACCAACGTAAAGGTTCAGCAGCTCTCTAACCGTAATGATCCAGTCCTCCATCTAGGGTAGATCCCAATCTTATTAATAGGGAAAAAAGATAAATATATAGGAAGGCCTGTATTTTTTTCCAGAAAAGGTGGCAACCCTACCTCCATCCTGAATGATGTTATGGGGTGTCTGTGACTCTGCACATGCTCCGTGTGCTCTGGGCTGCTGTTGTCAAGCTACACCAAGCAGAAAATGAGGTTTGCCTTTCATATGCTACAGGGCTGAATATACAGTTCTGGGGAAAGTGTGCTGGTTTCAGAGCTGCCATGTAATAAGAACCTGAATTATTTACTATTACTGAATTACTATTACTGAATTATCAGCCTTGTATTGTGACTTATTTTTTATGCAGTATATTGTACATCGGTCCCTAATCTTAGGTAAGGGACAGCAGCCCAGAGCATGTGCAGGAAAGCAGAAAAGAAGATCGGGAGCTACAGGGGGCATTTTTGGAGGCACAGGTCTTCACTGCTAAAGGGCTGCAGGTGCAGAACTACAGATCAGGTTGCTATATACTTTATAGCCCTTGCCGATATATCTGTGTTTCTTTAGGGCAGAGCATGGCTGAATGCCTAAACTGATACCAGAGGGGTTTCTGCTGTGCTTGAATATCAGAGGTGATTCAGAATATATCTACTGAACTCCTCTGATTCTGAAATAAACACATTTAATATAAAAGACCAGTTTTAATAAGAAATTAGCATTTTTGTTGCCACTGACAAACAGAAAGGCCTAAAGCAGGACCAGTATTATCTGATCAGAAAAAGTCTTTTGGGGAAAATGTATGTGACTTAAACTTTGTTAGAACTGCGTGTTATTTATTAACGTGTTTATGTGTGGTGCTGGAGTTTGTGTAACAGAGTATTTGGTATTTCTGTCTCCAGCCGGCAATTTAGCCAAACATGGCGAAGGAAAAAGAGAATGTGTATCTATGTGGAATTCTGTATTCACTGTAAACATTTCACGCTTTTTCCTGACTGCTCCGTACATCCCACTGGCTGGATACTAAACTCCAAATCAGTCTGTGCTTCCGTTGCTGTTGATATTAATCATGAAGTTGATCGGTCGATTTCTACCACCCCTGGGCGCCATGCAACATCCAATACAAATAGAGACAGCTGATGGGATTGCTAGATAAACATCAACAGGAAGCAAGTTCTCTATCCCTGCTTTAGCCACTGCTCATCTCTAGCTTTTCTGCTAATAGGCTCGGCATCCTGCTTGCCTGCATTTCTTACAAAAAACAAGGAAAACTATTATATGTGCAACATGTTTACTGTCTGGCAAAGAAATTATATATATTGTTCAGTATTTTAATGGGAAATCATTTTGAAGTTGCATTTTACCAGCTTAAACTACCAGATTCCTTGCCCCGACTGATTTTGTTGTTCCCCTCTATCCTGGCACTGAGTCAAGCAACATGGTGCATCCCTGTAAAAAGAGGGAGAACCCCCTTTTTGGAGACAAGAAGAGCTGAAACAGAGCATGAGATTGTCTAGTTATATTTGCATTTCTTTATTCTGATGCAGAATGAAGAACCATGAGAGCAGTATGTATTTACCAGGTACCGTATTCCTGTATAGAAACAGTGTCGATTTTCAGGTTATTCTCAAAAGGTCCTTCGTGTGTGTGGCCATAATTTTGAGACATATGCCAGTTGCTTTAGAACGATGATCCTTATAATTACAGTTATTAAGGAAACAACTTAGGACCGTTGATACCTGTAGCTGGACAGACTCAGCTTGACAGATCAGGTAGTAGGTATAACGTCTCTTAACATCTCTATCAGTGTCATGGTAAGATTCCCGAGTTCCAAATGTCACCAAGCTTTGCAAATTTTTCAGATTTTTGCCCCAAAATCGACAATCAGCAATGATCAGTACTGCATTTCCCCATGATCAAGATCTTGCTCATAATAATGATCTAGAAGTTCTAGCTTCTCTGGTCTAGTCTATAGGAAATCTCTCTTGTGCACAGATTCAAATCCTTTTCAGTAGGACTAGACATACTGACTGCAATGAAATAACTTAAATATTTTAACAAGCTTCACTATATTTGGGTACTCGCCATCTATAAAAATTGACTTTATAAACCAAATCTAATAGACTTGCATGGAAATTAGAGTAGTGCATAACACTGCTTAAGATTATTATGGGATTGTACTCACCATTCCTGTTCCTATGCTCTCATACACAGCAATCCACTTTGCCAAGTTCATAACGCTGGTTTACACAATTTTCTAAAACAAAAACAAAAGTGCACCACACATTTTAAATACGGATTTGTTCCAAAAGTGTTTTTACAACCAATTTTGCACTTTTTTGGCTTAAAATACCTTTGCATCTTTATAAATATGCCCCCCAGTT
>CM044447.1:30765206-30777453 GCA_024363595.1 Xenopus borealis
TTTTTTTTCCTATTGTTATATAGTCCGGTTCAGAAGTTGGTACCTTCTCAGAAAGCGCTTTGTAAAATGGAAAAGTGCAGAATAACAAACACAGAAACACTGTTTCTGCTTCCAGTAAAGTGCTGATGACAGATAGGTTGATTTGTGATTAGTGCTACAGGGAAAGGGTGTCCATTTTGTCCTTATAAATAAAACACACCTTTTATTTCCCTACAGGGGACCATGTCGAGCTTCATACTTTGCCAAAATATTCTTGCATTTGCCAAGCTCTTTCCGCAAGTCGGCCACCTCCATCCTTAAGGCGGAGTTTTCCTTCTCCAGGAACGAGGCTCGGATGGCAATCTGGTTCTCTTTCAGTCTCCGAGCGTCCCGGGATCGTTTGGCGGCCAAGTTGTTCTTCTTGCGCCTGGCCCAGTATTTTTCATCCTGCTCATTTTTTCAAAGACAAGAGGGATGGGGATGTTAGATTTTAGAAGAAAGAAACAAAAATTGAGAAAGCTACAATACCCAGTCCATACCAATATTACATACAGTAGCTGCCAAGCAGCAAGTAGCATTTCTAGTGAGCTGTTTGAAAACATCTGCTTGGTTGCTATGGGTTACTAGATGTGGGCATATACAAGACATTTTACCCAATTTGTTTTCCTATCCTCCAGTCACATGCCCAGAAGCAGCAATCCATTGCAACCCTCCAACTATAATTGGTTGCTGTGGGTTAATGCACTTGTGCAAACTTACTGCCTTTTATGGGATTTTGTCTAAAAATTTCCCTTTTTACCACTGTAACATGGGAAATGGGCAGTTGGAGTGCACAGCTGTCAGTTAAAAGGGGTACAGTGACAATGGGAAAAGGAAAGGTTTGTGTCAATGTTTAGTTACATCTACGCCCATATAATTTTCTCTAAAAAACATAAGGAATTCTGAAAGGCTTTTATTTGTAAGTAATGGTACATTAGCAGATTTTCCTGGAGTATTGCCATATATGGTCATGATTCCTTTATCTATGCAGCCTATAGCAGAACAAATTATAAATATATTGTGCTCATGGAAATATGGCGAAGATAATGAATATGCTGCCAGATAATACAAACATCCTGGACGAAGGAAGTTGCACTGGAACAGAGAACATATGAACTCAAATTAATCTCCAGACTTCCATCTAGTAAACTCGCAACAAAATAATCTTTAAAGCAATTCATTACGGAGTCACCTGAGCCACATCCATCTTTATTTGTACAAATTGCTGCAACAAATCCTTTAATCCCCTCCTGATTGAGCCAAGGTTGCCATACTGGAATCATGTGCCTTAATCTCCTTACTATTTCCTGGGAATCAAGCAGCCAATCAGTGGGCTGAAACGCTGTGAGTGGCTCAGGGCCTCCGAAGTGATTATATTAAAGAACAACAGAGACATCAGGTCATAGTGGACAGGCACTTCATTTGGAAGCTGACACTGATATTTTCAAAGCGCATCCCTTCCAGGAAAAGCTATCTAGATAACAGGAGTTATTTTGTTTCTCCTGGGTGCATTAGGTACAAGTGGAAAGAGCAGCAAACATTACAGAGGGCATTAACAGTGCATCTCTGGACAAGTCCTCGTGCCTCTCATGCACTTGGTTCATATGAATATCTGTATGAAAAGCCTTTATCTTTTTAATTTGAACATACTGTATTTTTTATCTTCCCTGCAAAAGCTCTGAGCTTACAGCTAAACGTAATCTCGGCTGAACTATATACATCCCGCGCATCCAGAGCTCTATAAATCTACATCCACATCACATCCTGCAAATCCCCTCTTAGCTCAGGACCTTTCACCCAGCATTCTGCTCTGCAAACATTTCCTACTGATTCCTTTGGACTTTACATAGCTATTATTTTATGTAACCCTTGACAGGAGGGGTGCTTTATTAAAGGGCACCTATAACAGTGAAACTGTTTCCACCACTGGAAGTGAGGACTAACGGGAGCTTCCAGCCATGTTGGAGTGGCCCAGCTTGCTCATTATGCACGTGTGTAATTTAGGACCAGGGTAGTGGCGTAACTACATGTTACTGGGCCCCACAGCATATTAATTTTAGGGTCCCAAACATATCCAGAGGTCGTCCTGTTTTGCCAAGATATGTTAAAAATTGCTCTTTATTTGGGCCTCATGGGTCCGTATTCCTTCCAGGCCCCCCTGCAACTGCAGGGTCTACTTCCGCTGTAGTTACACCACTGGATCATGGGAGGAGCCGACCAATTCTAAGTCTCACATACAAGAATAATGTGCGATCTGTTTGCCATTGCAGTGCTCAGTATACTTGTTGTGCAGAACAATTATCTCTGTAGGTATACAGAGTTTTTAAAGACAAAAAAGGTAAAACATAAATAAAGCTTTATAATAAGGCTACTGCAGTACTCCAGTGACATCACAGTTTTTCAGCTATCTTCCACGATCTCTGCAAGTTGACTGAGAGATCGGCATTTCTGCGCAAGCGCAGTTGGAGCAGTTTGCCGGTTTGCCCAACTGTGCATGCACGAAATTATATGGAAATTGCCGATCTCCCAGTCAGCTTACAGAGATCTCGGAAGATGACTGCGTGCCACTCCGCTGGAAGAATCTACGGCGAGGGCGAAGTATGGGGCATCTCCCCTGGGGGTAGTTAGCCTGGGGGGAGGAGGGACTACCTGGGGGGGGGGTATGGGTTTTTTTCCCCACAGGTTGAATTCTCCTTTAAAGGAATTACAATATAATGTACTGTTGTCCTGCATTGGTAAAACCGGTGTGTTTGCTTCAGTGAGACAACTATAGTTTATATAAACAAGCTGTTGTTTAGTCATGAGGGCAGCCATTCAAGCACATGATACACAGTAGATATCAGATAGGGTCTGACAGATCCCATTGTATACTACAGAGCTTATCTGTTATCTGCAGTCTATCCTGTGTCTTTTCTCCTTTTTCAGCTATGAATGGCCGTGCCATGGCTAAACAGCAGCTTGTTTGTGTAAACTATGGTACAGTTTCTGAGACATCACACCAGTTGTACAAGCGCAAAACGACAGCATTTTATTTCTGTTACTTTAATCTTTTGGTGTTACTGTTCCTTTAATTTAATATTAGAGATTATTCATATCTTTTCACCAGGTTAAATTTCTTCTAAGTTAAACATTTAAAAAATGTTTTCGAAAGTTCAAGAACACATTTTCTGCAAGAGGTATTTCACCAGGTTTTGTCTGACAAACTACCATTGGAAAGGCAGAGCAGCCATTTTTATTATCATTTTGGTTATCTATGTCATATACTCTGTGCTAAAATCCCACAAACGTCGTACATCCTCGATGAACAATTGTGTATGCCTAATCTATTGATGCAAACGTTTGTGGTGTTAGGAGAGGCAGACATTTGCAATTTTTGGAAATATGCTCCCGTGATGTAAAAAGAGAGACAGAAACAATAATTGGAGAAGACAGAAAGTAGGACTAATCACAGAAGAGAAACCTGGACTATGATGATAAAAATGCATCAGTATCCATAGTGTGTCCTCTGCTACTGAAGACATGCAATGTTATCATGCAGAGGAAATCTTGCAAACTGTTTCCAAATTACCTTCAGATCCTCCGGGATAAAGACCTTGCGAGCTTTCTTAATCATAGGTTGTGGTTTCAGCTCTTCGTCGGAGAACTTGCGCTTCCGTGGGTCAAACATCTCCTGGCCTGGAATGCTGGAGAGAGCCAGATCTGCTGGGTCTGGTTCATACCCGACCGCCACTTGGATGGATTCTGGATCAATTGGGCTTGGGGTGTTACGGTTTGCTGGCAAAATTTGCCCTAGATAAAATAAAGATAACATTTGTCAGTTCTTTGAACAGATTTGATGTTCTCTGGTAAACAAGTTTCTGCCATAAACACTTGCCCGGCTCTTATTTCTATGAATCCTTATGATTCATAGAATCCAATAATAAACCACAACGAACGAGCCATGAGCATTTAATAGGAAAACGAGCTGCATGTTACTATGTGAGCCTGATTAAATGACTCAAACCAAACCAAATGATTTCTTAATATTGCCAGAAACATACAAGGTACTGGTAACGTTTATGCACCTTTGTGAGAGCACCATGCTACAGATGCTACAGCAGCCAATCATAGGTCATTAACTAAGTGCAGGGCTTGGTGAAAAGTGCAGAAAATGGGAAAACCACACACTTGCACCCTTCCCTTTTTTTAAATGAGAGCACAAAGACTTGCATGTGCCTGACCTGTGGGTGCTCAGCACGGGTCACAACGAGGCCTGCTTGCTGCTTCAACCTGCACCTAGCACTGGATTTTCTGTGCCCTAAAGGGCATCATAGCAAACAGTTTACTTTCACAAGGCAGATCACAAAGTGTTACTATTAAATGCATAATGGTACAGATATGGGACCTGTTATACAGAATGCTTGGGGTTTTCCTGATAAGACGTCTTTTTGGATCTCCATACCTTAAGTCTACTAAAAAATCATGTAAACATGAATTACTCAGTAGAATTGTTTTGCCTCCAGTACGGATTAATAATATCTTAGTTGGATCAAGTATAAGGTACATGTATGAGATCTTTTATCCAAAATGCTTGGGACCAGATAATGGATCTTTACGTAACTGGGATCTTCATACCTTAATAAGGATGAATTATATCTTAGTTTGAATCAAGTACAAGGAACGGTTTTATTATTACATAGAAAAAGGTACAGGTATGGAACCAATTATCCAGAGGAAAAGGAAATCATTTGGATTATTTCGTTATAATGGAGTCTATGGGAGACGGCCATTCCGTAATTCGGAGCTTTCTGGATAACTGGTTTCCGGATAAGCGATCCAATACCTGTAATAATTTTTAAAAATGTGGATTATTTGGATAAAATGGAGTCTATGGGAGATGGCCCTTCTGTAATTCAGAGCTCTCTGAATAATGGGTTTACGGATAACAGATCCCATACCTGTACTGTTTTATTATTACAGGGAAAAAGGAAATCATTTTTAAAAATTAGAATGATTTGTTAAAAATTTTGTTTTTGTGAGATGGCCTTCCCGAAATTTGGAGCTTTTTGGGTAGCACATTTCCAGATAACTGTTCTTATACCCGTACAGTGTTTTCTCCAGGTCTAATTACCCATAGTGACCAAATAATTTGTAGCACTGATAAGTCTGTCAGTATATTTCTCAACACTTTTAATTATATCTGCATGAGCAAACCCAATCTAAAGTTTAACTTACAAACCTAGGTTCGGGATACCACTTGATTGCATGGCTGCCTCATGTGAGATAATTGAAGTTTATCAGAACACAAGTCACATTCCCAGGGGCAGCTGGGAAATTGACAAAATGTCTAGCCCCATGTCAGATTTCAAAACTGAATATAAACAAATCTGTTTTCTCTTTTGAGAAATGGATTTCAGTGCAGAAGTTTACTGGAGCAGCACTATTAACTGATGTGTTTTGAAAAAAAAAACCTTTCAAAGGAAAACCAAAAATCCTGATACTTTTATATTAATGCAGAAGACTTTAACACTCTAAATATATATATAAAGAGAAGCATTCTGAGTTATTGTCAGCAGACAACATTAACAAATGCCTCACTTTAAAACACTGACCCAATAAAACAAAGAAACCGTAGTGAAGACAAACTAAACTTCACTTTTCAGCAACTGAGAATGCTTATTTTTTTATCAGTGAAGAAAAGGATAGCATTGGCCTTCCCTTGCTCTTCCATACGTCAACCCAAGATAAGATTAGCAATGAAAGCAAATCTAACCCCTGTTATAACCAAGGATACATGCGTATTATATAAAGAGATCCACAACGCATTGGCTCTGCTATTCTTACATGTTGCTATGAAATATTTTCCAGTTCTAGGCTAAACCAAGGCAGCTAACAGACTAAATAAAAGGAATGTTAGGCAGAAAAATAAATTGCAGTGAGTCAACTTAGTAATTTAGACTGAAAAAGATTTCAGTGGGGGGAAAAATGTGCAATTTCCCTGTCTTAAGGGGGGGCAGCTTTAAGTTAAAAAAGGCACAAAGTTTGCCAGGAGCAATAACCCATAGCAAATAAGATGTTTGCTTTTAAAGGGGAATTCAAACCCGGAGGAAGGGAGCAGGGGGCCCTGGACGGCTGAAGGGGGCCATGGGCGGAAGTCTCGGTGGGCCCTGGCCCCCCAGTCCGACCCTGCCTTTAAATGGCATACTGGTAAATTCTACCTGCTGATTGCTGGTTGCTATGGGTTACTGCTCCTGGGCAAATGTAGTACCTTTTATTACATAACCCCCTTAGAATTTTATAGAATGACTAATTCTAAGCAACATTTCAAATGCTCCATCTTTATAGATTACATTTTTGGCTAACTTTTATACTGAACTGTTCCTTTAACTATAAGCCTTTTCTTTCTTACTCGTTTACTCTTACTCGCTTTGGCAATAATATACATTGTGCTGATTGAAGTGGTGTTTACATGCATTACACATATTTAGGACTGTTCCAAGCACCAAAGGAGATGGTACAGAGACAGCTTTAAAGCTGGCCATAGCCTATAAGATCTGCTCGTTTGGCAAAAACGCCAAACGAGTGGATCTTTCCTCGATATGCCACTAATGACAGGGCTAGATCGGGGGCATCGAGAGCATTGCACTCCACCGGGTTGCCGGGGGGAAAAATCAAACCTTCCTAATTGATACCATGGCCAGATATTGATTGGGAAGACCCATTGGAAGCCCCCATACACGGGCACATAAGCTGTTAAATTGGTATAAACGACATGGTCAGCTTTATCTGTCTTTACACCATAGATTAGTCTGTAGACCAAAGAAATATAAACAAGCAAGGTCTTGGAGCAGCTAAATATTGTTGGACAATAAAGCCTATTAGCTACGTTACCAATATCAAAAAAAGGTTACACCTTAAATATCACTGCTAGGGGAAGGGGACCAGATGACCAAAGCAACCTGGTAGGCAGAAGAGCTGTAAATTGCTACCTGTCTTGTGTCCTAAATCATATAATCTAACACTTAACTAATGGTAAATGGCTTTACTTGTCCTTTACTTTGTCTGTCTGTATTCATATTGCCTTTCAAGGTTCAGTTAAATATAAGGGATGCACCAAATCCAGGATTCGGTTTGGGATTCTGCCTTTCCCAGCAGGATTCAGATTTGGCCAAATCCTCGTGCCTGGCCAAACTGAAGCGATATCTCGTAATTTTTTACCTTCCTGTCCCTAATTTGCAGGATTCAGATTCGGTTCGGTATCCGGTGGAATCTTTCATGAAGGATTCTGCGATTTAGACGAATCACAAATAGTGGATTTGATGCATCCCTACTAAATATTCAATTATCTGACTGTATAAGGCTGCGAGAGGCTGCTTCTCTAAACATACTTGAAAGAAAGGCAAGAAATAATCATGTGCTAACCTGGTGAAAAATTGAGTGGAACTTAATGTCCCTGAAAGCTATTTATCTTACGGTTTCTATTTCATTGGAATGTTACAGTTCTGTAATTCAGAATAATAACAGCAGAGGGTGATGGTGAGTCTATTTGATCCTCCCAGCCACAACATTCTACTGAACTGTCATTAAACAGCTGAAAAATCCTGATTAAAAGCCAGTTATTTTGGAGGCTGCAATCAAACTATGTAAGGCTAGAGAAAGCAGTCTGATTAAAGAGTCGTCCAAGTGTCTGATTGGTGTGGCTCTGAAATTTGCCAGCAACAGAAATAGCCTTGATGAAATCACATGGTGCATGAAAGTTTTAAAAATATGTAAAGTTTAATGTCTTCTGTGCTGCTCTACGAATAATTATAGGACACAGAAAACATAGCTGTAGTGAATGACTGCTTTACTAGCAGCTGGATCTACTAGATGAAGATAGATCGATATATATATATATATATACACACACACACACACACACACACACCTAGCAGATGGAAATGTACAGCTCTTTTATTTGCTAGGTTCATTAGGTCAGTTCTCTGTGGACAGTAAAAAGGGTGCCTGAAGTCTCTCACCTTCTCCCGTCCTCACCAGTTAAAGCTTTCTTCCTTCATCCTATGCCCTCTCTATTACATAAATACCTTGCTGCTCTTACACATACATTCAATTCTTTCCTTGCTTCTGGAATCCTGCCCTCTTCATTCAAACATTATGCCTATATTTATATAGGCCACGCTCAAACTTTACTGCATGTCTATCTACAGCTAACCTCCTAACTTACAGAACATCACCTTCTCCATGTATATATATACACGTGTGTGCATGGTTATGTAATTGCACTTTGACCTTGGGTGCAAAATTTTATTCAACGTTTCAGTCCTCAGTCTTCATCAGGTATAGCTATATATATATATATATTTGGAAAGCATCCACACTCTTCCCAAGATCTTCTTATAGTGGGTGCTTGGTCATATAGAATTATTCAAGAGGGACCAGAACTCCATATTTTGAATCACCAAGTGTGGGCCGAAAAGTTGGATGCACAGTGATGTTATAATAAACACTTGGGGACAGATTTACTAAATTGACATGAAGAATTCGAAGTTCGATCGAATTTCAAAAAGATTCGAATTCAAATCTTTGAATATGCAAATTAGGCAAATTCGACCATTGAATATTCGAATATTCAAATTTAATTTTATTTGAATATTCAACTATTCGATGGTAAAAATACTTCCCCTTTTAATTTTTATTCGAACACCTAGTTCGCCAGATAAAAGCTACCGAATTGGGTATCATTATTTTTGATCGAATAAAAAAATTTGGATCGATCGGAAAAATAGTTCGAATAGATCGATTCAAACGATTAATCGATCGATCAAATTTTTCCTATTCGATCGTTCCACCAATCGAATTGGGGTAAAATCCTTCGAATTCAATATTCAAATTCGAGGGATTTTACTTCACATACTATTCCCATGGTCAAATTTCGAATTTTTTTTAATTCGAAATTCAACCAATAGTAAATCTGCCCCTTGGTGATTCACAATACGGAGTGCTAGTCCCTCTTGAATAACCCGACTTGATCAGGTATATAAATTCTTGGTTTAAATAAAATGTTTAATAATGTTGACTAAAATCACCTTGCTTTATTTATATATATACATATTTATACAGAAAAATCCATACTCAGGTCTTATAGTGCAATAAAAATATTTTCTTCCATTATAGGCACACAAACGTTTCCAGCCTTTTTCAAGTTTCAGCCAAGGCATTAGTTTGTGCCTATAATAAAATAATATATTTTTATTGCACTATAAAACCTGTGAGTGCGGCTTCTTCTGACTCTATCTACTCAAACCGAGGACTACGCCAAGGCACAAGAGACTGCTCCTTTTCCTGAGTGCCAGCATTCTTCCATTTATATATATAAATATATATTAACTTTTTCACATTCATTTAAAATTTCGAGTTTAAAATGATGCTTATGCAGGACCAAGGGATGCTTCTCTATTCTGACCATATCACCCAAGTGTCAGCCATACCATTCTAATACAAAACAGGGTTATGATCATATAAAATCATCAAGCCAATATACTACATTGTGATAAACCCCATACAGTTGTCCTAACTATATACATCTGGTCAAACCTTTCATTTGCTGACTCCTCCATGCATGGCTACATTTCTTGGGAAAAGCATCGTCTGACCAAGCTATCAATGCCCTTGTGTATGTTCTTGCCCTGGTCTGTAGGTCTATAACTAACATTTTGGACGTACACACAGGACAATCATTTCTGCTCCCCCCCCCCCCCCCCCCCCCCAGTGCCCTGGATAAGTACAGGAGTTTGCGATACATGATCAGCAGCTATTTATCTATGTATCTATTGAATGTAAAGGCATCGTCCAGATATTTTTGGGATCATTTATGCCATCAAGAAAAAAAACATAGGCTGACAATGGGTCTTTTTTTTCCTTCAAAGATGTCCTAGAAAAGGAAAACCCTTTTATGTAAACATGTTTTCAAATCTTCCCCACTGGAAACTGGCCAGTGATTCAGGGCTCTTCTGTTAAAACCTGCTCACAATCCTAAATGTTCTCTTTAATCCGCTCTCACTTTAACACTTGCCCTGCTGGTCAAGGCTAAAGGGCTCCAGATGGACGACTGAAGGAGCAAAGCAAAGAAAATGCAACTTTCTTATATTTAATTAGAAATATTCATCGAGAAATCTAATATCGAGCAAAATTATAGCCTAAAACTATTCGATAAGCATTCGATATTTGAATGCTTATCGAATTTCGAATAGATTCGTAGGATTTTGGGTGAATAATAGTAAATTTGCTCCTTATAGTATCTGGTTCTCAAGTTATAATCACCTATATGATTTTGGTTCAGTTTGGCAAAATGTATGGGTGTTGTTTTTCAAAATTATTAGATTCATAAACATATTTATTCAAAATATTTTTCCAACCATAACCAGCAAATGAATTTTCAGTGCTTTTAAAGGAATTGTTCCTTTTAGTATGATGTAGAGAGTGATATTCTGAGACAATCTGCAATTGGTTTTCTTTTTTTAATTTGTGGTTTTTGAGTTATTTAGCTTTTTATTTCAGCAACTCTTCAGTTTGGAATGTAAAAAATCTAGTTGCTAGGGTCTAAATTACCCTAGCAACCATGCATTGATTTGAATGAGAGACTTAATATGAATAGGAGAGGCCCCAAATAGAAATGTGTAATACGAAGTAGAGGAGCAAGGCAGCGTGATGACGGAGATGCTGCGGCAAACAGAAGAGCGCACTAGCCGCAGGTGCAGGAGGGACTCCGGTCAGAAGTGCAGCCAACCACTTCAGGGAAGAGGTATGCCACGTCAGAAGGCTTGCAGCTCCGTAGTCACATCAATCAGATAGGTAAGTTTATACTGAGGAAAACTTCCTCATCTTGGGTGCTGAAAAACTCGGCTTATATTCGAGTATATACGGTATTATGTGACAGAAATGACATCACTAACTCCGATTATAACCGATGACATCACTAAGCACCGTTTATAAGGATATCATTTACAAGCTATTCACAGCTGTTGTGTTTTATACAATAATAATAATGCCTCTTCATGTATAAGCAGTGTAAACTATGTGCCTTTCACTTTTCTTTATTTTTTTAATATCATCTAATAATGTAGTATATATAACATCAGCCGGCAGGGCATTCCACTGCTCTTACCGTGAAAATCCACTCACTTCAGTTCTTCTATAGGCACATAGCAGGGATCTTCCCCCCCCCATAGATAAACAAACTATAGGGCACCCCCTGCAGATGAATGTGTTCTTATGTAATTGTAATATTCATTGCACACATGTGTGGGAAAGTGCAGTGTTGTGAAACAAATGCGTAAGAGGCCTGTAATCCCACTAGTAGCACAAGGCAAATGGCAGATTCCTGCTTTCCAGTCGTGCGTTGTGCTGCAGTGCTGAGATGTGGCAGAGGCAACAGAGAGAGCAAATCAGAGGTGAAATAAGGTGAGATGTAGTGAATATTTGATGGCGCCTTTGTTTTAATACTCCTG
Source organism: Xenopus borealis (assembly GCA_024363595.1). Classification (NCBI taxonomy): domain Eukaryota; kingdom Metazoa; phylum Chordata; class Amphibia; order Anura; family Pipidae; genus Xenopus; species Xenopus borealis. Next base: position 30,776,711 of record CM044447.1, read on the forward strand.
AAAAAGGGGATCGAGCAGAGAAGTTCCGGTAGCAACACAACACTCACAGGCCTCTGCTAAGGGAAACATTATGTTCCCTGACCAGCGATTGAATGCATGTGTCCTCTTCACCTCTTTGTAACTCTAATATGAGGCTCTACCTCTGCATAAACCTTTTTTTTTTTTTAACAAATTCATCTTTAGGATTGGGGGTCATTCATTAATACTGGGCAAATGCATCAAACTTATCATTGATTGGTTGCTATAGGTTATTGCCCAGTGTTTATAAGTGAACCCCTAGATATACATCATGTGGCCCAAGGGCAGTTATTGTGGGGCAGCTGGTGATACTAATTCATCAGTGATAGAAGGAAAGATGTTAAAGGGGTTATACAGGCATGGGATTCGTTATCCAGAAACTCGTTTTCCAGAAAGCTCTGAATAATGAAAAGGCTGGCTCCCATAGACTCCATTATACAGTGAATAACGTACCCCTATTATAAAATATAAGGATATTATATGTTACCAAGGAATTCCACAAACATATAAAAACATGAATGAAAGAGGAGGATGAGGATGAAAGCCGATGGAACTCCGACTTCTAATATCCTCATATTTTTGCAACAGGGGTTACTTTATTTATTATAATTAGGGATGCACTGAATCCACTATTTTGCATTTGGCTGAACCCCTGAATCCTGCACAAAAGATTCAGCCGAATACTGAACCCTTAATTTGCATATGCAAATTAGGGGTGGGAAAGG
>CM044447.1:30779086-30790765 GCA_024363595.1 Xenopus borealis
GCATTCTGAGGTCAGGGATATAATTTACAGTCTGGTCCCATAGAAAAATGACCAGACTGTAGAATACAATCAAATAATTAACAATTTTAAAAACAATTTCCTTTCTCTGTAATAATACATTGTAATTGATCCAAACGGAGATAGAAATAATCCTTACTGGAGGCAAAGCCAGCTTATTGCATTTATGTTTAAAAATTATGTTTAGTGGACTCAAGAAATGAAGGTACAAATTACAGAAGGATCCGTGATCTGGAAAACCCCAGGTCCCGAGCATTCCGGATAACAGAGTCCACACCTGTAATACCAAATATAAAATGTTTCAATGTTCTAAGCAACTTTTGAATTGATGATCTGTAAATAAAAAGTTACAGAACCAAAAAACTACAAATAATTAAAAAAAAAAATGAAAACCAATTGCAAAATGTCTCAGTCTATCACTCTGTACATCATACTAAAAGATGAACATTCCCTTTAACACACCTGTAAAAGAGCGTCAAGGAAGAGAGCATGGTATTATGGTATTGTGGGAACTGGAGTCCTGGCAGGAGGAGTTCTTTGCAAAGCAAAATGGTTTAAATGTTATTAGAAACAACATTGCAGGGAATAGCAGGGCAGATAGCCGACTGAGCCAGTGAATTACCGGCCAGGTGGCTACCCTAGCTATGTTTGACTTATCTACCCAGAAACAGAGATAAAGGGCTTCTTGCAATAAGATATTACATGTCAAAGATCCAATAACTGAATAAAAGTACTGATCCCTTTTTAGTATTGGTCGACTTATCTGCTTTTCTTCCCTGTTCTCATCAGTTTCTTCCCATGTACCATGAACACGTGCTTAATTCCCATATCCATTTCATACAGTAACACCCACATGTACTTTTGCCATAGAGGGCTATTGGATTTCTTGCAGATTGATAGGCGTGCACTAGAACTATTTCTTTTTGCCGGGCCGTACAGTAGAATCCCCACAGGTGTACATAACAGCAACACCTGCCAGGACTCTCAGCTCACATGGAGGCTGGCATGGAGGGATTGCTTAAAATAGAAATATATATTAACTCACAAAAGCTGGTGTCTTACACCTAAAAAATTATATTAGAAAAATATAATCCAAAGTAGTAGATGATAGCAGTAGCTCACATCTCTCGGGGGAAGAAGATTTTACAATATGATACTTGTTTGGACAAACAAAATCTTAAATGCCGGAAGGATAAAGGACTTACCAAAAATACACCTTGTACTTTCCAAAGTACCGTTCCGTTACCAACAGTGTCAGGAAAGGTTACAAAGCTATTTTATTCTCCTCTGTATTTCACATTAATTGGTTATAACATTGAAATGCCACACCTGCAGCCTTTCCTAATGCAATGGGGCAGCATGCTAGCAATCAAAGCCCATAACAAAGCAACTATGTGACGGTGAAAACATGTGGGCAGAACCCCAATGCACTACAGCCCCTCTGGTTCTTATGCACAAAGGGAGGAGACAGGGATTTCAATTGACTTTATATCTCCAACTTTTTCTGACCAACTGTCATCTAAATTCTATTAGCCTATGGAATCTTCTTACTTATTTGTTACCATGAGAAGTCAACAGCTGGAACAAGCTGACCAATCAAAAGCAGAACGTTAACAGGACACAGCATAATTTCATATGCAGGACATAGTAGAACATGCAGGATTTTATTTCATATTGAAAGAGACAATGGCAAATTTTATAAATAATTTGGACCAATTTGCCTATTAAAGGACATATAATCCCCCCCTCCACATAAAATGTAATCAGGGAACAGATCTAAATCTTTAGACTGCCACTCTGGTTGTTGAAAGGTTAACAGTAAGGCTGCAGTATCCCCTCAATTACTTAGAATTCCTTTTCCTCCTCTAACCCACTCTGTCCCCTCCCTCAGGAGCCCCCTTTGGCTGTTGGCTCAAAGTGACAAAACTGACAAACATGCTAATTAATTATTGAGACGCTGTGTTTAAAGTTGTTTTTTTTTTAATCTACAAATTGCCCTGGATTTTATTCCTCTGACATTATGTAGGTCACTCTATGGTCTATTCAGTTGACTGAGCTGTAAGAAAGGCAAAACACAATCTTAGTTAGTCTGATCCTTTAAGCTCCTTCCCTGTTCAGTGTTGGTTATTTGAATGCAGCTTTTTTTTTTTTTCTTATTCTTTGAGCCCTTGAATGTCATGACGTTTTTTATTCTGATTTTTGATCAGTCAGTATTTCCTAAAGTCTCTTGGCACTGCCTGTATTTTGATTCTGTTCAGATTCAGACATACAAATGAAATGTATTCAGGGTTGCCGTCTGCTTGGGGTTTCAAGGCCAGGGCCTGAATGACAAATTCCTGGCAATGTATTTGCCACTAAATTTCCAATTACCCAACGTCCCGCCTACCCCAATGTAATTTCAGTTTGATCAACATCTGTCCTTTGCCTCTGTCGCCCGTTTAACTTTCACACCACCAATTCAACATTTGTCTCTATACTGTCTCCTTCATACTGCAGCACACACTGTACCCTGCCAGTGCCCTTCCCTGTCTCTTCAATATGCTTCCCTAGATCCTCAACAGAAAAAAAATCTATGTATATATTTCTATATTGTGTGTGCACGCTGCAATAGCAATACACTTTTTCAGGTCAAGGATAATTCATCAAGCTTTAAATATCACGCACACATTCACAGTCTTTGGAAGAAACCACACCTGTGTATTTCAGATAAAGACATTAGACAATGCAACTTTAGAAAAAAATAAAAGAAAGAAAAAAAAAGAGAAAGAAAGAAAATGAAAAAGAGAAACTTTTTACAGCAATTACAGCAAGTTGTTTTACTCTAAAACGACACTCAAATGCAGGACTGGACTGAGAATTAAAATAGGCCCTGGCATTTCAGGTACACAGAGGCCCAATCAGCCCACAGAGGCCCAAACAGTCCCCACCAGCCCACTAAATACTGACTTTATATGGGACCTTATAGCAGCCCCTCTGGCATTTGCCCTAACCCACAAATGGCCACAAATTATTCAATTGGCCTTCATTTTTTTTTTTTTTTTTATACTTTCTTAATAATTTGCATTTTTCATCTGACTGTTTCCAGCTTTCAAATTGTGGGTCGTTGACCCCATCTGATAACAAATGCTCTAAGGTTACATACTTATTTTTATTACTCATCTGTCTATTCAAGCCCTTTAAACATGTATGTTCCAGTCTCTTATTCATACCAATGCATGGTTGCTAGGGTAATTTGGACCCAAGCAATCAGAACATGCAAGCTGAATTTGTAAACTGGAAAGTTGCTGAATAAAGCGACAAATAAAAAGCAATTGCAAATTGTCTCATTAGATCTCTCTCTCTATGCAATGCAAAAAGTTAATTTAAAGAGGAACAACCAATTTAAAAACTAAAAATTCGACTGTATAAATTCAGCATGTAGAAGTCCTTGGGAGTTTTCCCAGGCAAAATTACAGCAAAAAAAACATTATTTTTGTGGGTTGACATTCCTTTTAAGAGGTTTCTTTTTAAAAAAAACTTGAACATTTAAAACATTCTAATATTGAATTATAGGCCGCTTGCATGGGGACATAGGGTGTTCTGACTGTTGCTGCCCTCCAACAGAGAACATGTGATCAGAGCACCCCATTTGGATGAACACAGGGTGAGTACAGGTATAGTTCCCCCTAAGTCCATTTGTAACCACTTTGTGTGCATCAAGACACTTGACATTGTAGAGAAATACATTAGTAATGAATGGTGAGAGGGAACAGAGGTGCTAAGTTCATTCGTGTTTCTGACGGCCAGGGCTGGACCTAGGGTTAGACAAAAGAGGCATGTATCTAGGGTGCATCGTGTGTGGGGTGCTAGGTGCCTACCCCTACTCCAGGCTCTCGTTCCCTGGCAGCCAACAACAAACATCAGTAGAAATGCTCTGTCATCACTCTATCACTGTGCTCATGTGTAGCGGGTGGGTGGGGGGGGGGCTAGCTGGCCATCTACATATTGGATAGCAGCAGCAAACAAATGGCCCACGTGCCTGTGGCCTATGAGTAACCCATATGAGAGAAACAAGTTGAAATTGCCTTTTTTTTTGCACACTGGTATTTTACGGTTTGCTGCAGCACAGTCTCTGTTGTGCTTGGTCAACTAGGCCTGTACATAGCAATTCTACATCTGTAATATATATTTAATACAGTTTGCAATTTCATAGATTTAGATTTCAGCTGCCGAGTGGTTTTTTTTTTTTTAGAGAAAATACCCAGTTTCCATGCCAACAGGACAATTCAGCTATGTCTGAGTCTCTCACGTGCTCAGCTACTCTTGGAAATTGGCTAATAATGAACTTAACAAGCCTTCAACAACATAAATGTCTAAGTTGTTGGTCTTTTTGCTTACTATCAAACGTTTTTCCATTAAGGGGTATGTTCTGTCCAGAAGTAGGCATTATTTTCCATTTATGTTACTTAAAAGCACACGGACATGTGGTTAAGCTTGTGCACAAAACATTCTTTCTTTGCATTTGTGCACTAGTTTGTGTTGACATACGCATTAGCAAGATAATAAGCATGGTATATATATGACAACTAGAGGTGCTAATGTCACAACGCAAACAATATCGCAGCTCTTAATTATACAGCACAGTAGGAAATAAGAGGGCTTACACTCAAACACCTTAGAATAAACTTTTTGGATAATGTAGGCAGTTCTAAGACAATTTGGAAATTGGTCTTAATTTTTTTACTTTTTGTGGTTTTTGAATGAGCTTTTCCAGGGTTGGACTGGGCCAGTGGGACATGGGAAAAAAACGATGGGCACAGGCTTCCCCAACCCCGGCAGATCAGCAGTTGCACAGTGTTGCTGCGTCTTTTGTGCTTATGAGTTTAGAGTTTAGAGGTCGGGAGGAGGCCCCGAGTGACTGTCGGGAGGAGGCCCCCTGGGGACTGCCAGGAGGGCCCTTCATTTTACAGCCTCGGTGGGCCCCCGATGCTCCAGTCCTACCCTGACCTTCAGTAGAAAGCTAGTTTTGAACTTCAACTATGAGGCAGTAATTTGAATGGAAATTACTAATAAAGAGTCTGGATAGAAAATTACGTAGTAGTCTCACAAGGCAACAGCTTTTTGGTTCTAGCAGTCAGACCCCTAATCAACAAGGTATCATTTTAAATTGGAACACAGAAACAGATTGAACTGGATGGGAAATTATTACAAAAGTATAAGAATTAAAATGTATTAAAAAGTTTATAACTTTTATAAAGGGGAATTATGCCTTTAAAGAATGGCTGCCTTCACAACAAGTATTGCAGTGATACAGCTCAACCTTAGTGGCAGAAATGCATTATTCAGGGGTATTAACAAGATTTTTTATATATTACCAATTAAGAATGAAAGTGATAATTAAGATCTTGCATAAAATAGTACTTTCAGACTACAAGGAAACAAATTCTAAATGGAATTTTTTCAAATTATAGAAATTTTGCTTTAATGCGTAGTATTACTGAAATTGTGTTCATATTTCACTCGGCCATTTCCTTGTATACATTTTTCTCTTTATTACTAAATTATCTGTTGTCTCTGTAAACAATGGCTTGTGCCTACAGCATAAATATTTGCAGAATATTTTCTTACTTGTAGCTTTTGTGCAACATACACGCATCAGCAGAAGCAACAAGCATGCCCATAAATCATTCAAGGGGAACTACCATGAAAATCTAATATACGTAAACTTCATTGTACTAAAATAAGAAATCATCTAAATGTAATAAGTTAAAAATTCAGACCTGTTTTGGAAATGAACAAGTTACTCTTCACTTACCTCCACATAGCATCTATAAAATGCATTAAAGCTCACTCTTAAAATCAGTTTTGTTACAATAAGTTTGTGCTGGATTTAGTAATTTAAGTTACCTCTAATAAGTCTGTGAAGGTTCTCATTCACTCAGGTAATGGTATATCTATAGCAATAAGTCAAACTGGACAGGAATGTAATTTTTTTTTTTTCAGAATTGAGAAAGCCAGTCGGATGACTGGTGAAACATCTTCAAGGAAAAAAAACACAGCACGTCCAGTTGATTTGACTTATTACTATAGTTAGCGCTAATACATCTGCTAGGAAAGGGAGCCCCCCTATTAGATTTATTGGATCTGTCAATGAATATCTAACACCCAACTGATGAATGAAGAGAAAATGAAGAGAAACAGATGCCGAGAAAGGGATAGTGAAGATAAACTTGACCATTTCAGAAATTTACAGACTTTTCCCTTGATTTCATTTATAAAGTGTCTCATAGCAGTGCTATGAAGCTTATATAACATTTTCGTGATAGTTCCCCTATCCATAAAGTGCGAGAACTGGATACTGGGGCAAACAACAGATTTCACTGTTTGTATTTATATTTTTTTCCTAACATGAACCAATGAAACATTAGAAATATTTTCAGTGAACTTGAAAGTTTTACTGTAGGATTTGTTTGTCCATTAAACACGATCATTGATCACAGTTCTGCATAAATGTTGTGTTTTGAGCTGGATGATATTATTTTGTATGCATTCCTTTAGTTACGCTCCAAAAAAGTCACTTGAACAATTGTGGTACCTACAAGGACCCTACTTCCAAACTGGTTTTATGTTTATTTTTCAGACCAGTGAGCAGCCAAGTGTAGCGGAGGTTGTTACAAATGATCACTAGGTTGACAATAAGCACAGTACTAATGAGTATGCTTCAGCAGAATGTGGAGTCTCCAGTGCACAATTAATAGGAACCATGATCCTGTTATACTGGCAGCAGAGGAGAATTTCAACCAACATCTGGGGTTGCTTAAGTACTTTCTATAAAATATTTTAAAAAAGGGGTAAGCATGCTTTATTGGATGGAAGACTAAATAAAGTAATTTTTTTAAAGTTTCCTTACAGCCTCAGGGTAAACAGTATGGAAATGGTTGAAAGGCAGTGCAGGACAGCATTGTTTTTATGGTGCCAGTTTGCTTTATTTTCTAGCTAGAAGTGGAAAATTACAAAATGCATGAAATCATACTATGGTAATATTTTGGGCCCCATTCAATTCGATACATCACAAAGAGTAACGGAGGCGTTAACTTAGAAATGAGGCGTCTTAAAGGAGTTGTTCACATTAGAGTTGTAGAGAGTGATATTCTGAGACAATCTTCAGTTTTCATTATTTTGTATTTAGCATCTCTCCAGTTTCAGCAGTCTGTTTAGTAGAGCCCAAGTTACCCTAACAACCATGCACTGATTTGAATAAGAGACTGGAATAGGAATAGAAAAGGCCCTAAACAGAAAGGTTAGTAATAAAAGTAGTGAACCCTTAACATTTGTAGCCTTACAGAGCATTTGCTTTTTAGATGGGGTCAGTGACCCCTGTTTGAAAGCTCCAAAGTCAGAAGAAGAAGGCAAATATAAAAAAAAAAAAACTATAAACAATATAGTAAAGACAATTGAAAAGTTGCTTAGAACTAGCCATACTACATACTAAAAGCAGGGATGTGCCGAATCCACTATTTTGCGAAAGATTGAATACTGAACCGAATCCGAACCCTAATTTGCATATGCAAATTAGTGAGAGGAAGGGTAAAAGGCAGCGGCACACTAAGTGTGCGGCAACATTTTTTTTACTTCCTTGTTTTGTGACAAAGAGTCACATGATTTTAAGTATTCGGCCGAATCCGAATCCTGGCCGAATACTGAATCCTGGATTCGGTGCATCCCTAAGTTAAAGGTGAACCACCCCTTGTTTGTTATTCGCCATTTATTCCCCGTTTGTTATAAACTAAGGTAAAGCAATGAGTAACTCGTCGGTGCAATATAAATAATTTAATGATGATGATTTTAGGTTAAGATGTGGAAAGGGTTGTTTACAGTGAGAGCTGTGAAACTCTCTGTCCGGAGCTGTTGTACTGGCAGATACATTCAATAGTTTCAAGAAAGGGTTTAGAAAGGGAGAAAAAACAAGGTTACTGATATTAGTTCTAGTATAAATTTGATCCAATGACTGGTGTGATCGTACTCATCTTGGAGTCAGTAAGAAATTGCTTCCCCCCCTCTGAGGTCATCTTAATCTTCTGCAGAATCAACTTGTAGTTCGATTTTAGCAAAGGATTTGAAAGAGACAAATGTGTCTTTTTTTTTACTTCATCTACAGTATTATGTACTGTGTGTATGTTACCAGCAGTATTGGGAAGCTTATACAACTATATATACAGTAAATAGGGTATAGCACCCCTTAACAAGCAGGGTAGCAACTAGCAAGTTAGACTTATATAGGTAGTACTGCTGTAAAAACATAGCAGACTTGTACCCTCACTTGTAGTTTTTAGAGTGAATGGTAATATGATACAATATAATATAATGTGGTTAATGTAACATAAGGAAATGTCATTTTTTCCCCACCAGTATTATTGATAACTGCATCAGAAATCATTAATTGCTAAACTCCGTTTGAACCCATCACTTTTGATTTATAAACCTCAGAAAGAAACCCTCGCGAGAGAGAGGCCTTAACTGCATTTAGCATTACACAAATGCATCATTGTCAAACAAGGGCCTCCAGCCAGTCACAGCAAAGACATTTCACAGTTACAACAAAGAATCACTGCGAAGAATCTGGGGCTGGAGTACGTGCGGCTTGTGACAGCGAAGAGATCACCGGATCTATTTATGGAGAGATAATCCCTAATATCCATCCTTAGTGCTTTTCAACATTTCAGCTGAGCGAACGGTCAAGTTTATTGCAGGAAGGAAGGTGTGTCAGTGAATATATTAAAAAGTTTGCAGAGGAAGGACTCTGTATATCTGAGCCTTTGCACCTAAAGAGTTGTGTGCAGTCATTACTCACATGGCATACCTTCAAACATTTTGAAAATAGAAAGAAGGACAAAAAGATTTGCCGCAATTTAATCAAGGCAACATTTTGACCATGCCAATTTGGTGGCCACACCCCCTACTTAGCATGTTCAAATTTGGCAGGTTATGACAGTTTGAGCACATTTCTGTGGTTTTTAATGTGTCTTTACAGTTTAGCTAATGAAGGTGAACTCACAGCTTTCCCAAGAGACCTACATATTTTAAATTGTTACAATTGTTTCTGTTTGTGGGTATGCTCTACATACATACATAGATAATATTGTAATTTCACCTTTAAAGGGGAACTCCACAAAAGCATAAGATTTTTGAAAAGTAAACATAATTTCAAGCAACTTTGCAATATACATCAATTAAAAAATATTCAGACTTTTCATGGTTTGTAATGGCAGGGGCGCTCCTCCAATGTGGCGAGTTGAGACACTCGCCTCAGGCGGCAGCGCAAAAATGCCGCTCCTGGTAACGAAGATCTGAATTTGTGGGTTTCAACCCGGAAATTCGGCTCTTGTAGTGCAGAGCGCACACTTGCGCACTGTGCAGTAGCGCCATCGACCCCCCTACCCCTGTCTGGCGCTGAAAAAGTGAGCGCCATGGGGAAGGGGGGCAGCTAATTGAAGGCCACCTTAGGCGACGTGGTGTGTTGGATAGCCCCTGTTTAATGGTTTCTGACAGTTTCCTAAGCCTAGCCCCCCTGCTGATCATTCTGACTACTTTGCTGAGCTGGATAACTACTGTTACTTTGTATCATCAGCCAGCTGTCAGCCTGCATCTTCCAAACCCCACAATTCCCTGCACACGTGATTTCATTAAGGATAAGAACATTACCATGAAATGCATTGTGGGTTATGTAGTTTCAGCATGCTGTAATATCAGTGTTTTAGTCGCTCCTTCCCTGCCAGGATTTCAAATAATGCAGAAAGAGAAAAACAGTTAAACAGCTGGATTTCAACATAGAATATGGCATGTGTTCATAATTTTTGAAGACACAGGTAACTGTGATGGATAGATTAAGGGTTTCTGTGGGCCTCTCTATCAAATATTTGTTTGGCAGCCAGAGTTCCCCTTTATGGAAAAGCAACAATAATAAATGTGTAGAGGCAGTATATCATGACAGCTACCACAGAAGCCTGGTTAAAAACAGGGAAGCTTGGGAAATATTATATATCAAACTCCTCTATACAAACAAAGCAGTCGTTTTTATTGCCAATACAGCAAACCCACTGAGCAGAGGATGCTTTTATATAAGTGACACCCATTAGAACTGCCACCTGGTTAATAGAGGCAATTTTAGTAACAGTGAAGGACACAGCGATAAGGAGAGCCACTATCTGGTGACCCTGGCAGCCTCTGTAGAGTCTGTGTGAAAACCAATTAGATTGTGTACAAAAACATAAAATATTTCAAAGGGGTTGTTCACTTTTGAGTTAACTTTTAGTCTGATGCAGAGAGTGATATTCTGAGATCATTTGTAATTGGTCTTAGTTTTATTATTATTTGAGGTTTTTGAGTTCTTTAACTTTTTATTCAACTGCTCTCCAGTTTGTAATGCCAGCGAATTCCCCTAGCAACCATGCATTGATTTGAATAAGAGACTGGCATATGTATAGGAGAGGCCTGAATAGAAATACGAGTATTGTAGCAATGACAATACATGTGTAGCCTTACAGAGCATGTGTTGAAAGCTGGAACCAATCAGAAGAAAAAGGCAAATCATTCAAAAACTATATAAAAAAAATAATGGAGACCAACTGTAAAGTTGCTTAGATTTGGCCATTCTATAATATACCAGAAATTAACCTAAATGTGAAGGAGAATTCAAGCCCTTATTAAAAAAACAGTAGCAGTCAGTTGGAGAGAACTGGGATACATATAGGGTGAAAAACTCACTTCTAAATACACAAGTTCAGTGCTAAGATATCCCCTACAAGCCACTACAGCCAGTGTTTCTAACTTCAACAATTGGCAAAACAATAAGGTGAATAAAAAGGCAAAATAAAAGCTCCAACTAGCTTGACTTGACTTGTGAGCAGCCACAGGGCCGTTGGTCAACATTCATCATAATTCCCCATTTCTGCAACTGAATTTCCAGAATTCTCTGTAAACCACCCAGGATGGATCTGTTCTGCTCATTGTTGCTTTCAAACATAGCTGTGGTTTGTACTAACGTTCTTTAAGGAATTATACAGCATTACAACAGGACACCAGTAAATAGAACATGTGACTCGGGAGAGTACATTCCATACACAGTTGTGCTGTTACAGCTACTCGACTAATATGACTTTTATAGGAAGTCAGTGAAAGTTACAGCAGGATCTGCATCTCATTCCATAATTGGCACAAGTAATTCAATGTGACCCGAGAGCTTGGATCACCCGCCCGCCCACAGAATGCTACAGTCTAATACTAGGAATCTGCCACAGGCAAACCCTGATGCACACCACAAGCTTAACAAGTAATAGGATTGACATGGCACTGGTCTAAAAATATTCTGCTCACACAGTACAGAACATTATTAGTTCTCTCTGCCTGGTCCATGTGAGTAAATTGGCAAGATAATGTATTATTTATTATAGTCACGCCTCATTCCATCTAAAAACTAAACCTGTAATGTAGTGAAGTGTTAATAAAGCTTTAGATTTCTTTTTGTCATATTTTATCTCTCTAGATGGATAGGCTGTGCCTGCAGGCAAGAAGTGGTTCAATACTGATAATGACCTAGCATTAGCTGTCAGCCTGGGCTAACCATTACAGATGATTTGGGCAGGAGTTTTTCAATTCATGGAAAAAACAGTTCACTGGTTTGTT
>CM044447.1:30818997-30831108 GCA_024363595.1 Xenopus borealis
TTTTTCACACCACTGTATAAGTGAAAACTCACAATAGTTTCATAAATGGTTAAATTTGACTCTCTGGAAAAGTGGCCAGTATGCCTTATGGTCTTTTTTTGTATTGTATTTCATATACAGGTATGAGATTCGTTATCTGGAATCAGTTATAAAGAAAGCTGCAAACTATGGGTAGGCCATCAATTACAGACTCAATTTTAAGTATCATTTTCAAAAATAATTTCCCTTTTCTCTGTAATAAAACAATACTTTGCATTTGATCCTAACAAAATTTTAATGAATCCCCATTGGAAGCAAAATAATCCTACTGGTGTTATTTAATGTTTAGATTATAGTAGACATAGTATAGAGACCAAATTACAAAGAGATCCCTTATCTGGAAAACCCCAGGTCCTGAGCTGACGTAGTAATTATCTGTGTTAAGTACTAATCAGCCTTATATTGTGCCATTTCTATTCTGTATACGCAGTATATTGTGAGTGGGTCCCTAAGCTCAGTAAGCAGCACAGAGCATGTGAATCAGTGAATCAGCAGAAAAGAAGATGGGGAGCTACTGGGGCATCTTTGGAGGCAGATTATCTTTTGTTGTAAAGGGCTGTGGTTGCCTTGGGTTGGTTCAGAAACCCAAAACATGATGTACTGTACAACATTTACAGCTACTTATTTAATACAGCAAATGCCCATGATCCACGAGTAACCACATGGTGGTCATGCAATACTCACCCCTTTTAGGTCTAGTCCATTTGGGACTGCCCTAATGGTCAGTTATGGACTTTGGGAGGTATCATATAGCCAAATGGCACAAAAACTGGACATACCCTTCAGGGGCCAGGATCCCCTCCATTGGAAATTTGAGGAAGAATTTCTAGTCCCATTCCAAACTGTGGTCCTTTCACATTCAGGCTGAGTATCAACTAGGAGAGATACCTCCAATCTATGTTTAAGCTCAGTACGGCTATTTCGGTATTTTAAAGTCACATCACTAGGCTACTGGTTGGGTTTTGCTGACTTTAACGATTCAGCCAAATCTAAATCATGCCTAAAGTATTTGTATTTGGCTGAACTGAATCCTGTATTTGGTGCATTTCTGATTAAAGTATGAAGCCTCAGCTTTTTATCCTTAGGCATGACCATATGTCACTGCACAAAAATAAAGCTAATCCAATACTAAAATCAAGCTACAGTAATATGCAAGGCTGTATCATTATTCATGAAGATCTATTATTTCCATAATGCCATGACATGCCATAATAATGTACAGTTCAAAAGTGTCAGAATGTGTACAGAATTGTAAGATAGGCAATACATTCTCAGTTACACGTAAAGGCAGAAAAGTGGCAGCTAGGGGATCAATATAAACAATACAATGAAGGGAGCACAAAGTAAATAAGAATACAATTAAAACTATATAAAATTGGTCCTGAGTTAAAGGGGTGGTTCATCTTCAAGTTAACTTTTAGTATATTGTAGAAGGGCCAATTCTAAGAAACTTTTCAATTGGTCTTCATTATTTATTTTTCATAGTTTTTTAATGATTTGCAATTTTCTTCTGTTTCTTCTGTAGCTTTTCAGCTTTCACTGACACCATCTAAAAACAAATGCTCTGTAAGGCTACAAATGTATTGTTATTGCTACTTTTTATTACTTATCATTCTATTCAGTCCCTCTCCTATTCATATTCCAGTCTCTTATTCAAATCAATGCAGGGTTGCTAGGGTAATTTGTACCCTAGAAACCAAATTGCTGACACTGCAAACTGGAGAGCTGCTGAATAAAAAGCTAAATAACTATAAAACTACAAACAATAAAAAATGAAAACCAATTGCAAATTGTCTCAGAATATCACTCTCTACATTATACTAAAAGTTAACTCAAAGGTGAACAACCCCTTAGGCATTAGGGAAAAAGAGAGGAGAGATTTATCAATGCACATTCCCTGGTCCCCGTCATATAAGTAATCTATGCAGTTGCATGTGTACAAAGACAGGGTGTTTTTAGTTACAAAATTATGATCATAAGATTGATAAGCCACGTCAAGGGAAAACCCATATGGCGGTCCCTAACTATTTACCTCTTGTCATAATATCAAATGCTGTAGCCTCCTGGCATGAGAGCATTACCTGAAATAAAGGTCTCCCGACCTGGGCATTGGTTTCATTCATAAGGCTTAGTCCTCCCCCACCATTAGCTTTCAAAGAGGAGAGACAACCTAGACCCCAGATTTGATTAATCCTCCCCTGCTTGCAGTATTTAAGGCATTATCATCCCATAATGCTTAGAGGTAGCTAGAAAAATGATAGAAAGATAGTATAAATGCCTAAATAAATGGTACACGTGAAATAAGCACTTAATACCACTAGGTACAGTCTTGCATGGAAGAAATATTGTGGCAGGCACTCAAATGAAGGCACTCTTCCAACGAAGTAGTAGAAAAAGTAGAAAAGATTTATTAGTGTCCGCCGCCTTATGCGCATCGTGTTAGCAATCATAGGCTCCAGTCCTGCGTGGAACCAATTTCTAAGACCTGGACCCGACTCCGCAACCAAACCGCATATTTAACTACTTTGATCCGCTATCAGACCCGCAACTGCCTTATCCACAACCCGCCGACTACCATCAAACCGGAAGTGATGTTGCTGCGAACCGGAAAGGACATTGCGCGGTGTTTGGTGTAAGAGAGCTGTGCCTGAAGTCAGATGGGAGGGGGAGTTGAGTGGAGGGAAAGCTGCAGCAAGAAGAGACCTGCAATCTGACCTGCGACACTGAAGGCCCGCATCTATAACTGCACCTGAAAAGCCTACCCTCTTTTCGCAGGGTACCCACTTTTTTTTTTTGCGGGTAACCCGCCGGTACCTGATCTGCTGCAGGACTCTACCATCAGGCTTAGGAACACTCAAATAGTGGAATCGGGACACAAATCATTTAAACACCCCACTAATATTTTTGCACAGGTCATTTGGTGACACTGTATTAAAAAAGGAGAAAAAGGGCATCAATAATAAGTACTTCTAGGCTTGTGTGTGTCAGAATCTGCAGAAAAATAGCAAATAATGCCCATGAATCAGATGCTTTAATGAAGATGCTCAATTATCCTCTTGCTTTTTGTCATATTCTCTGATATATAAAAGGGAAAGCAAATCAAACACAATAACCCACCCACAGCATCATTATTTTTCACTAAATAAATGTGGGTGAATGACGTGGATATGAAACATGGTGTTTCTGATGCTTTTACAGCTCACTGAAAAGATTGTAAAATATGAATAGATTAAGGTTTTTATTAGGGATACACAGAATCCAGAATATGGACAAAGTTGAGCCTATTTCTGCAGGATTCGGGTGAAGTGCATAGTGCTTCCTTCAATCCTAGGGCTAAATGAGGATTCACATTTGGGATTCATCGCTGCTAAATAATAAATGTGTTACATGAGGGGGTATTTACTTAGTCAATTTGACGCAATGATTGCATAACTGGAATTCTGTGAATATGGTGTTGGAATAAAAGAATCGGGTTTGCTTTTTGAGATTCTTCTGAAAGTCTTCACTGTTTTAGCGCATAACGCCCACTGAACATGACATGGCCAAAAGTAGCTGGCTACAAATCCATACAGACTCCAGCAGTAAACACTGGCAGTGTAATGGGTTGTAATAAAAAGCTTGGGTAACTTGCACGTGGAACATGCATAGGTTGCCCCCTTTTCATAAAGCCTGTGAGAAATACCGACTGTGAGCGAAGCCCAATGCAATAAAAACCAATTCTACCAGCAACATTTTAAAAGCCTTTAGAGGGGAACGCAAGAGGTCTGGATAATTGTGTCCATTTAGTGTATTTTGGTTTTTATTATTGCATTCTTTGATTTAGGCATGTGCTAGGGTTTGCATCATTGCATGTGCTTAGTTTGACCAGGGTGCACGCAGCCCCTTATGTTTTGGGTCACTCGCCTGTGTGTGTATGTTGTGACACATGCCAGTTTGTGCTTATGCTCTGGCTATTTATGGACACCAGCCACTCCAGGGACTTTACTAAGTGATCTTCAGCTTCTGTGGACTCTTAAGCTTTATTGGATTATCTGGTTGACCCTAACTTCTGATCCTCACTGTCCAACCTGATCTCTGCCTGTTTGACCTTCCATTTCTGAACTGTACATGGGATTATTCTTGAATTTACTCCCCTTTTCACACCTTCAGGGGATTCATTTTCCTGAATCTGGAGGTGTAGCTCTATCATCAGATTGGAACTCCAGTTCATAGTTAGTAAAATGTTGTCTGCCCTGTTTGTCTGTTCAGAAGAACAATAAAACACATGTAAGTATTGCCAGAAGTTGCAGTACAACTTGCACAGAACACCATCACCAGCATTTAAGCATATGAAATAGACCAATTATATTTTTAATAACTTTTGAATGTCACATTTACCAGAATAACAGGTCCGATTAAAAGGGGTATTCGCCTTAAAATTAACTATTAGTATGAAACCAACATCACTCACTTTGGCCTAAAAGGTTTGAATTCAGTGAGGTTTTCCCAGCAGTAAGTGAATTTTGCCTCTGTATAATATAGTGTAAACCTTTCTTAAAGGGGTTGTTCGCCTTTAAACAAATTATTAGTATGATGTAGAGAGTGATATTCTGAGATATTTTGCAACCGGTTTTCATTTTTTATTATTTTTCAATTTTGCAATTTCAGCAATCTGGTTGCTAGGGTCCAAATTACCCTCGAAACTGTACACAGAATTAAATAAGAGACTGGAATATGAATAATAGAGGGCCCGAATTGAAAGATTTGTAGCCTTACAGAGCATTTGTTTTTTTAGATGGTCAGTGACGCCCCATTTGAAAGAAGAAGATGGCAAATAATTAAAAGACTAAGAAAAAAATTAACACTGATTGAAAATTTGCTTAGAATTAGCCATTCTATAACATATTGAACAGTTCAGTGTAAAACTACAAACTGGTTAAATAGACAGGCTGTGAAAAAAAAGTTTCTAATATAGTTAGTTAGGAAAAAATGTAATGTATAAAGGCTGGAGTGAATGGATGTCTAACAGAACACTACAGTAAGTTTCACAGTCTATGTATTTAGCCAGTTTTTATTTTTACACTTTTTACAATTCCTTTAAAGGTGAACAACCCTTTTAAAAAGCAAGCTGAAACTTACAACAGATTATTGCAGAAAAAAAAAAGTTTCTACTTCCCTTTTAGGTGTATAATCAGTAGGCACCTTACAAGTTTGACATCACCATGATAAACAGCTTTATGTTCACATTAGTGAACATAAGCACCTGAGGAAGGATCTTTGGACACAAAACATTTAGCAAAACTTACTTAATAAAGGATCGATTTTTTGGCTGAAATGGTTCTCCAGAGTGATATACTGTGATTTGTGAAGACAAGGAAGTGTGATGAACCAAAGGGAAACCTTTACTAACACTTAACCCATATATTTGACCCCTGGATCTACCAGCATGTCACCAAGACAGAAGTAACTGCATGGTTCCTTTGAGTCAATACGTACGCTTGACTGTAATTAGAAGAGGCTGGGCATGGTTTTGAATTTCTAATGAGGCTTAATGTAGCCCCTAATAAAATGCTAAGGATATTATAAGTCAATTAATTGAACTCCAATGTGATATTGAATTATAATAATACATTTGTACTTTATACACAAGTTTCAGTGAACCGTGTTGTACAAATTCTATCACTGTTTATACATTTTTTTAATTATTCATGACTTTTTTGTAATTTATACAGTCTGCCACACCTTATCCTCATTATCACACTGGTCCTGAATGCAGATGCACCGACTGTACTGTGTATACAGTTCTGCCCACAGTTATATAAATACAACCTTTGATATGCTACAAAGCTGCAGCTGCAAGGTTTAATAACCTACAAAAGCAATGGACACACACATTATGCACTGCACTCTGTACTCAGACTTTGAACTATGAATTCCCTGATCCAGCCACTACCTTATAAAACATGTTACAGAAGAATTACCACTCTTAAATACTAATTACTAAATGTGCAGTTGAAAGCCACATACTGTTGCAGAAACTATATCAATTTAAATTTAAAAAAAGTTGAAAAACACCAAACATTGACTTCCTCTAAGTTAACTTTTATTACAGGTATGGGATCCATTATCCGGGAACCTGTTATCCAGGAAGCTCTGAATTACAGGAAGACCATCTTCCATAGACTCCATTTAAGCCAAATAAAATAATTTCCTTTTTATCTGTAATAGTAGTAGGGATGCACCAAATCCACTATTTTGGATTTGGCCGAACCCCCAAATCCTGCCCGAAAGATTAGGCCAAATACCGAACCGAATCTGAACCCTAATTTGAATATGCAAATAAGGGTGGTAAGGGGGAAACCGTTTTTTACTTCCTTGTTTTGTGCCAAAACATCACGTGATTTCCCTCCCGGGCCCTAATTTGCTTATGCAAATTAGGATTTTGTTCGGCCAGGCAGAAGGATTCGGCCAAATCCGAATCCTGCTGAAAAAGCCCGAACCGAATCCTGGATTCGGTGCATCCCTAAATAATAGAACAGTACATTATACCTGATCCAAACTAAGATATAATTAATCCTTATTTGAGGCAAACCCACCCTATTCGGTTTATTTAATGTTTAAATGATATAAAGTAGACTTAAAGGGGTAATTCACAAGATATATATATACATAATACTTTTTCCAATTACTTCAATTTTCTATGTGTGACTGTTTTTCTATAATTGAAGTGCAAGTCTAATTTTTCACCTTCTAAAGCAGCTCTGGGAGGAGGGGGGTCACAGACCCTGTAAACTGTTCTAAATACATACATTTAGTTGATACGCTTGTTATCTTTGTCCCTGCTGAGCAGAATACCTGAGTTTCATTAAAGGCAGCTGTTAGAATTGATACAATAGTTGCTAATGATCTAGAGATGCTGCTGTGTGTATGTATGTATACACTAAATGGTGCGAAATAACCTCAATTACTGAGCTGCCAGACTCAAACAACAGAGAAGGGAAACTAAACTTTAAACTTAGATTTTTTTTAAACCGGTAAAAAAAATAAAGGATGGAAAGCAATTTAAAAAGTGTCTTTATTTCTGGAGAAGAATCTGAAAACAAATCAACTGAAACAGTGTTTGGAAGGTAAACAACCTCTTTAAGGTATGAAGATCCAAATTACAGAAAGAGCCCTTATCCGGAAAACTCCAGGTCCCGAGAATTCTTGATAACAGGTACCATACCTGTATGTTAAAGAAAGGCTGATTTTTAGCAACATTGCATTTGGTCTTCATTTGTATTTATATTTAACTGTTTTCTTCTGACTCTTTCAAGCTTTCAAAAGCTTTCACTGACCCCAGCAGCCAAAAAATATTGTTTTGTGAGCCTTCAATTCTATGGTTATTTCTACTTTCTATTGCTTATCTTTTTATTCACATCTTTCCTATTCATATATCACCTTGACGTGGTGTGGTGGCTTATCAATCTTATGATCATAATTTTGTAACTAAAAAACCCCTTGTCTTTGTACACATGCATCTGCATAGATTACTTATATGAAAGGGGACCAGGGAATGTGCATTGATCAATCTCTCCTCTTTTTCCTCTATGTGTATAGTTCATTTGGCCAGATCCAAATTGTACATTGTATTTAAGTACATTTTTATTTAGCTATGGAGTGCTCCCACAACCTTTCTTTTTTGCTATTCATATTCCAGTCTCTTAGTCTGCCTAGTTGCTAGGGTAATTTGAACACTAGCAAGATACCTACTGAAACTCCAAACTGGAGAGCTAGATAATTAATTAGAATATCAAGCTCTATTGAATACTAAAAGTAAATTTTAAGGTGAACAGCCCCTTTAACACTATGTCACGTGCTGTAATAAACCAAACATGTATACATACGGGTGCAGTTATTTTATCCAAAAGGGTACTGAATTTAGAGGGGGTATGGTTCCATTTGCAGAAAGAATATTGGCGATCATTTATGAACATTAAATGAAATCACCAATGAATTTCAACACACTGCATTTTAAACTCTTCATTATGTGGATGTCACACTTCATTTCCTGCAGTCATAACACACGAAAATCAATTAGCAATGGCAAAATTATTCATATTTGAAACGAAGTCTGATTGAGGCAACTGATTAAAGAATTAAATGCTGTGTCTCCGGGTTAATCCTAATTTCCAAATTAGTCTCCTTTTGATTTGAGATGGGTTGCAAAAACAGTTTTGCAGAGATAATACTGGTTTTTGTGTAAAGGCATTTCAGGAGACGTGTTTGGGAATCTGCTATTTGTAAGGATACTTCTTGTATCTCCTGTAGTTAGCAGCAGCAGATCTGCCTTATTTTTATAAACTAGAACTATCCAGTCTACAGGCCATTCATTCTTGCTAAATGATTCTCTCTCATTACAACCTTGGACAACACTACCCTCAAGAGCAGATAGACACCATCTTTTACAGCTGCTACCCATTGGTCACATCTCTTCCCATAGGCAATTATTGCTACTACTCATTGCCCTACTATACCTGCTATCTCACAGTCTCTTCTCAGATACTATTATCATACTACTACTATAGGCACCACCTCTTCCTACAATACATGCTATGCCACAGTCTCTTCCCAGAAACTATTATCCCACTGTTACTATAGGCACCTATCACTCCCTCCTATAACTGCTAACCAACAGCCACACTCCCTTCCCAGAGACTACTAGCCCCACTTCTACTAACTGACACATTTCTCCCTTCTATACTTGCTATCCCACAGCCACAGTCCCTTCCCAGAGACTATTATCCCCTCTGCTACTATAGTTGCCATCTTTCCCTACTATACAGGCTATCCCACAACCATTGTCCCTTCCGAGAGACTATTACACCCTCTGATACTATAGCCACCATTTCTCCCTACTATACCTGCTATTGCACAGACATAGTCCCTTCTCAGAGACTATTACCCCACTGTTACTTTAGGCACCATCCCTCCATACTATACCTGCTATATGCTATTCCTACAATTACAGTCCCTTCCCAGAAACTATTACCCCACTGTTACTTTAGGCATCATCCCTCCATACTATACCTGCTATATGCTATTCCTACAATTACAGTCCCTTCCCAGAGACTATTATCCCACTGCTACTATAGACACCATCTCTCCCTACTATACCTGCTATCCCACAGCCACAGTCCCTTCCCAGAGGCTTCTATCCTCACTTCTGCTATAGGCACAATTTATCCCTACTATACCTGCTATGCCACAGCTACAGTCTCTTCCCAGAGGATATTATCCCACTGTTACTATAGGCAACACCTCTCCCTACTATATCACCACCGCCAGTAAAAGGCAACATCTCACTCTACAAGCATCACCTCATCACCCATGGAAACTCACATGAACTTAAACATGCATTTTCAAAGAATCATAAGCACAGTAGAGAAAAACACAGCTAAATATAGATAATCTAGATTCAGAGCATCATTATAGAATTAATTTACCATTCCTAGTCTGGAGTGTTGAAATTATTTTTAAAATTCACATGATCCTCTCCCTTCAAATTCATCAGGCCCCCAAAAATGAAAAATACCAGCTTTTATTTGTTTCTAAGTTGCTCTCATGATTGAGGACTAATTAACTGCTCTTGATTGAAGGCAGAGATTTTCCTTGTTATGCTCATAATAACTGCAGCCCTACGGGATGGAATAAGATCACATGGCATTCAAGTCCTGTGCAAAATAGGAGTGAATGAACTTTGAAAATGAAAAAAGAAAAACCGGCTACAGTGCTGTGAAATGTGCCACAATGTAATTATAGTAAAAATAATAAAGACTACTCAGGCCCCAAGGAAAAAATATCAAACATAAAAAGAGAAATTAAAATAAGAAAGGCGTTAATGAAGACTGTGGCAAGCTAGCCTGACAATAATGGAGGCTAGAGACAGCTACATAAAATAAAGTTTACATTTTTACTCATTTTTTGTTTTGGTCTGATCTGAATGTGGGTATCCAGTGTGCCTTGCACCAACCGGTTTGTATTAGAATTACGGAATGTCCCCTCCCTGAGCTGAGGGCCTAGGGCAGGAGCACCTGGGCCACGTTTCTATTGTGGTAAGAGTTTCTACACTACTACACGTGTTGCTTCAAACTTTTTTTGGTTTAGACTACAATAATGAAGGCTTACACAGGACAAACTGTAACTACACCTTCATTGAAGCTATTCCATTTTCAAATATCACCTTATCTTAAACATCACTTTAAAATGAATGGTTAAATGAACTGAAAATGCTCTTTAAGTTTAAGACATAGCCAGCAGTGCGTGTTTTTGAAATATACTGTACAGATCCATTATCCAGAAAACCCATTATCCAGAAAGCTCTGCATAACGGCAATCTCCCATAGACTCCATTATAATGAAATAATTTAAATTTTTTAAAAAAATGATTACATTTTTCTCTGTAATAATAAAACAGTAGTTTGTACATGATCCAGACTAGGATATAATTAATCCTTACTGGAAGCAAACACCAGCCTGTTGGGTTCAATTACTTTTTACATTATATTTTAGCAGACTTAAGGCATGGAGATCCAAATTATAGAAATATGTCTTAAACGGAAAGCCCCAGGTCCTCAGCATTCTGGATAACAGGTCCCATACCTTACAAATATGTTTAGGCTTTTCTAATTTTACTGAATAAATAATAGTACACTGAAATTGTGTTCTATTCAATAATTTTATTTCAAAGCACATATATTCAAAAGTTTATCATTTGTATTTAGTTTTCTTCATAATACAAAGTCACACAAAAAAAAAAAGAAATATCATAAAATGTCAGTGTAGGATCTGAGAGAGAATGGGAGAATTGGTCAAGGGTCTGCAAGGGTTTCCAAGAAGCTGTATATTATAATGAGTCTATGTATTATAAAGATTTAATTAAAAGGTAGAGAAATAGATGTGTGACCTCTGGAACAGATGACAGCTGAACTCTTTCACAGAAAATTATTTTCCATGAAAGGCAAGTGGGAGATAAGACGGGTGTAAGAGCAAGGCTTGCATAACAACAACAACGTGTAGTCACATCCGGCCTCGCTCAAGGACAAGCTCAGTGAAATATTGGAATGACATCAGTTTTCCTCCAATCCATAGGCACCATACCAGATAAAAGAGAATCTGAGAAAATCAGAAACAGAGACCGGTCTAAAACTGAACTAAGCTCTCTTAAAACAAAGGGTGTATTCCATCTGGCCCTGGCGCCTTGTTGACATTCATTTTTATTAAAGCTTTATGAATCATATCCTGAGTGAGCCACTGACTAGAATGAGCTGAGCCATCAGCGCAGCTATGAAGTGAGTTTGAGAACTCAGATTCCTATATTGTATACACTGAAGAAAATAACTGATTATTATTATTTGAAGGAGCCCACATCTTATTACTTAAAAAAAATCTTTTTGGGGTTTGAATTAGCCCCCTCCACAATGTGCTCCTCATTTCCAATCTTTGCCTTCAGGATTGCTGTTTTGCAGCATTTATTATAGTGTTTATATTCATTAAATGCAGCTTCTGTCCCCGACAGACTTGTAGTTTTTTCAGTGTCTTTCTCTTCTTTCCCATTAACTTACCTAATAATCAATTACAGAAAATAATGTATGGCTGCTTAGGGGGAACAACTGTGGGTATGCCACTTTCCCCAACATCACAATAACACAGCCATAGGTCAAGGACCCTTCACACGTAGATTTCTTGCTTAGCCAATGTATTCAGTAATAAAATAATTATTGGAACGGTCTAGATTTTATTAACCCTCGATAAATACCGGAGCAAGTTGTGCCTGTTGCTAAAAATGTGATCATGATAAGGCTTTATCTGATCCGACAGGGCAAACTGAATAAAAAAGAATAACGTTGTGCCCCGAGCTAAAACTAAGTGAAGAAGCACCCTAGGGATTCAAAACTTCTACAGTACACCTCAAGAGCCTTTTTACCTTTTAGTTCACCACCCACACACATACATATAGATTAGAGCTGTTGCTGGGTCATACTTCTATTGAGTTGCTGCTAAAGTGATGGACTGAGCAATAAGGAAAGCTATATGTCTTTAAAGTTGAATTCA
>CM044447.1:30855365-30878901 GCA_024363595.1 Xenopus borealis
ACAGCCATTTCCATTATGTTTTACCTGCTGTGAAAATAATCCCAGCGTCCAGTCTCTGAGCATACAGACTTGCTTTATCACTAAAAAAGAAAGTATGTAATATATAGATCAAAATACAGTTTTGGGTAGAAGGCAAGTTCACAGTAAATTGTAGAAAAGTAGTAAACTGGCTTTACATGCATTTAAAAAAAAAAAATGTTTTTAAAGAACTAAACCCTATTAATAAACATGGCTAGAAATTTGATATTTTATTTATACTGGACTTACTGCACCAGCCTAAAGGTTCAGCATCTCTGTAATAGTAATGATCCTCACTGTTTTGGTTTTTGTCAGGAGTGTCAGTGACACTGCACATGCTCAGTGTACTCACACCTGACAGCTCGAGCAATCATTAAAGGGATACTGTTATGGGGAAAAAATGTTTTTTATCAAAATGCATCAGTTAATAGTGCTTCTCAAGCAGAATTCTGCACTGTAATCCATTTCTCAGAAGAGCAAACATATTTTTTTATATTTCATTTTGAAATCTGACATGGAGCTGGACATATTGTCAGTTTCCCCGCTGCCCCCAGTCATGTGACTTGTGCTCTGATAAACTTCAGTCACTCTTTACTGCTGTACTGCAAATTGGTGGTAACAACCCCTCCTTCCACCACCCCCCCCAGCAGCCTAACAACAGAACAATGGGAAGGTATCCAGATAACAGCTCCCTAACACAAGATAACAGCTGCCTGGTAGATGTAAGAACAGCACTCAATAGTAAAAACCCATGTCCTACTGAGACTCCTTCAGTTACATTGAGAAGGACAAACAGCCTACCAGAAAGCAGTATAATGACCGGGGCAGCTGGGGAATTGTCAAAATGTCAAGCCCCATGTCAGATTTAAAATTAAATATAATAAAATATATTTGTGCTTTTGAGAAATGGATTTCTGTGCAGAAGTCTGCTGGAGCAGCAATATTTACGTAGTGTTGCAATAGCTCCTCTAAGGCTGGGGATGTAATCTACAGGTGAGCCAGAACCTACTGGGCCCATTTTCCAGAAAGCACTGAACTACAGGAAGATCATCTTCTATAGACTCAGATTAAAATGATTTAAAATCATTTCCTTAAATATCATATAATTTCTCTGTAATAATACATCAGTAGCTTGTACTTGATCCAAACTAAGATATAATTAATCCTTATTGGAAGCAAAATAATCCTATTGGGTTTATTAAATGTCTAAATGTGTTTAAGGCAAGGAGAGACAAGCTATAGAAAAATACCTTATCTGGAAAACCAAGCATTCTGGATAACAGGTCCCATACTGCTTTTGGGCCTTGAAGAAAAGGGCCCTTAACTTGGTTTGGTCTCACAGCAAGATTTTGGTGTTGGATAACATTTCACATTATTGTCACCTAAATCAAGGCTACTACCTCAGGTCAACACAGTTACCTTTAGACCCTCTCTCTCTCTGCTGAGCCTTTGTGCTCTTATGTGGAGGACGGGAGTGGTGAACTATACCTTTCATAACTGCACACTCAGGATCGCATGGGCAACTTCGTGAAATGAAGTGTTCCGAGTGCCAACCCAGCAGCCATTTAAATTCTAGCTGGCAGGAAGGCAGTTCTGGGAGATTAGTCACCCGACTAGTCAACAAAGGAGGTTTGTTGCCGGGCAACTAATATCCCTGATTCGCAGTGTATGTCTCTGCCCTAAGGGCACAAAATACCCCTAGACTCTAAAGCGGAACCACAAATTACTGGTATAATTCTGGTCTGTCTAATCTTTAAAAGATTAGAGCTAAGAGCTAGTATTTTCTGGATAACAGATCTTTCTGTAATTTGGATCTTCATTCCTTAAGTATACTAGAATAGAAAATCATGTAAACATTAAATAAACCCAATAGCCTGGTTTTGCTTCCAATATTTTAGTTTGGATCAAGTACAAGCTACCATTTATTATTACAGAGAAAAAGGAAATTATTCTTAAAAAATTGCATTATTTGTATTAAATGGTGTCTGTGGGAGACGGCCTTTCTGTAAATCTGCATAACGGGTTCCCGGATAACGAATCCAATATCTGTATACCAAAAATGAATATTACTAGCTAAAGGTAAATACTGAGTACAGCCTGGCTTATCTAACATCTTGGGCCTCTAACTGTATGAGATTGGTGCTTTATGTTCTTCATGAATGGGATTAGTTGTTCCTATACTTCATGTAATTGTTCAGCAGCGACACTTAGCCCCATCTGAGTGACATCATTAATGTCATTGATTTTCTTAACATAAAGGAACAGGATTTTAAGTTTTGCCACAGATATCAGGTTTTTTTTTCACATCTACGCATATATGATTACTGTAGGCTCCTCTCCAACAGCAAATCATTAATGAAAAGCCTTTGATCATTCTGTGCTAATTTTAGACTGGAAAATGGCACCTGATGTATTAAAAACCTAATTTTCATTAACTCATGGGAGATTGTGCATTGTACTCATAGACAAACAGTAAAAAACAATTCCATCTCCCCAGTGTTTTGACAGCGGTGCATGTTCTTGGAGCTTTGTGGGCTAATCCACTCCACCTTTACCTTCAGCAGCTATGCAAATCCTTAATTAATGTTACGTTTTGTCACACATACTTTAACCCTTCCTTTCCCTAATTTCTGGTATTCAGTTAGGGATCCAGCCGAATCATTCATGAAGGATTCAGATTTTGTCAGAATCCCAAAATAGTGGCTTTAGTGCATCTGTTCTAATAATACCTTCTAGGCCCAGACTAGCCATGGGCCGTTGAGGCAAATGCTGGATGGGCAGCTCCAATGATGGGCAGCTCCAATGATGGGCCGGGGAAGTGGAGCAAAGCAGTGATGAAGCTGAATGGGACCCAAAGCCAAAGTCATGCTGAAGCTGAATCGGAGCTGATCTGAAGCTGAGTGGGAGTCGCCAAAAAGAGCTGAAGCTGTTGTTGCCTAGGAGGAAGAAGACTGGCTGCAGTTTTTATATTTATATGTGGCCTGCTTTTTAATCCTAGTCCGTCCCTGATACCGTTTGTGTGGCAGCCACTACAAGTGCAGGGGTTTGTGAAATATACTTGAGGCAAAGTACACTTGTGTACACAACTTCAATTCATTTTCACTTCTCACAGTAAAAAAAGGGTAGCAGACCTACGGCCACAACATTCTCAAACCTTCTCTATTCTGTTAAAAGGATTCAGTAACATCAAAAAAACGAAATTGTTTTAAAGTAATAAAAATATAAGGCAGTGTTGCCCTGCACTATTAAAACTGCTGTATTTGCTTCAGAAACACTTCTACTGATTATATAAATAAGATGCTGTGTAGCCTTGGGGGGCTATTGCCCAGATTAAGGACTGAGTACTGAGATTAAGGCCTGAATCAAATTTCTCATGCCAGATGTGCACCTAATCTGGTCAGATATTGCTCCTAGGAGAATTTGAAAATCTAGTATCATAAATTTCCTGGGACGGTGCAAGAAAAGATGGCACCACACAGTGGTCAAGTTTGCAAGAGCCAATGGAATCCAATCCATTTATCCGATCTTGTTATGGATATATTTAGAGACAGTCTTCATGAAGTCTTAGGTGCAAATTCACTAAAGCGAAGCGTCTAACGCTAGCGCTAATTCGCCAGCATGACGTCAATACGCAACTTCGCCGATTTACTAAGAGTCTCCCTGTTGAAAATTCGCTAGCGAAGTAGATAGACTTGCGCAACTTTGCACCCTAACGCCAGGCGAAGTTGCTTTGTAAAATCATAATTGCCGTGATAGCATTTGTTCCTTAGCTTTGTGCTAGTTATCTGTCCTGATTATTTTGATTGACTACCCGTGTTTGACTCCAGCCTGTTCTTGACTACTCTACATTCTGTATCCTGACCTGTGCCTGCATATCAACTACCTCTTGATTTCCCGGTTTGACCTTGCCTGCCTCAACCCAGCCTGTCTGACTACAAAACTGCTTACTCCTACTTGTACTGTGACCTTTGGCCTTAAAAATTCCTTACAGTCGTGCCCCTCTGCTTATTCAAAACTTATCGCCTTGCACCTCTTATTAAGTCCAGGTGGCATCTGAGTAGCTGAGGGCTCCTCCTGAAGCCAAAGGCGGTGACACTACTGGTGAAGCCAAGCTGAGACCAGGGTTCTTGGTATCTGTTCTGGTGTTGGGTGCTGACCATGACAAACATGTCTAAACATAAATAAATTTCAAGATTATTATTTATATGAGCAAGGGTATGTGTATTTCTCCCAGTGCTATGTAAGGGAACTAGATACAAAGTGAACATGTCACAGTCTCTTATCCAATGGGAACGATAAATACAGAACAGATAAATGTCCTGGCTTGTTTAACCAGCGCATGTCAGATTGCTGCTGGAAGGTGCTAATGATTTTTCCCAGTTCCCACAGTGTGTGATGTTCTGATCAGCAGCTTTTATCTTAAAACCCAATCTGCATTTGCCAAGTATATCTGTTTGCTTTGACACTCCAAGAAGCTCCTGGTGTTTCTTGGCCACGGACTTCTGCACAGAAACCTACAGCGTGTACCTGCCATCTTGGCGTGAAAGAAAACACGTCGCTAAAACTGAAAATGTGTTTCCTGACACAAACACAGAGGATATGTTTTATTTTCTCACCAGGCTCCTAGTTAAAAAAAAAACAAAACTTCACCTTGTCTCCATTCCACGGCTTGTGCTGCAGCAGCATTACAACAACTGTCTCCATAGGCAGGGGTGAGTTCCATGGCAGCATAGTTGAAAGTAAGACCTTTATAAGTTACAAGGTAAACGATGTTCTGGGAATTGCAAATGGAAAGTTACAGTTTGGACATTACTAAATGATAGATGATGATGAAGTGGAGACCTTTGCTAGCACTTCTTTTAACAAGCCAAAAAGTTGAGCGAACTGTGGAGAGGGGCAGCAGCAGTAACACCAAGCTGCCTCAGGATCGCCCCTCCCATCAATGATGGCAAATCTTCTTGGTCCAGGCAGCAAATCAAGCCCAAACCATGATACAACACCATATTTCACATATGTTATACAGTTCCCATGCTGAAATATAGTGTTTGCTTTTTGCCAAACGTAATATATTAATCAAAAAGTTCTATTTTGGTCAAAAGTATATTCCTCCAGTATCCTCCTGACATATCCATGTGGTTGTGTGGTAAACTGTAGACAGCAGAGAAGTTATTTTTTTGATCGTAGTGATTTTCTTCTTGTAACCAAGTCATGCCCACCATTGTTGTTCTCCAGATGGTGGACACATGAACACTGACATTAACCAATGCAAGAGAGACTTTTAGTTCCTTAGACATTAGTCTGAGTTTTAGAACTTTTTTAGGTCATATTTATATAGAAATATTGTAATATTTGATCCTTTTTTGGGTAAAAAAGAAATATTAGACCAGGAGTGCCCATACTTTACGAATGAGGGGTCTACTTTTAGTGATGTTGTTCCATTATGATCAATTATAATTCCAAGCAAACTGCACTTACTCTCATGTCCAAATTTTTTGAAAAAATATGGGTGCACGTCACTGGAGCCTGTTCACCAAAGTCTCCCTGTTGTAAGCATATTTTCTCCAAGGACAGCACTCCAAAGATTCTTGAGTAAAATCGCCTTTATTTATTCCATCATGGGCAGCATAAGCATACAACGTTTCGAGTGGTATCTCCACTCTTTATCAAGCATAATACACTAATAGAGCACATGACTTTATATAGTATGGGGTGTACTGCCCCCTAGCTTACATCATTAAGCACATGTGTCACATAATGAGTAATTTTGTATCCATGTTCCATTATGATCTACATCCATAAAAACATTGCTAGCATTTTTTCATGGAAAAAAAATGATATAAATATTATATTGATTTATGAGACAATATATATTGCTATATTTAACAACTATTTCTAATGTAACCATAACCTAATAAATATGTGAATGAAAAGCATGAAACAGGAGGGTGATTTAGACAAGCTCATATAGCTGAGATCTACTGATCACCAGCTATAGATCTACTGGTAGATCCCTGTATTAGACTGTGTGTTATCCTTTGTGGCTGATGTAGGATATGGTAATTAAATGTTTTAAGAGTGTCAATATGAAGAATGACTTAGACCTGATGGAATATATGCTTGAGTACTTAGACAGCTTAGGTTAGTACTAGCCAGGCCACTTATTCTCATAGACTCCCTTTCATCTGATGTTCTACCTATGGATTGGAGGAAAGCTGATGGTTATTATGGTCTCAGCCTGGCAATTATAGGCCCGTACATTTGACATCCGTGTCGGACAAGGTATTTGAAGGTTGGTTAAGGGATCACATTGAGGATTATGCTCTGGAGAACGGCATTATGAGCAGAAAGAAGCATGGCTTTATGAAGGCTAGGTCATGTCAGACAATTTTGAAAAAAATCTTGAATCACTTGAATTGATTGAATTTTTGGGGGAAACCCTCTGAAAAACACTTCTATTAGCATCTTCAAATGGTTCAAGGGACCTCTATCATTGACTTCTAGAGATGGTATATTTTTGGATTCAAGCTATTTCCAGGGTCTGGGTATAATAAATCTTGAAAAAAGTTTTTGTTTCTAACCCGTAAAATAGAATGTTTGACTCTACAGTAACTTTGAAACAAGAATTATTCATGGAAAACACAACCCGAACATCAATGAATCTGTCCCTTAATCCTGGCATAATAATTGTAGTACTGCAGATAAAAACACAACAAAAAAAAAAAAGAGACATTGAAGGCAGATATACAGATATCTTTTTATTAAAGGGGTGTTTCACATTTAAGTCTTTTAGTATGTTATAGACTGTCCTATTCATAGCAACTTTAGAACTTTATCTAGTTTTAAATTATTTGCCTTCCTTTTCTACATTTTTCTAGCTTTCCGATGGGGGTCACTGACCCCACCAGCCACAAAATTATCGAGAGCTCTCTTTAGATGCTTTTAAGTCTTTTCATTTCTTTGGCCGTTTGTTCTTATTTCATACTAGACAAAGGCCTTTTTTATGCAATAGTGTAGAAAATGTAGACATGCCTTTTGGATAAATATGTATTGATCCTGCTCTGTACCTTGTGAGGAAAGAACTCAGATCCCGAATGTATCTACAATCACTGCCATTAAGCAAGAGAGGAGCCATAAGTACTAGAATAGATAAGCATAAAAAGTTTCAAAAGTAAATATTCCCCACCCTTAAACTGCAGTATTTATCATAATATAACAATTTGTTTACAGCTATAAAATGTTTATACTAAATAATAATTAAATGTTATAATAAAGTAATGTTTTAATCAGCATAAAGGGGTTGCTCATCTTTGAGATAACTTGTATTATTGTTTTTTTTTTTTATTATTTAAGGATTTCGAGTTATTTAGCTCTCTTCAATTTGCATTTTAAGCAATCTGGTAGCTAGGTTCACAATTCCCCTAGCAACCATGCATTGATTTGAATAAGAGACTGGAATATGAAAAGGAGAGGCCTGGACATTTATAGCTTTACACGACATTTGGTTTTTTTTTAGAAGGGGTCAGCGACTCCAATTTGAAAGCTGCAAAGAGTCAGAAGAAAAAATAATGAAAACTATAAAAAAAAATGAAAACTACCCGAAGAGTTTTTTTTAGAATTGGCCATTCTATAATATACTAAAAGTTACCTTAAGGGTGAACCACCCCTTTAAAGCAGAAATATACATTTTCCATGACTAACACTGAAACAAAGGGCAGAAAGTGGCTGTGTGCAATTGAGGAAGGCTGAGAACTCTATGAAAGGAGATAATTCAGAGAAAATTTGCAATTGGTTTTCATTTTTTATTATTTTAGGTTTTTGAGCTTTTTTTATTCAGCAACTCTCCAGTTTGCAATTTCAGCCATCTGATTGCTAGGGCCCAAAGTACCCTAGCAACCATGCACTGATTTGAATAAGAGACTGAAATATGAATAGGAGAGGGCCTTAACAGAAACCTGAATAACTATGATATTGGAGTACATTGGGTTTAAATGCAGCTAATGCTTGAAGATCTTATTTATACCGGTTACCCCCATAAGGTGTACCCCCCAAAAAAAACTAAATATTTGTGTACAGATTTTTTTTTAAAATTCTCTAACCAGAGGCATCCATGAATACAGCGCTCTAAATTCTTTCGGAAATCAGTGTACCACACTATAAAATGAAATAACATAGACACACAATTACAGTTTTTGAGATTTGGAGTATATTTACAATGAAAAGCTACACTTTAAATAATGGTAAAATATACATACACTCCCGAGCTACCTCATTTGTCTATAAAGTAGTAATCCATGTATAAAATAGGTCTCCTATATATATATAAAAAAAAAAACTAAAAGCTGCCATTTAAGACACGGCAGTGTAGTTATCTGTGCTACAAGAAATACTGATACTGGAGCTCTAAAGTTCTAACACTGACATTATATTACAGCTGGCTAAATTACTTAAAAAAATAGTACAGGTATGGGACCTATTATCTAAGACCTGGGGCTTTCCAGATAACGGATCTTTCCATAATTTGGATCTTCACAACTTAAGACTAAACATTAAATGAATCCAAAAGGCTGGTTTTGCCTCCAATAAGGATTAATTATATCTTATTGGGATTAAGTACAAGGTACAGTTTTATTATTACAGAGAAAACGGAAATAATTGGATTATTTGCTTATAATGGAGTCTACGAGAGACAACCTTTCCGTAATTCAGAACCTTTCTGGATAATGGGTTTCCGGATAACGGTTCCTTTACCTGTATAGTATATTTAAAAAAGTGGAAAAACCCTCACCAGGCATGTGATGATTGATTATGATTTGCAGCCTTATTTCTAGGAAGGTGAATCCTCCTTCTGTTTGTCTTTGCTTCTCTGTATAGTGGTGGCTACAGCATGCTAAATGCATGGGGATTCTCATCTGCAAATGTATTCAGTAACTTAATAATAACTTAAAGGGCAAGGAAAGTGTAAAATAGAATAAGGCTAGAAATTCTGTATTTTGTATACTAAACATAAACATGAACTTACTGCACCACAAGCCTAATCAAACAAATTATTTATGCTTTCAAAGTTGGCCACAGGGGCGTTTCATCTTGTAACTTTGTTATACATCTATGCAAGACTAGACCACATACACATGCTCAGTGTGGTCTGGGCTTCTTAGGGATCGTCATAAATGATCAAAAAACAAAGCTGCTTGAGTTCTGCACGGCTGGTAAGTAAGGCAGGGGCTCCCCTGCTGTTCATAAGCATGATTGTTTCCCTGCCAGAAGTTAGGGACCGTCTCACAATTCCTATCCACAGCACTAAATGAAGGGAGAATTTTACTGTATACAGTCAGGTTTCTTATAAAAATAGTACACATTTTTTAATTAAAGTATATTGGAGATAGATTTCTTTTTCA
The DNA here is from genome assembly GCA_024363595.1 of Xenopus borealis. Classification (NCBI taxonomy): domain Eukaryota; kingdom Metazoa; phylum Chordata; class Amphibia; order Anura; family Pipidae; genus Xenopus; species Xenopus borealis. The sequence goes on from CM044447.1 coordinate 30,864,779, forward strand.
TTAAAGAAAGTAAAAATTGGATTTTATTTCTTTGCCTTTCCCTGCCCTTTAGTAGTAGCTACTTAACATAAGTCCAGGGCTACTGCACACAATCCCACCCAAGTCACATACCATGGAGCTACCCCAGAAATTCAGTAATATAGGCAAGTAGATGCTGGTGCACACAGGGAATTTTAATTCAAAATAAATATTTATTGAATAAACATTTCAGGCCTCACCTGGGACCCATTATCAAGGCAAAGGTCCCAGGTGAGGGCTGAAATTATATATATATATATATATGGAAGGCTGCTATCTCAGTCGTCAAAGTACTGTTGAGACAGTAGCGTATACCCATTGTCTGTAAGCTCTCCTGGCGAGGGCCCTCTGACCTTGTATCTTGTTTATTCTCCTCCCATTGTTTTACCTTTCCTGGTCTTATCCCCAATAAAATGTACAGCCCTGTGTGTCTTTAAACAAACAGTATAATAATGATACATTTGCTAGCGGAAATCCATATTGATGGTTTATACCAATATGAAGGCACAAGGAATGTTCTGGAAAGTTTAGCAGTTCTGATGTTCAGGGGGATCTCTCTGGGTGTCTTCAAGTTCCCCGGAAAGCAATGTGCTGAGTACCGGATTGGTCCAAGTGGTTGTTTGAGTCACATGACTAGAAGGAAAATTGGAAAAAAATTACTGGGTGAAATAAAAACCTTAAAGATGTGATTTACCTTTTAGTATGTTATAGCACAGCCTATTCTTAGCAACCTTTCAACTAGTCTTCACTGTTTATATATTTTTTTTTTTTCATTTTTAAATTATTTGCCTTCTTCCTCTGACTCTTTCCAGCTTTCAAATGAGGGTCACTGACCCCAACAGGCTACAGTTGTACTGTTACTTTTACGTTGTATTACTTATTTGTATAGCTAGGTCAACTCCTGTCTCTTTTTCAAACCACTGATTAGTTGCCAGGTTAAATTGGACCTTAGCAATCAGATAGCCGCTGAAATCCCTAACTGTAGAGCCGCTGAACAAATCTCAAATATTGGTCTCTGCTTCCACATTTGTTTATATGAATAGCAGCAATATATTATTATTTTAGGGTAAGAAGATGTAAGTCCATATCTGCTCTATTATCAGAGCACTACAGTAGTGATGTGTCGGTCGAGAATCTCTCGCCCGGCACCCAACCATAACCTGCCCCCTCTCGATCCGCACCTGGCATGGCCCGTTGCTGCCCCTCTATTGATAGACCCGTGCCTGTATAGTATGTCATAGAATGGCCAATTCTCAGCAGCCTCTGAGACTAGTCTTTGTTTATAGTTTTTGAATGATTTGCCTTCTTTCTTCTAACTCTTCCAGCTTTCAAATGGGCATCACTGTCCCCATCGAAAAAGCAAATCACCTATAAGGCTCACCTAGTGTTACTTTTTATTACTTATTTTTCAATTTAGGCCATCTCCTATTCAGGGCCAGATTTACATAGCCGTGCCCCTAGGCCTGCTGTCATTTGTCACCCCCATCCCCTTCCCTTCATTCATGCAAATTTGAGGAGAAATGAGGATTGGCGCAGGGGAAATTTAAAAAACAATTGTATCTGCTGCGCATCCCCAGTATTTCTGAAACAATGTGAGTGTGGCTGGGCACAGCATGCCACCCCCAAAATCCTGCTCCCCTAGGCCTGGGCCTTTCCCCTAATCCAGGCCTGCTCCTATTCAGATTCCATTCTCTTATTCAAATCAATGCATGGTTGCTAGGGGAATTTGGACCTTTGCAACCACCATGCCAAAACCACAAACTATAGTGCTGCTTAACAAAAAGCTAAATAACTCAAAAACCACCAAAAATAAAAATGAAACAGTTGCAAATTGTCTCAGAATAATGCTATCTTTATCAAAGTCATTATCAAAGGCACACAAAAGCTGAGACTTTAAACAATTATTTTCATATGGTTGAAAATAAAAAATGTCCAATCCTCCACCACCCATCACAGAACCCCCCCCCTTCTTATATACACATACCTAGCTGCAGCCCTGGATAGTATGCTTGTAAGAGAAATCATCCAAGCCCCTCTTAAAGGCATTAACTGAATCAGCCATCACATCATCACCTAGCAGTGCATTCCAACACCTACGCTGCTTCAAATGAAAGTCATTTTCTTCTAGTCTGAAGGTAGTAGTCTGCTACAGTAATCCTTTTATGGGGAAAAAGATCCCCGCTATCTCTCTATAATGTCCTCTAATCTACTTGTAAAGAGCATTAACGACCCCCTTTTCTCCAAAGAAAACAACCCAACCATGACACCATGGTTCCAAGTTTAGTTGCACTTCGTCTCTGCACTCTCTCCAGCTCATGTGTATCCCTCTTAAGAACTGGAGTCCAAAACTGCACTGCATACTCCAGGTGAGGCTTGTTGCCATATGTAGAGGCTGCCATAACATTATGTATAATGAAGGGTTTCTGATAATATGATGTAAGTCATCTATTGAAATGCAGATTCAACTCCCCACAAACTATTCAAATTCTTTTCCACCATAATTGTGCTATGGGCCAGAAATGTCTTGTGGTAGCTGGCACCATTTACTTTAAGTCACTATCTGGGGAGTGATAGTATTTGGTGCAACTTCTATGGTTCTAGACTTCAGTAAACCCAGCTAACTGGCTGCCATACAGCAGATGTGATTCAAGACAAACAATATATGTTGACAAATATAATCTGCAACATAAAAAGTGATGTCAGTTTAGGAAAGTGACCTTTTTCTGGTGTCAATCAATTGGCTTCTATGTCCTCTTTATCCCCGATGCCTGACACTGTGTATTTTATTTTATGTCAATGAATATATAGGGCTGCAGGGAGGGTTGGAGCACACTATGCCATAATAGCATACAGCCAAATTTAACGTGATTGACAAATGCCTCAATCCTATATAGATAACTTTCCCACCAGCAGGAAATGGTTTAAAAGGAGAAGGAAAGGCTTAAATTAAGTAAGCTTTATCATAAAGATCTAGATAAATACACCAGTAAATCCTCCAAGTAATACTGCTCTGAGTCCTCTGTGAAAAGAAACACATTATTTCTGTCCTTTTATTTTATACACATGGGCTTCTGTATCAGACTTCCTTTTAGCTTAAACCACCAGGGCTAGGGCTTGAGCATTCTCAGTTTGCTCCTCCATCAATCGCCCCCTCCCTGCTGTAATCAGAGTCCAGAGCTATGAGTGAGCAGTGAAAGACTCAGACAGGAAGTGATGTCACACAAAGTCCTTTTGCTTTTCAAAGTTGGTGGTGCCAAGATTCTCTCATAGAAGAGGCATTTCAAGTCCCAAAATTCATCCCAAGATAAAGGTGGGATTGCATGACACTGTGAGCCTAAGGGGGCTGGGATATGATTTTCCAGATGGCTTCCTGTTTATTAAAAGCTGGTAATGGCTACTGATTCTTCAATATGAAACATGATAACACAGATTTACTGCACTCATAATGAGCTCCTCTTTTACATATTTCTATTGATGAAATAACTGGGGCTGACATATAAATATGAGACCAGAACTCTGAAACCAGGATGTGAATACTTATAAACAGAGGAGGAATACTTTGTGCTCACACAAAGTTCTAGTCTCATACTTTTATTTCTATATATGAGGCACAATTTACCCTTTATACTCAGTGTTGCTATATCAGGTGTTAAATGACTTGTTACTTTGCGTATGACATTTTATCTACAGCGTGATAAATCTAAAATCTGCCTAGTGTATTAACATTAGTCATTTGTTTCTGACTCCTTAATGAATTAAACAGTAATCAAAACACAAACTATGTCAGAGTCAGCAAACAGAACTGCTATCAGCCTATCAGCTCTTCCCATATGTACTGATTGGAAGGTAACAGACATTAATCTCAGTGGGGATTAATGATGCGTGAAATGGCAAAAAAAGGCACTTGACAAGTCATATTTGTCACAAACTACATTACAGTCTGTGGGTGTTTTTTTTTTGTGGCTCCTTGCATCTGCTTTGGGGCTAGCTACATTGTTAAATATATCCACTTGGCTCCCATGTTGGCAATTTCTTCAAAACTTGTCTGTGATTTTTTTTTTTAACTTTACCTCTGGTGGACTGCTAATTTTTTGGGATGCACTGAATCCACTATTTTGGATTCGGCCGAACCCCCAAATTCTTTGCGAAAGAGTTGGCTGAATATCGAATTTAAAATCTATAGTTTATATATGATGAATAGCTTACAAACACAAACACAACTAATAATATATCTGGGTGCTTTGGGGCAAATTCACTAAGTTCCCAAAATTCGCTAGCGTTGGCCGCACTTCGCCAGACGAATTTTCACCAGCACTACGCAAATTCACTAAAGTGCGAAGTTACGTTCAGGTCGGCGAACGGTAGCGTAGTTGTGCTAGTGTTACTTTGCCAGGCAAAGCACAGTTACGCCTAATTTGCATACGGCGGGAACTTAAGCGTATAATATGTTAAAGCCACTACATTCCACTACACAAGCCCAGGAAACCTTTCATAAATTAAATAAAGTTGTCCTATTGCCCTTCATGTGCCCCCTGTATAGTTGTGTTGCCATATGTTAGGAAATGTAGGGGGAAAGAGGGTAACCCCCTTTTTCAGACTATCACCCTACAATGGTAAAACACGCAAGCTTTTTTTGGGACAGAACATTTTTCCATTTTTTTTTTTCTAACTCCTATATATTGTATTAAACTTCGCCAGGTCTGACCAGGTGAAGTAAAGTTTAGCGTAAGTGGTAACGTTCAGGAAAATGTTGATCTTAGTGAATTTGCGTAATTACGATCCTTCGTCAGTAAGCAACTTCGCCTGGCGTTAGGGTGCAAAGTTGCGCAAGTCTATCTACATCGCTATCTACATCGCTAGAGTCGGTGTTAGTGAATTTGCGAAGTTACGAATTGACGTCACACTGGCGAATTAGCGCTAGCGTTAGACGCTTCAAGCTTTAGTGAATTTGGGCCTTTGTATCCCACATTAAAATGAATAAACCATATATCTATGTGTATGTTTATATAGACAGTGGTAAGGTTCAGATTCCATTGGTTGATGTGGAAGGAGAGGGGAAGGATAAAATGACGTATGCGTTGTCGCGCATGGTTTTTAGTCACTCATATTTTTATTTTGTCGTGCAAAGCAAAACGAGTCGCGTGACGCAGTTTCACAATAATATTTGCTGCCTGCGGAACATGGAAGTTCACTGCGCATCTGTTTTCCCTCATCACTAGTGGGGATCATATTTTTAGAGCGAGGTTTACCATTTTGGGAAACAGGTTACAGCGTAGATGGACAGTGTATTTAATTTTAATGCTGTCAGCAAACTGCTTATAACTTTCACAGTAAATCCTCAAAAAATCAAATCTTTGACATGATAAGAAGCCCTTTAGAACACACACTGAACATTTCTCTGTGTTTTTTTGAATATTATCTACAATGAATAATAAATAAGAATTACCCCCCCAGGTTTCATATCAGTTTGGATCCACAACCCATAATTTAAATGCACATGTTGGGAAATTACAGTTCACGACAATACTAAAGGTTATTATTAAAGGCACTGCATTCATACAGGATATATCTGCGAGGCAGCTCTTTGTAGAAACCATGAACACCTCTATAAAGAGCTTCCTAGAACTGTATTACGTGAGCAGCTATTACCCCATACGTCTATCTTTTCCTTGAAATATAGAAAAATCACATCCAATGTAACCTCGAAAATAAGTGGCATAGTAACAAGAGTCTGTGGAATGCTTATCATTTAATTAAAAACGTATGAACAGTCAAACAAAACACCTACATGGGAGCATTGTCAGTCCAACAGCAAGTGTGTAAATAACGTTGCGTGGTAGCAATGCATGCGGTGAGTTTATCTAAAGCCACACTTATGGAAATGTAGTCTGTCCCCTTAAACTACAGTATAGACCAATGGGTTCCCAACCCTTTTTGGTCCGGGGACCGGTTTAGCGGAAACATTTTTTGCAAGGACTGAGGGGTTGAGGGGAGGTGGCCAGGAGGGGCTGGAATTTAATTTGGTGTGCCGGCGTCCAATTCGGACGCACAACATTTAGTTTGGTGGCCCAGTTCAGTACTGTCCGAGGCCCGGTCCTGGGCTGCGGACCCCTGGTATAGATGAATGAAAAACATAATGTTATAGATATATAAATAGTGTTGTGGATTGTGTAGAAATATCACCACAATGATTTTATCAAATAAAAGACAAACAGTCATATCTTCTACACCATTCCTAAACGAAGTGCAATTAATGGGTGTTGTAAAATTATATAAATGGTTAGTTGGCACCTTGTTCTTTAACATCAATAGTGAGTGGGTTTTCAGGAACCCCTATCATGGATAGAAAGTGCCATTATTATCAACTTTTAAAGGAGAACTAAAGCTTTACTAAAGAAGTATGCCAGAAATGTTGTACATTATGTTTTGTGCTTCTGTACCAGCCCAAGGCAACCACAGCCCTTTAGCATTAAAGATCTGTGTCTCCAAAGATGCCCCAGTAGCTCCCCATCTTCTTTATTTACTGCCGATTCACTACACATGCTCTGTGCTGCTGTCACTTACTGAGCTTAGGGTCCAACTCACAATATACGTACAGTACACATAGAATATAAATGTCACAGTATAAGGCTGATTAGTAATTAATTGTGATGGGCAAATTTATTCGCCTGCAACGAATTCGCTGCGAATTCCCGCGATTCCCGAAACGCCGGCAAAAGTTCGCCTGTGTCTCGTTTTTTGACATGGGCGTCGTTTTTGGAACCCCATTGCTGGCGTCGAAAAAAACAGACGCCCGCATCAAAAACAAGAAGCGGCTGCGTTGCGCGAAAAAAAAATTTGATGAATCGAAACGATGCTGATTCGCCCATCACTAGTAATTAATACAGACGACCCCCTAAGTTTAGCTTCTCAACAACTTCTCAGAGCCCACTGAGCATGTGCGTGTCACTTTTCAAGATGGTGACTCCCTGCAACAAGTCTGAAGCCGTGGATCATTGCTGCTATTGACAAGCTGAAACTTTAGGTTGGTGCAATAAGTTCAGGATATAAAATATGGTATTTTTAGCCATATTCAATTTTAGGGTTTAGTTCTCCTTTAAATTGAAATGACATACAATAGAAACATTAGTAAAAGCCTATTATTCTTGATAATTTTGGAAACTTTTCATTATATTAAAAAAAAAAATGAAGTTTTCCCTTCAATATTCCCCCTAGGAAATCAAGCTATTTTGCCAAACTTGGAGTGGAACACACATTTAATGGGAAGGTCTGGTTAAATCAGTTATGAATGGCTTGTAATTATCTAAAATTGTTCAAATAGGAATATATGTGGAAAAGGAAACATTTTTGGTTTTATACTATTTTTATAAACAGGATGAACATAGGAAAAAGTGGTTAAAGCAGCTGATTTTCCTGCTTTGGCTTTTTTTTCCAAATGAGCTCAATAATTTAATAAGGAGATGTTAAAGCACTTCATGTTGTGAGAGCACATAAGAATTTCCTGTACGCACATATTTTGTTGTTCTTCTTGGATCCAGAATTTCTTGCCAGCACTTAAATACTGTGAGGAAAATGGTTGGCAGGGCCACATAGAACTATAGCAATAAGAGTCTACGGTATGACTGATGTGAATGCTGTAGTCGCTGTTAAAGGAGAACTAAAAGAAGCAGCTAGAAATGTTGTGCATTATGTTTTGGCATTAATGGGTGCTGTAAAAGATGCAAAATTATATAAATGGTTATTTGACACCTTGTTCTTTAACATCAACAGTGAGTTTTCAGGAACCCCTATCATGGATCGATAGTGCCATTATCATCAACACTTAAAGGAGAACTAAAGCTTTACTAAAGACTATGCCAGAAATTCTGTACATTATGTTTTGGGGTACCAGCCCAAGGCAACCACAGCCTTTTAGTAGTAAAGATCTGTGTCTCCAAAGATGCCCCAGTAGCTCCTCATCTTTTTTTCTGCTGAGGGGCCAACTCACAATATACAGTACACATAGAATATAAATGTCACAGTATAAGGCTGGCTAGTAATTAATACAGATAATTACTACATGGCACCACAGAGTGCAACAAGCATCAGAATGTTATAATCAGCCCTGTAGCATCAGCTTATATTACAGGCATACCTAATTTTCTGTTTCATAATTTTTGAGGACCCCTAAGCTTAGCTTCTCAACAGCTGCTCAGAGCCCACTGAGCATGTGAGTGTCACAGACACTTTCCAAGATGGTGACCCCCTGTGACAAAGTCGAAGTTTTGGATCATTGACGATACTGGGAAGCTGAAGCTTTAGGCTGGTGTAATAAGTTCAATATATAAAATATTGTATTTTTAGCCCTACTCCTTTTTAGGGTTTAGTTCTCCTTTAACACTCTCTTAGTGCTGGGAAACACTCCAGTGCCAGGTACTGGCAACACCAGTGATAGATGGCACAATGACAGTATCCTATTCAGTGCGAAGTATGAAACTGAACCAAGACAAAAGGGGGTTGCTAATTGCAGGGCATGGTGCAGTGCAAAAACACTGGCGCAATCCATCATGTTATTTGACTGTCATGGTTTGCCCATAAACACAGAGCTGCCTCCATTTGGAAGTGCTGGCAAATGCCTCCTACTGCCCGAAATTCACAAACTTTTAGTTCTTTTTTTCAGAATGTTTGTGGGTTTCGGGTGTAACAAGTTAGGTGAATTAGCCCGGGGGGGGGGGGGGGGGGGGGGGGAGGAGGGAGGGGGAACTACACAGGGGAGTGTTTTTTGCACAAAGGGGTCAAACCTGCTCGCTGACCCTGGATGCAAACGAATGCCTTAATGCTCTTACAATTGTCTCCAGGGTCAATCCCCTATTATGCAGGCTGGCCCAGTTTGGGTTGACATTTGGGTGACTATTGCAGGTTTGGTGTCAGAGTTGGGAGAAGTCAGGTTCGGGTTTAGATATTGCATGTTAGATTATAGATAATCCTTCTTGATAAACACGTCATATTTTCCCTTTAACATGACATTCTAAATTTCAGCAAATCTTCATTGAGATTATAGTTATAGTGTGCACAAATGTCTTTCTCTTATACAATGTTTTATTATAATCTCCTTTTTAAAGTGTTTCCATCTCCGTAAAGGTGACGTAGAACCCATTTCAAATACTTATGTACATTATTCTATGGCTCGGCGGTTGCTGAATGGTTTTACTGGTGCAGACAAATAGGAGATTATTCAGTGTGCCGATTACTGCATGTCAAAGCTTTTTTGCACATAGATATAAATACTCTGATGCAACAGACATATAGGCAAATCATCTGTATTAAGCCATCTGGCCAGATGTTCTATACACCGTTTGGAAACCATAAGTCCCCCCAGCACTTGCCAACAGGAGGGATGCAGGTTGCCTATCCCTATATTACAAGAATTCTTTATAGAAAGGATGTTAATGTACACAGAAGCAAAAAAACCTATACGCTCGCCATGTTATTGATTGACAAGGCAGGGGTTAATAATACCCCCAGCCCTTAAGAATCCGCTGCTTATGTATAATTTCCAACTGCTTTAATTTAATAGGTTCTTATGGAGTCACTGAGTGCTTCTATACCAATTACCTCCTGCAAATTGGCTTCAAATTGATTAATTGAATCTGCCTCAGCCTGAGAATATGATTTTCTCTGCACTGCCTGATGTCTGAAGCAACATGTTTTTCTGCAGTTCCTTTAAGATCTGCTTAAAGGGAGATCATAACCTGTTTAAAAGCAGGGCTTATTGGTGTGTTACCATATGTTCTTTTGTTACACTGTTTATTCATATAAATGGGAGATGCCATGCTTATTGGCCAGACAACATACCTCCCAACTGTCCCTCTTTTGACTGCTCAACATGCAGTCCCTCATTTGTACTGGAAAGTCCCTCTTTTCTCTGCACTGAACAGCCACAAAAAGAAACAAAGTTTCTAACTTAATTGGCCAGAACAGCTAACGGGTGCAAATAAGATGCTTTGTAACAATTTTGAGATGAGAACAAAGTAATTGTAACAGTTTAGATATGGAGAAATAGTTCAAACTTTCATAACCCACTAAATTTTGTAAAATGAATATGGTAATTAGAGGGTGTGGTGACAAAAATGGGTGTGGTCAGAAAATTTCGCTGCGCTACGTGCAAAAAAAAGTTTTGTCCCTCTTTTTACTTAAAAAATGTTGGGAAGGTATAAGAAATTTACATGTTTAATCCACTCCTTATATACACAGGAAACAAATGTATGTATAGAATGTTCGCCAACTATAGGGAAGTGCAAGGATCTTCTTTGGACACAATGTCAATGGGTGTAACATGATGCACCAAATTTAAAGCAGATTCCCTTCCAGTCCATAAATGAGCCTTATTACATTTCTCCCATGGTTCCCTTATAGAATCTGAGTTCACCCAGTGTGTCCCCAATCTGTACCCTTGTGACTTTCTAGACATTATGTATATACAGGTTACGGATTACGGAAAGGCCGTCTCCCATAGACTCCATTTGTATCCAAATTTTTAAAAAATTATTATTTCCATTTTCTCTGTAATAATAAAACAGTAGATTGTACTTGATCCAGACTAAGATATAATTAATCCTTATTGGAAGCAGAACCAGCCTATTGGGTTTAGTAGACTAGTAGACTTAAGGTATGAAGATCCAAATTACAGAAAGACCCATTATCTGGAAAACCCCAGGCCCACACATTCTGGATAACAGGTCCCATAACGTATTATGATGTAAAGTAGTTCAGAGATTTGTCTTTCAATTTGATTAGCATCCCTTTACTTACATAAAATATAACAAGACAAGCAAACCGACCAGTAATTAACCAGTTAAAAAGGTACAGTGTACGCGTAGACTGGCCTAGAAAAGAAAATAAGCATTATTAAAGCAAACTGACCAGTAATTAACCAGTTAAAAAGGTACAGTGTACGCGTAGACTGGCCTAGAAAAAAAAAATAAGCATTATTAAAGCAAACTGACCAGTAATTAACCAGTTAAAAAGGTACAGTGTACTTAAATAAATAAGTATTATTTAAGTATTAGAACTATACTGTGCCATTAAGAACACAGCCTTGGGGCAGTTACATATTAAACCTATATCATTGGAAGTGTTTGTCGTCTTCTCTCGCATCGCAAGATTTTCTCCAAGCGGAATAGGTAACATGCTGAGAACTCATTATTTTCCAGTATGATCCAAATGTATGACAAAATAAAATGCTGAGGCAAGGTGTCTGCCACTTCTGCACTTTTGCAATTAAGTTAAACTACATTATTTTATTGACTTGCGTACTCCCAAAATGATTAGCTTATCTCCCTGCAATCATTTGCTGCCGAGATTTCCTCTGACCCCTGATCTTTTAATCATTTTTTATTGCTTCCATATTATTTTTGCCTACCGATTGCATTCCGAGCCAGGTGCAAAATAATCTTTAATTTATAGTATTATTTAAAAAAAAAAAAAAACCTTCAAAGACGGTGTATTGTGTGTTTTTTCAGTTCTTGTTGGACACAATTTGCTGATACTTTTGCAAAACTTTTTCCCCCTCCATTTATTAATTTTCTAATGCTACGAGGATAAGGGCAAGATGAAAGCAACTTTGTTCTTGGATGTAAGAGAGGCATCAAAAATGTCCCGGTGTCTTCAAATCCAAGATGTTCTCCTTCAACTACCACTCTAGAGAATCGAATGTGAAATTTTGAAAGGTAACGATAGTTAAAGCAGAGCTGGAATTGCTATTCAGAAATATCCACAACATTTAGATGTTCCGCTGGTCTCTTGTCATCCTGTCTACTTGATTTCTAAAAATCTCAGAAGACCTAATTACATTTAAAAAAGATAGATGTGCTACGAAGAAGGGGCAAGCTGTAAAGAGGACTCCCGCAGCAAGCCTTAAACATAAATTTCAGGATAAAAGACCATAATATTTTTACGTTGTCAAAAAATATGAGGTTAATACTGATGGGGTTTTTTTTTTCTAGTGAACTTTTTAGCAGTGAACAATTTAAAACTTTCAAAATGTGTGTTATCAAGTTACCACATGCTAACATTTTACTTTGCTCTGTAAATTATTTAATATTAAATTGTCATTTAAGTTTTACAGAATGAGTTCAATTAAATATAAATCCTGTTTTGCATTATACTGGTTGTCAGCATTTTGTTTTTCAAATTTTTTTTTGGTATCACTCTTGTGAACTGTTTGAATAAACCTCCCCACTGTTAAGCTGGCCATACCCAAAAATAAAAATGGTGGAAGCCATCTCCCCACTGTTAAAGGAGAAGAGAGCAGCGTATTGGCGCATTCTGGAAGAGAGCAGCGTGCTGGCGCATGTGCAGTTGGAGCAATCTTTCAGATCACGACAACTGCGCATGTGCCAAAAGTGATGGAAATTGGCAAATCGCCGGAAGAAGACCCAAAGATGTCGCCTGTGAACTCTGCTGCACAGAATCTGCACCGAGGGGTAAGTAAAGAGTTAGGGGCATTTACCAGGCTAACACCTAAGCTGGGGGAGCAGAGAGGGGGTATATGTAGGGTAGGGTTTTTGGTTCTCCTTTAAGATGGCCATACTCGAAGATAATAGTGGAAGCCAACTCCCTACCGTTAAGTTTGCCATAACAAAGATAAAAATGGTGGAAGCCATCTCCCCACTGTTAATCTGGCCATACTGGAGGATAGAAACTTTAGAAGCCAACTCTCCGCTGTTAAGCTGGCCATAACTAAAAAAGATTCCCTTGTCTGGAGAGGTTAACAAGCAAATTGATATTACATTTGGCTATCCATGTGGTGGGTCAAATCAATCCAACCATTTAGTCCAAGTCAGTGATTAAATTATTATTGGGAACTTTTGGGAGAGGACAGCATCAATGGGCTTCCATGGTCCTCACCCAAACACACATTTACACCTGACTGATATTTGACTCATCCCTGTCCAGGTATTGTTAAGACAACCCCATTTGGAACCACCAGCTATTTTAATTCCATGTACAGCAACCTTAAGTTTTTCTATCAGAGACAACCAAATAATTGTCAAGAACTGGGATAAACACCCAAACAAACTTGCTGACTAGATTTCCATCAATGCATAAACTGCTGATCTCAGCTAAGCCATTTTATATGGGCAAATACAATACAAAATTGCATTCATTAACTGCTAATGACTGCTAATAAAACAAATCTCAAAGAATGTAAATGCAAATGCCATTTAAGGACCTTAAAAAAGAAGCTATTCATTAGATGATACTTTTTCTAATTTTAGTGAAAATAACTGCAGTTACTAAGCCACCAATTCTTTTGGTTGCACAAATGAGCAAAGCAATTGGAAATATACCCCTGTACCTTTTCATTATTTATATACAAAATAAATGAATGAGTAATCCACCAAAGTAGCTGAAAACAGAGTTACCAGCATTAAAAATGTATACGATTACGATAAAGTTACCCATAAATAATGTTTAGTTGTTTTTTTTTCTTCCTTATGTCTAATTCGGCCTTTGTAAAATTCTGTTTTCCTTGCTGTTTCAAAATGTTAAAAAATACTGTTTCTTGCTTTCCAGTCTTAGCTTACAGAATTAATGAATATCAATATGAGCGTTCTCTGTATGGTTCTAGCGCCTGGTAGCCATTACACTGACCATGACCTATGACCATTCATAGGTGGCACACATTGGGTCACTCAAAGCCTCACAAACTTCATTGGAGGAATGCAATACAAAAAAATAGTGGTAGACATTTGCCAGCAGCTTATCTACTGAGTCAATAAAGTCTATTGTTGGATACCTGGAAATGGCCAATCCTGTAGTTGCACAGGATAATGGCAGACAAAACAATAAGTTTAAGAAGGTATAACCTGCAGTTCCATCCATTCCTCAGTATAATGTATGTGTTAACTGACTTTACGCCTCATAGTGGGTACAGACCCAGTGGGAAACTTTAGATCAAGAAGTAGCTGTATATGACAACCCCCCACCAGTCAATACCAAAAATAAAATAAACCTAGGTCAGGGTCTTCATTCAACAACTGATGAGAAAATTCAGAATACAATCATGAACAGTGAAGGTCTAAAAAGGGCACATCTAAACCCATACATCATAATAAAACATT
>CM044447.1:30901414-30925133 GCA_024363595.1 Xenopus borealis
AGGTATGAAGATCAAAATTATGGAAAGATCCATTATCCAGAAAACCCCATGTCCCAAGCACCTCAACCCCCATCTGCACATTTGAAGTCTCTGCAGCATATAGCCCACACTCCCCCTCACAAACTTGTAACAGTTTCTCTTTAATACCTGAATGCTGCTCAAGTTCCCCAGCACAGCCCATCACAGGAAGCAGTGGCAGATTGACAGCAGACACAGCCAAATTGAGTTAATTTTGCTGCCACTACAATGTGTGATGTCATATAAGGAAGCGGAGTAGTGACTATAATGTTTTGGGGTATCAGTGACCCGCTCCCAGCACAGGGTCCATGTGGAACTGAAGTCACTCCCATTGCATGCTGGGTATTGTAGTCTTACAAAAACTACATTACCCAACATGCACTGGGAAACCCAGGCTTGGCACATTAGGGCTAGAAAAAACTTTGGCTGGTTTCCAAAGTAAAAACCAGCAAAAGGCCCAAAAGTGTAGCCCACCTTGGCTAGTGGGCTTTAAATTAGTAGTTCAATTTGGTTGGAAACCAACCAACCAGGCCCATTCCCATGCAACTGCTACACAATTAGATGGTGAGGAGGGAGGGGGAATGTGAGGGGTGGTAGGACATCTAGGAAAAGCTGAATGGAAAGTGAGAGTACAGTAACTGTTTGTAGAGTGCATAAGTGTTAATCCCCACTAAAGGAGCTTCACTGTTCCCCATTCACTTAATTGATATGATCTTTAAAGCAGAGCTAACCCCTAATAAAATAAGGGCAGACATTCATCCTAATTATTAGATGTGTTAATATCCAAAACTAATTCAGTGAGTTGCATTGCTATGGACCCAATCCCCTAACACACTCAGGGCCTGCTGCTATACAAGTGTTTTTTTCTCTGCTAATTGTGATCACTCAATAAGATACCTTCAAAGGGTTGTTCACCTTTAAATAAATGTTTAGTATGATCTAGAGAGTGATATACTGAGACAATTTGCAGTTGGATTTTTTTTTATTATTATTTCTGGTTTTTGAGCCATTTAGCAGCTCTGCAATCTGATGTTTCAAAAGTCTGGTTGCTAGAGAGTGAAGAGAATGAAATATGAATAAGAGACAGCCTGAATAGAAAGATGCGTGATAAAAAGAAGCGATAATATTACTTTTCTAGCCTTACAGGGCATTTCTTCATTAGAAGGGGTCAGTGACCCTCATTCGAAAGCTGGAAAAATGTCAGAAGGCGGTGGCAAATAATTCAAATACTTTAAAAAATAAACAATGAAGACCAATTGAGAAATTGCCTAGAATTAGCAATTCTATAATATACTTTAAGTTAACTTAAAGGTGAAGCACCCCTTTAAGTATCCCTGTGCGCTACCATCTTTTCACAAAGGCAAGTCATTCTGTGTCAAATTGTATAACATACAGCACTTTATACCCCTCTGTATTGTGTCTGTAAGTTACCCTCCCATTTAGACTGTAAGCCCTACGGGCCAGGGTCCTCCATCCTTTTGTCTCTAATAGTATTTCTAATAATGCACTTATTCTTACATATTATTGCAGTGTCCCCTTGTTTGTTACTACTAATTTACTGTGTTGCTGTACAATGCTTTGCCCTCAAGGAGCACTACACAAATAAAAATATTCATATATACATACAAATCTTAGCACAAGGAATGGAAAACCATCCTGTTGCTTGCTCTCAAGACACACACATATTACATTTATTACGTAATTGTTGCTTTCTATGTTTCACAAATCTTTGATCTAAGTGGCAATGTCTTGTGTTTTGGTAGTCTTTTCCTACATAATGCACCATTTCTTTGCTTTTTGCTTATTGCTGTTACACCTACTATTTGGCACCATTTTTTCATTGCAGAGGATTTAAACTACTGTTATATTCAGTTATTTTGTCTTTTTGCTGTCCCTGAGGAAGATAAAAGGCTGGGCTACAAAGAAACTCACATCTGACCTATCTTGTAAGTTTTGCTAGGAAGTTGCATATGTGTATTTTATGATTCCCAGAGAGGATCTGCTGTAAATTTGTTCAATCAAAGCTGACAGAAAGAAGTAGAGCAGAATTCTTGATATTATTCTTTTTTACCAGTACTGGTGAATGTGGTGCTACATGTAGATAGTAAGTCATTTTACCTAATTAGGGCAAGGAGTCTCCGTGGCAGATGCTGACTTCTTTTACTGGTTGCTACATGAATTGAGGATTATATTTGTCAGATAAGCATGCAAGATTAGGTGAAGTTGGGTATTTTTCGGCACCTTACATAAACTGGATCATCAGACAAATGTTTTCATGGCTTACCTGATACAGATAGATATGCACACAGTACCGGCAGGCCAAAGCTACAGTTACTGGAATTATATAACAGAAACACAACATTCTAGTTTAAAAATCATTCACTCATATTAAAAGGCTTTTGTTTTTAAAGGGAGGGTTGAATTCCCATTTAATAACAATTCTAGTGTCACAAGGGGGTGTTGCGCCTGATGATGTCCAATCTGCCAAAATTAACACAACCACTCTCTCATTAAGCAGCAAGTTGGACACAGTTGCGCTGAAGCTCATCTGGCATCAATTCTGGAGATCATTGCACATGAATCTTTAGGTGTCAGTGATACTGAGCACCACGAGAAACCCTGGAGCTACTACCACTTCCTAACCAGGTGGTATCAATGTTTTTTTTAGTCAGCACTCACCACCAAATTGAAAAAGCTTTAATTTGAGACATGGCTTTGTGATCTGCAACAAATTCAATGCTTCTGGCCTAATCATGGCCCACTTCAGATGGTAGCCCCAGGGTTCCCTTCATGCTCAGTGTTTCCCATATGTCAATAAGTGCAGCAGCAGTGGTTGATTCAGAGTGGAAAGCAGGAAGAACTGAGAGGTGCAGAGCACTAGATGAAAGCGTAAAAAACTTTTTACCACAAGTACCTTTAAAGGAGAAGGAAAGTTATGGAGGAATTTTATTGCCAATAGATTAGCTGCAATAGTGCAAACTAGACTGCTATATTTATTCTGTAGAATGTTTTACCATACCTGATTAATGAGCTCTAGAACGCTCTGTTTGTTTAGGATAGCAGCTGCAGTATTAGCTTGGTGTGACATCACTTCCTGCTCACCTGCTCAGATTACTGCAGAGAAGTGGAAGAGGAGCAAACTGAGCATGCCTACGCCCGGGTCAAAGAGGTTTAAGCTGAAGGCAGGAAGTCTGATACAGAAGCCCATGTATACACAATATAAGGAAATAAATACAGTGTTTCTTTTGACAGAGGACTCAGAACAGCACTACTTTGAGGGTTTACTGGTATATTTAGGTGGACTTTTCTGATAAGGCAACTGCTCTTGCAGTAAGATTACCAAACCTGGAGGGAATTGACATCTCTTATATATCATAAGTGTAAGATGCAGGGATGTATTTAAAGTAAGTAGCAATTATACCAGTTACTCTCTGTCCTGCTATGTTGGTACACAAGGGAAAGGGTCTAAGCAGGGTTTCAAGAAGTCCCCATTGCAGTTAAGACAGGATCCATTGCCGCTAACCTCCCAATGACAACATTTTTTTAAGGGGCCCAGCATCGAATCCAGGAAGCAGCTTCCCTGGCTCTCCCCTCCCGCCTGCTCAAGAACATGCATGGAGTCTGACCACAAGCTGATAGGTGGAAGCTGACCCCAAGATCCGGGCCCCCTCCTCCGCACAGGGTCTGCTTCCTCTATAGTAACACCACAGCATGGACTACTATCTGGTTATCTTTATCAGTGCTTTCATTGTATCAATAAATACAATTCTAGCATTCATTTCTATTCCATAAGAATAAAACAGTGCCACACTGCTTGAATACAACTGGAGATGCGAAAAGGAGACACTTCTTTATGTGTTTGGCTAATTAACTCACTGTCCAATTTAAATGAGGTTGTTTCTTCCTTGGAAAGAAATGCTGCTGCAGGGGATTTTCAGTGGAGTACATGTGTTAGCCCTAATCAGCCTACCCAGCTGTGTGAGCAGTAATTCACAATATAACATAATACCACGTCCCTTGGGAGTACTAGGGAACTGGACATCTTGTAATAAGAAACAAATTGTGGTTTAAAAGACAGCATTTCATTGGCATTCTTTTTTGCCAATTAAATTTTGGGTGGAGTCAAAGTAGAATTAGATGTCTGTCATTACAGGCGAGAACAGGGAATAACACATTGAGGTGTACTGACCTAGGTTGGCTAGTGTCTTCATTGCATCTAATGCTGTTTAGGATAAGGATCTCATAGGCAGAGAATAGCACAGGTGAGATGGTCAGTTACAGGTACCAGGAATCCCCGCCTCTAAGAAGGACATTTAAAAGTTAAAGAAAGTTAAATAACTCGGCAGCTCCAGTAGTACTAGACTTTTGTTTTATACATAAATGACATTGTGAAAGAAAGGTCCAGTTAATGGGGGATGTAATGACTTTATGGATACCCCAGCCGTTGCCCCTTTTAGCAGAACAGCACTGGCTCAGGGGCATTAGCCACCAAGCAACTATTCCTTTGAATGGGCAGGAAAGTTAAAAGCCAGATTTTTCATTCTACTGCGTCAACCATTGGATTCTGAAGAAGGGAGGAAAATGATCACTCACTGACTAGTGCCCCAGGCCAGTGCAGTGTTCTGCTAGGAGGGACCCTGGCTCAGGGTATCAGGTAAGCCATTACAATTCCTGGGGTTCCCTAATATTTGGCACCCCCATTGATTGGAGTTTTCATTCTACTTCAGTAGAATGCACTTGTTGACTTGTTGGCAGGTACATATATGCTGCAATTCTAGGGAAAAATAGTGACTTGTAATGGTAATTGTTGCACTTGGCATTTTGCTCCATTGGCCATACATGGGCAGATTCAAGCTTTAGAAAAATGCCAGATGTTGACTGGGCAAGTTTGATTTTCCCATCAGCTAGTTGATGCAGTCCTCACTCCTACAGCTCCTATTCTGTAACTGTAATACGATTGTTTGGACTAAAAGCCAGCAATCGATTTAAAGGAGAACTAAACCCCCTAGTAGCAAAAGCCCCCCATAACTGCCTACCATGTCTGCCTTAGTAAAAATGTGGCCCTTAAAAAACCTGACTCTAAAATGAGCATCTGAGTTCCCTAAGCACTAAGCTACCCATTTTCCTTTACATGAGAGCTGTAGGTCTACAAGAGTGGGAATAGAAAAAAAAAAAAAAACCTGCCTAAATGTGTTTTATAATCAAATCACAATACAGTAAAATGTACAGAAGAATGAAACAAATAGTTTAAAAAATTAAGCAATGCATTTTTTAAAAAGCCCTATGGCTTACTCCCTGTTTTCATAGTGCCTTTCTTGTGATTTTTAGACTAAATCTAAATGAGGACCTAATTGCAAAAAACAATAAACCAATATTGAATTTTTTTCACTTCTTTTGTTTCATGCCACTGCCACTCACAGTGACCTTACCGACTCCCTCTGTGTAGCTAATCACATCATGGCAAGGAAGTAGGTCAGTTCCTGGTTTGAATAACATTTCCAGCTGCTTTGTTGTATTGCTGTCATATGCTAGAAAATTACAGTGGGCATGAAAAGAATAAGAGTCTGATGGGTGATAATGTACATTTTCTCCAGGAGAAACAGCCTGTACATTGTTTAGGTTGCCTTGTTTAAAGAAGTCTACCCTCCTTGAGCTAAACTCCTCCCCCCCGCAAATGCCCCTAAGCTGCTACTTACCCCCCTCAACGCAGGTCCTGAGTTTGCAGACGCCATATTCTCTTGTGCAGTCTTCTTCCAGGATCCATCAGCGTTTGGCGGGGCATGCGCAGTAGGAGGCATTTGCTGGTTTAGCTCTACTGCGCATGCATGTGCCTAAAGTCATTAAGTTTTCCGATTTCAACTTCTTGACTTTTGGCACATGCGCAGTAGAGCTGAACCGGTAAATGTGTCTCCAAGAGCCGAAGAATCCAGGAGAGAAGATGGTGCCTGCAAACTCAATGGACAGGACCTGTGCTGAGAGGGTAGGTAGCAACTTAGGTGCATTTGCCTGGAGGGGAGGTAGGCCAGGGGGAGTAGTTTAGCGCAAGGAGGGTAGAATTCTCATTTAAAAGGAGAATTCAACCCCCCCGTGCTAACCCCCTCCCCTTCAGCACCTCCTGTAGGCCTCCCTCCCCCCTGCGGCCTATCTCTCCTCCCGGGCTATTGCCCCTAAGTTGCTACTTACCCCTCCGTGTAGGTCCCCTCACAGGGGCCATCTTCTCTTGCAACAGCTTTAATGGAGAAGAAGTGACATCACCCCCAGTGATTATAATCATCTACCTGTAGTGGTGTAACTAGATGTTACTGAGCCCTCAGCAACTTATTTTTCAGGGTCCCAAAATGTCTAGAGATTGACCTGTTTTACCAACATTTATTATAATTTATTGATATACAAATTAGGGCCTCATGAGCTCCCTATGCCTCCTGGTTCCCCCAGCAGCTGCAGGATCTGCTTCCTCTATAGTTACACCCCTGCCAACTTTATACCTTGGCCAGTGCTCCTTTTTGCAGAAAACTGTACCGGATTGGGGTACTTCTGTGCAAGCACCGCACCACAAACTTCTTCCTGCTTCTTGGCAGATGCACATGTACAGTAGAGTGATTAGACATTCTACGTTGCATGCTTTGGCCGGAGGCCATTGATGGAAGAATAAGCAGTAGAAGACAATCGCACTGTAGGCCATTGGAAGAATAAGCATTTGAAGACAATCGCACTGTGGTGATCACTCAGAAGTACCCCGGTGCAGTTTTCTGCTAACAGGAGAGTGTATCAAGTGATTATAATCTCTGGGGAGTGCCTATCATTTGGCATTTCCTAGTGATTTACCTTTCCTTCTGCTTTACAGGAATTGGTCAGAATAAAAATAAAAACTGGGTAAAGAGATAGGCTCTGCCTCTCTGGGGTGACTCTGGGCTGACTGGATGTCTCTGGTAATCTTTGGAATGGCCGCACACCTCACTTCTCTCCTGGTGCTCGATGGTGGGGGAATCGGCAACCCCCTATCTGACACGTGCAAAATATCCTCGGCACACAGGAATAAATTCATGAATTTATTCCTGTGTGCCGAGGATATTTTGCACGTGACTGGATGTCTAACATAACAGAACTCTACATCTATTTACACAGTTGTTTTTATTTTTACACTGAACGGTTTCTTTAAAAGAGGCAAACCAAGCAATGTGCATGCTATATTTCTCCTAGAGAAGAAATCTCCCCTTTCCTTCTCCTTTGGGGAAAAAACACTGGGAGTAGCTTGCCGCTGCTAGTGAATGCCAGTGGCCATAAATAAATGGTGCTGTAAATGATGGCTTACATTAAATCCAAAGGTAGGGTTGTATTTAGGTCCAGGGTAAACCTCAGCTGTCCCTTATCCAGGAAACTGGCTCATGCGCAGGTAGACAGTCTGTCCACCTGTCTCCCTCCAGATCTAGCAGTGCATGTACCAATGAGCGTTGCAAGTCCACCTGTCTCCCTCCAGATTTAGCAGCAATAATCCTGGGTCGGCTGGGGGGAACCTTTTGTTTTTTAGCTATTGTTCGCTTTACTATATCGGTAACTATGGCCAACCCTACTAAACTGCTACCCTTGTCATGGCTCCACAGGTGCCTATATGGTAGATACAGGCCAGGTCACAAGCAAATGTAACGTGAACTGTATTAGGAAACTCTTGGTGATAAAGTATAACTAACTGTTGCAGGATGCTTTCCACAACCTATTCAGATCTTCACACAGGTGAGTGAGTGTGCGAGCAACTCATACTGCTTTTAAACTATTCAGAACACATCTCAGTGTTTTCTCACCAACAACTTTCTTGACAAAATACATTACTCTTTATATGAGTTAAGCTTATGAACAGTAGCAGTGAGTAAATGTTCTCTACACCCAGTAGGAGACAATAGTTTTTTTTCCCTTTTCACAGAAAATCAAACTAAAGTGATAGCTAAGTGTAAGTTCCTCTTCATGCTGTCCTGCTTTGTGAATAAGATGTTGAACTATAACCCCCATATGTAATTAAAGGCACTAAGTTTGCCCAGGGACAGTAACCCATAGCAACCAATAAGATGCTTGCTTTTAAACAGGTGACCAGTAAATGCTACCTGCTGATTGGTTGTTACGGGTTATTGCCCCTGGGCAAACTTAGTGCCTTTTATTACATTACCCCCAAAGTATCATAAAAAAACATATGACTTTTTCCAGTACTGATAAACATGGAAACAAGAGATTCAAACTGTATGTGCTCACACAAAGTCACCATGTATGGATTTCTATCGACACACTGTCACTGCTTATAAACCGAGGACTGGAATAATTTACAGTAGCGAGCTAACTCCGTATGAATGAAAATACCAATATTTGTCGATGAATGACTGGACTCTGATGTGTGGTTGCCATTCAGGCCACACTAATGTTAACCCTGTTCTGATCCTGAAATTCTGTGCATTGCTGGCAAATACAGTGTGGCAAAGATCAAAAGGTAACCAGGAAAAGAAGAATTAAAAAGATACTGATGTCAGAAATTAACTTTTTGTATTATCTATCATAATATTGTCTTTGAATGCTATTTATAATTTTGCCATAAAAATATATGCCTGATGCTTTTACAGTACTTTTCTTCCCCCTTGTTCCTCTATGAGCGGTCTGCTATATTTGTGCAGCAGAAGTCCATTAGCATTAGAAACTCTAGTTAACAGGTTCAGAAGGGACAGTAAGGCTGGCAAAACAGTCAGGTTTAGGAACTTCAAGTAACCATTACTTACAAAAGCAGATCTCTCAGCAAAAAAAGATCAATATGGCCTACAGGTAACTTTTAATGTAGATTAACATTTTGAAAAGAAAAACTGTTAGTGGCAGATTTACTAAAGTCACGTGAATAGATCGAAGTTCGATCAAATTTCAATCGTAAGATTTAATCTGATATTTGAATATGCAAATTTGGCCACTTCGATCATCGAATACCCAAAATTTGATAGATCGAATGATTGGATATTCGATAATTCGACCATTCGATAATCGAAGTACTTTAACTTAAAATTTTATTCAACTGTCTACTTTGCCAGATTGAACCTACCGAATTGCAATAGAAGCCTATCACCTGCTCAAATACCATTCGTACGATTGAACTCCTCGATCGTTCCAATCTTATGGATTTCATGAAACCGAATGATCTGTATTTGATCGTATGATTTTATCGAGGGATCGAATATTGAGGTGAAAACAGCCTAAAACTATTCGATAAACATTTGATAGCCGAATGCTTATTGAATTTTAGCCCTCGAATGAGTGAATAATAGTAAATCTGCCCCTTAGTGTCAGTATCCCTTTAAGAGTGCTGGCAGGATGGTATTTTCATGGAAGCAGCATATGCATTCTATCGTGGTGGCACTAAAAGGGTTAAACCTGCCAATGTCACACTCTGCAGCTGTTCACCTTTAAATTAACTTTTATTTACTATTGGTCGAATTTCGAATGATAAAAAAATTTGAAATTCGACCAGGGAAAAGTGGGAAGGTAAAATCCTACAAATTTGAATTCGAAGGATTTTACCGCAATTCGATCTTAGGGAATGATCCCCATTTCAGTAGGTTTAATCTGGCGAAGTAGGTGGTCGAATTTAAATTTAAAGGGGAAGTATTCGACCATAGAAATTCGAATTTGCATATTCGAAATTCGAATCTTTTTGAAAATTCTATCGAATATTCGAATCACTTGTGAATTTATGTGAATTTAGTAAATCTGCCCCTTAGTATCTGCAGTTTTTCATTTTTTTTTTATTTGTGGTTTTTGAGTTATTTAGCTTTTTATTCAGCATCTCTCCAGTTTGCAGTTTCAGCAATCTGGCTGCTAGGGTCCAAATTATCCTAGCAACCAAGAATAACATTAAATAAAAAACTGGAATTTAAATAAAACAGGGCCTGCATAAAAATTTGTGTAATAAAAAGTAGCAATAATACTTGTTAGCCTTATAGAGCATTTGTTTTTAGATGGAGTCAGAGACCCCAATTTGAAACCTGGGAATCAGAAGAAGATGGCAAATAATCCAAAAACTATATAAAATAACATATGAAAGTCAATTGAAAAGTTGCTTAGAATTAGCCATTCTAAAACATAGTAAAAAAGTTAACTTAAATATGAATTACCCCTTTAACAACTCATACAAGTTGCACACATTTTTTTTTTTTTAGAATTATGGCCCACTGCTAGAAATGGCTGAAAAAATAAAAATATGTATGAAAGATGTTTGTGGTTGGCTTACACGAGCTGTTTAAATTAATGATGTTGTGCAGGAGTAAAAGATGCCCCTTATGGTTCAAGAATACTGCCATTTAAGCATTGCACAAGGACATAACAGGGATTAAAGTGCCAAATTATTATATTGTCTTACTAAATTTCTAACTGTGAGTTGCCTCGTGGTAAAAGGTACTTCATTATGTGGAATACTTTAGAACAATGAAAAAAACTAGTACAAAAACTTACACTGAGTATCCACCATGGAGCGCACGGATATGGCAAGATCTCTGGCCTCTGCTGCCATAGCAGCTATAACGTCATGTCGACATGGTCTCAAGCGCGTCATAAGGGTCTTGGATGAAAACGGAGAACCCTTTTCACTGTAGGAAATAAAAATAAACAACTTAAATTTCACAAGCTACAGTGACAAAGTGGTTTGTAAATGCAATGGATGACAGCTAAACGCTTGAATGCAGATATTAGCACATTAGCTATTTACTGGCTACCTCAGATGTAGGAAAAAAGCATAATGGCCATACATTATCTACACCTAAATAAGTTTCTGGCTATAAACTAGGCACATTATAACAACCAGTTTCTGACAGGCATTTTGCAGGGACTTATTTTAAATTAGGATTGCCATTTTATAATGGTACAGTACCCAAAGAAGGGTTCCATACAGAGGCTTCTTAATTTAAGTTACCTTCACGTATTTTATAGAATGGCTAATTCTTTTCAATTGGCCTTTATTTTTTTTATAATTTTTTAATTATTCTTTTCTTTATTCTTCTTCTGAATCTTTCCAGCTCTCAAATGGGAGACTCCATCTAAAAAGTGTTCTCTAAAGCAGGGGTCCCCAACCTTTTTTGGTTCGTGGGCCATCGTTGCGGCAAAAATTTTTTCAAGGACCGGGGGGGGATGGAGGGTCTGCGTCAAATTCGTCCATTTTGGCACAACTTGTTAATTGTGGGCTAGTCTCCGTGGCCCAGTCCAGGACTGCCCGTGGCCTGGTTCTGGGCTGTGGGCCGGTGATTGGGGACCCCTGCTATAAGGCTACACATATATTGCTACTTTTTAATTATTCCGCTTTCTATTCAAGGCCTCTCCTATTTATATTACAGCATTTCATTCAAATCAATACATGGTTACTAGGGCCATTTGGACCATAGCAGCCAGAATGCTGAAATTGCAAACTAGAGAACTGTTGAAAAAAGAACTCAGACACCACAAATAACAAAACATGAAAACCAATTGCAAATTTTCTCTACATCATATTAAGGGGTTAAAAATTTTTTTCAAAATTGATTATACCCCGAGGACGGTAAAAGTCCAAGTTAGAAAATCCAGTATCTTAGACCTGTTGAGGTTGCAATATAAGTCAATAGGAGAAGTGCCAAAGCTTTTTGATGTGAACTGAATTTTGTGCCATACCCTGAAGTTTCCACAAAAAAAGCATAAGAAATCTGAATTTTCAGGTGAAAAGTCTAAAAAAAATTGTGAAAACTTTTTTCCCCGCAATGCAAATTTTCTGGAAAATCTAATAATAAATATGCTGGAAAAAACCTGTGCGGCTGTGATCAGAGTTTTTGCCAAAACATGTTGAGATAAATTTGGACTTTGATAAATGGCCTCCCCAATTTAATTTAAAGGTACACAACCTCTTTAAAGGGAATGCCAGCTCAAAATATTATTTGCCTAAGAAAATAAAGCACAACTTTGCAGTATACATTCTTTACTCATTTTCTATGTTTTTTTTTAAAGTTATTTGTATATGTTATGCTATTGGTAGCAGTGTATTCCTCTTTTTATTCTATGATCTGGAGGCTGAGACTGTTTAAACTACAGTATGTAAGATATTTGCAACACTGTTGCACTAGGAGTGAAAGGAATAGTTCAGTTTAAAAATTAAAAACTGGGTAAGTAATCTGTGCAAAATAAAAATGTTTCTAATATAGTTAGTTAGCCAAAAATCTGTAAAGGCTGGAGTGACTGGATATCTAACATAACAAAACACAACAAAACATCCTGCTTTTCAGCTCTCTAATTCTGAGTTAGTCAGAAGGGGGGCCCACATGGGACATAACTGTTAAGTAAGTTTGCAATTGATGCTTACCATGCAGGCCAAATCTCAAAAGCAAACAATTATGTCCCAAGAAGTAGTGTTCTTACTATTATGTTAGATATTCAGTCACTCCTGTCTTAATACATTACATTTTTGGCTATAGAAAATATTTTTTATTTTGCACAGCCTACAGAATTTACCCAGGTTTTATCATCATCATTTATTTATATAGTGCCAACAAGATATGCAATGTTTTATTCTTATACTGAACAATTCCTTTAAGCAAAGGTCATTTTCAATAGCAATATAAACTATAAAAAATTATAATAAATGTATAATGGAAAGTTGCTTATAATTATATTTTCCTATTTAAATTTTTATTTTGGGGTTGACTTACCCTTTAAGCACTAATGCATTAGAGGAACAGCACTGTAAAAAACTGAAAATATTAAAATATATCATGATAGAATGTTCAATGGATGTTAAAGTTATTTGTAAATGTGATGGCGATACTTAATTAATAAATAAATTCCAGTTCTGCACTGCTGGTTCTGTCTCGAAGAAATTGTCGCAGAAGTAAGCCCTGCATGCTTCTTCACAGGTCTGTTAATCAGCTGGCATCTGGAACATTTTCCAAGCTCACAACCACCAGGGCATGGAATAGGAAGGTACAGACTTCAATAGCAATAATTACTTCAACACAATTGCAACCTGTAGTAAATGTTCAGGTATTGGCTTACACTTAACATCAATAGCACCAAAGGATCTTCAGTTATTGGGGCAGCTCATTAACAGGTCACCCTTTGGCACTGCATTGAATAGACAGAACCAACTGAAAATAAAAGCGCTTCTCAAATACCTTCTTAATTGCTAAAAATACTAACCAGACAGAGAAAGAATGCAATCTGATTTGAGCTAATGCTATGGAGTTACCTTAGATTGTTGTTGGCAGGATCCACAAAAAAACGCAGAAATTGAGCAATCAGTGTGATATAAAAAGATTATATCAGTGGCAATTATGTGAGGCTTGTGTTCTCCTCAATGTGTTCTCTTGAGCGTTTTGCTGAGGAGGCTTATTAAAAAAGCGCTTGGGAATGAAATGTAAAAATGAGCTCTCAGATTAGCTTGTAGAGCCTGGTCACTGGAACTGGGATAGAAACTGCTGCCTGAATGGGTTGGTAAATCACAGGACTGTCTATTGTTTTCTCAGCAAAAAAAAATATCTTCTACAAAGTTCAGTAGTTTCCTGTAAACACCATGGAGTTCACCACAGTAATTTAGACTACAAGAAACCCAGAAGTTCCCTCCAACGCCTGGTTGGAGGGAATTTCTTTTTCCTTCAGATTCTCAGGGCTCAGCATTCAACTGGGACTTGTGGTTCAGCAGCATTTAAAGGGTAATAGAATGCCCAGCCCTAATTTAGTATGTCCATTAAAATATGACAATTTTCATTCATCCAGGTCATAGTATATCTAATATAAGTAATTAAAAAAAAAACATCTGGACTTGCTGAAAATTGTTTAATGAAAATGTTTCACTGATCATCTGAGCAGCTTCTTCAGTTCAACTGACTGGTGTGTGGAGTTCTCGGCATACAGACTCTTCCAACAATCTAATCACAACGGCACATGGTAACTTTTCAGAGAGGTGACATCTGACA
The DNA here is from genome assembly GCA_024363595.1 of Xenopus borealis. Lineage (NCBI taxonomy): Eukaryota > Metazoa > Chordata > Amphibia > Anura > Pipidae > Xenopus > Xenopus borealis. The sequence continues at coordinate 30,915,382 of CM044447.1, forward strand.
TTCACAGAGGTGTTGATTCTGTGTAGTTACTGTTATAGGATTATCACTGTGTCATGCAACTCCTAGTAACAGGTGTTACTTGTGACAGTTGCATGAATGGATGTGTGAAGTGTTCTGAAAACAAAAGGAAACCAAAGCAATGTGGCATATGCATCCAGTGTAGGGAGGAGTGCCCTGATCTATACACTGGAGAGACAAAACAACTGCTCACCAAGCGAATGGCTCAGCATAGGAGGGGGAACTCTACAGGGCAAGACTCTGCTGTCTTTCTACACCTCAAAGACAAGGGACACTCTTTTGAAGATAGAATGCCCAGATCTAGAATAAATAACACTGCTCGTTTGAACGATGCTTGAAAGAGATGATTCATGTCAAGGTGGAGAAACCATCCCTGAAGGCGGGGGCCTTCGACACCACCTGTCTGCTACGTATAATGCTGTTCTCACATCTATACCCTGGCGGTTTCAAAACACATCACACATCCATTAATGCAAGTCTCACAAGTAACACCTGTTTCTAGGAGTTGCATGATACATTGGTAATCCTATCACAGTAACTACACAGATACTACACCACTGTGAATTTCAGATGTCACCTCTCTAAAGAGTTACAATGTGCCATTGTGATTGGATTGTTGGAAGAATATATATGCCCAGAACTCCCCACACCAGGCAGTAGAACTGTAGAAGCTGCTCGGATAAGCAGTGAAACAGTTTCTTTAAAAGTTTTTCGGCAAGTCCAGTTGTTTTTTTTTTTTAATTACTTATATTAGATATCTGTCCATTAAAGTTTATTTGTGATTTAAAGGAGTGGTTCATTTTTAGGTGTGAGCCACTAGCGCTAGCAGCCAAAATACGATTGCTCTGCAAGGCTACAGTTTTATCACAATAAAGAAATAAGAAGACTCTAGCAACAAAATAGCTGCTGAAAGACCAAACTGGAAAGCTGCTGAAAGAAAGCCTAAATCACTGAAAGACCAAAAACAAAATACTAACTGGGAGACTAGGAAAGCACCAAATCCACCTTTTTGGGTTGAATCCACAAATCCTTTCTCAAAGATTCGGCTGAATACCGAACCAAATCCTAATTTGCAAATGTAAATTAGGGGCGGGGAAGGAAAAGTTGGGAAAATGTTTTTTACTTTTCTTGTTCTGTGATCAGGTCATTTCCCTTCCCACGTCTAATTTACATATGCAAATTGACTGTAACAAAAACTCAACATCCTTCCTCTGCCATCCAAGCTGTGGAGTGGCTATGCAACACGGCTCCAAAGGTTTCCCTCTACTGCATCCACTCCCTCTTTAAGTATGCATTGATTTAGATGGAAATTATGTACAGTAAATATGATCAGAAGAAGTTTCAGGACCTTACCTTAGGTTTAACATGTTGGCTGAATCATCAGACAGAATTTCACAGACATTCTGTGTTGAAAAAGAGAAATTGTTAAAGGCCTTTGTAATATAAAAAAAGCGAAGCAGCACGTTTACACATAACGTCTGTATGAAACAAAGGCAACAATTGTGCTTAAAGTCCCTCCCCCTGATTTTAATTTTTGCATAGGGTTATAGATAAACTGACATCATGTCCCATCTGATGCAGCATGTTCCTCATTTAGGGTCGCATTATCTCAATAATATGGGGAGATGGGGTCTTCCGCTCAGTTACAACCAGACCTATCTGTGTGTGGCTTTTAATGTACCCAGTTTCTGGCTGGTTTGCTTTTCTCCCATATCCCAAAAAACAAACTGGTCTATTATGAGATCAACCATAGCTGGTATCTGTTTGAATGTGAGGGTGATAAAGAATTAGACTGTAAGGTTCGCTGGTGCAGGAACAAACATGTTAACTTCACATTGTCTTTTTTACATAAATGGTATTAGCAGCATTCATCTTCTTTGGAGGATCCACCCTTTTGACAAAGCTGCAACAGAAGCCCAACCCTACTACCTGGAACCACATGATTAGACCAATTATGAGATATAATGAAGGTACCAACAAAATTAAGAATAGTGTTGCTTATAATTTATGCAGACAGTGTGAACGGTCCCACTTTGCAAACAAACCAACAAGGAAGTGCTGGGTAAGTACGTTCAAATGGCAATAATTAAAGGAGAGGAATATTTAAGCTTGCATCCCATTCAATGCACTTTTTTCCAAACAATGTGTTAAGTGCACCAAGAACCAGATGCATCCGTTTGCAAATTTTATTTCTGCAGTTTAAGATACTGCAGATAGTGCTGTTAGTTTCTCACTGACTCTTGTGTTTATACCTGTTTATTTATCTTTTCCCTTTTACCCAATTATTTACATGTCCCATAATTCATGAGTGGAGCTCATATTAAACAGATGAGGTCCTGTATTTCCTGGCCAGTTGTTCTACTACATATTTTCTTTTGCTCCCCAAATTCCACTATAACATGCCTTTGAGGTGGTCACCCCCGCCCCTCCCCATTCTGCTACTCACCAACCTGAAATACAAACTGATATTGGCTGGAGACCTTTCATTTTTATAGGGTTGTGTGAGGGCTTTCATATTAAGCCACAATAATATATATGTACACTGTAGGTAGTTTTTCCATACCCCAATATCATAATGGGAAGAAAGAATATTGGAGCATATCTCACCTCTGCAAACTGCTGCAGCTTCTCAGTTGTCACTTCAAAAGCTTTTCTGGCCATCTCTGATTTGCGCAGCTGACAGCCGAGGACAGAAGCTCTTCCTTTTAAATCCTGAACATTATCCTGCACAGCAAAACAGCATGCATTTAATAAAAGTAACTCCTAAAGTCTGAGCGCACTCTGAAGTACTGCTAGTGAGAAACAGGTTGTTAAAAAAATTATGCACTGTTTATTGTTTAATTTCTCTAGAAAAATAGTGGCTAGTTAGGTTATATGCAATAACAAGGAGTATCAAAGGGACTTAGTACTCTGAGGAAGGTAAACATACAACCTCGTAAGAGAGACATATGTAAAATAAACAAGAATGTAAAAGTGCATTAAACTCTCTTAGACATACTGTAGAAGGAATGTGCTTGAAAAAGTTGTGTTTCTGGTTGCATTAATGTAAATGTCTGCAAAATTCCTACTAGTCCCGCCCATCTGTTCCACTTCCTGCTGGCTCCTTTCCCAGGCGGTGCAGTGGAGCTGGCGGCACTCAGCACTGTAGATAGTAACCAGCAGCTAGGCTGACCTGATAGGGAACTGAAGCCTATCAGCTTGTGTGACTGCAGGTCTGTGATTGGTTATCCCCCTCCTACTGTGCTTCCGGCAGAGATGGTTAGGACACACCCACCCTTCATTTGAAACTCAGACAGGGACCTTAGCAGGCCTATAAGGAGCTCCAATCCATATGTTCATCAAAAATGGCCCCTTTATTGAAGTTCCCCATATATTTGCTATGGCCCCTGTCTGCACAGTAGGAGGGGGTCCTACTGTGGCAGCCCTATAAGCATAGCCAGGCTTCAGTTTCCTATCAGGCCAGCCTTGCTGCTGATTGGTTCCTATCCTACAATGCAGTGTGCAGAGTGCCACCAGCTCTCCTGGCCATCCATAGAAACAACACATCTTTATTTAAAAGTGTATAATGCACTGGCACATTCTTGTTTTTTACATATGTCTTGTTTAAAGGGCAACTAAAGACTAGGAAAATTCTAAGCTCAATGTTATATACACCTGCTTTGTAAAAGGTCCACAACTGCTATGCAATAACCAACATTCAGCTGCAGCTTTGGACAGTGGGTATATTACAAACATAATCAAGGTTTTCCCTCCTCTAAAAAGTGCATTTGTTGTGGTGTTTACAAAACTTCGGCAAGTAAAAACAGTCAAAGTCACACAGAGATGAACGGGAGCTGCTCTGATCCCATTGGACCTTTTTTAACCATTCAGACTTGTAGAAGTTTTAAGATCTTTTTTAATATTAGTTGTCTGAAAATAAAACTCATTCTTAGAGGTTTTCATAATTTTTAGCACATAGGTCAGCACATGTATTTTCATTTATACTTTTTATATATTTTTAATAAATTATGGCATTTCTGGTTTTAGAGAAAATGAGTTTAGTCGTGGTTTCAAAAACCTCTAGAACCACTAAAATGAGAATGTTGAAAAAATTGACCTCTATGAGTAATATACAATTTCTTCACAATTCCATTACTATCTTCGCTATCTTGAAGTGCAAGATAAAGATAAGATAAATGTAGTGTGATTAAATGAAAGTTCGCTGAATAGGAGACTGGTAGATCAGGGTTCAGAATCCATAACACCCCAACTATTAATACACGAAACTTGTAACGTTTCTGGACAGTCATTAGGGTAATTCATAGCACAGCAGTGCCAACGTATTGTTCTGTTTCTATTGTTAGTATGGGGGGCACAGCTTGTTCCTTTCTTTTGTTACTCAAGGAGCAATTATCATATGGACAGAAATTCCAAAATATGATTTTGACAACATGCTCTGGCCCCCAGTAATTAATTGTTGCAGGTAATTGGAATAACATAGTAACAAGGTTATAATCATAAAATTACTAAACCATCATATGCATGTCAAGGTAAATACAATATGGTTTCCCAAACTATTTGACTCAGGTCATGCTTTACAGGCTGGTTGGATTTCTTGGGAAACAGTGTCACATGACTAGTTCATAGATCTTAGATGTGGCTTTACCCTGCCTGACGCCTTTTATTGAAAAATCTCTTAGAGCAGGGGTCCCCAACCTTTTTTGCTCGTGAGCCACATTTAAATTTAAAATAGAGTTGGAGAGCAACACAAGCATGATAAAGTCCATGGGGATGTCAGCTCTGATTGGCTTTTTGGTAGCCCCTATATGGACTGGCAGCCTACAGGAGAGAATGTTTGGCAGGGCATCTGTTTTTTATGCAACCAAACTTGCCTCTAAGCCAGTAATTCAAAAATAAGCACCTGCTTTGAGGCCACTGGGAGCAACATCCAAGGGGTTGGAGAGCAACATGTTGCTCGCGAGCTACTGGTTGGGGATCACTGTCTTAGAGAAATGCATTTTTAAAGGCATAAATCACTTGCAGGAAATCAAATATAAAATAAAATATGGGGCCACTTCATAGTGTCAGAGGTTAACACAGTAGAGCACTGTGGTAAAGGACAAAACAGACTTATGGGAAGGGCATCTCCTATCAACTCAATTTTATACAAATTATTGAAATTTTGAGAATGATTAACTTTTTCTCTGTAATAATGAATTAGTACCTTGTAATTGAACTAAGATACAATCAATCCTTACGGAGGCAAACCAGTCCAGCTGGATTTACTTAATGCTCAAAATCATCTTATGGAAAGGCCCCTAGAAAACCCAAGGTCCCGAGAACTCTGGATAACAGGTCCCATACCTTGACATAGGGGTTTACAAGCTTGTCTAGCTTCAATACGCACTCTGTTTAATACAAAATGACTCGCCTGCCCATGTGACCAAGCAATGCCACAGTACTGGGAAACTACTCAGCAGAGAATTGCTGCAAAGGAGAAACCATATACTTTAGTGTTATCTAGGGTGATGAGCTTGGCAATGCCTGCAAACCTGATCGGAAGTAATATGACGTTCCTGTTAGTCAGGAGGGTTTGGGGCAAATAAATATCCCTGGCCAATATCTAACCTTGACCTAATATGCCCGCTATATTATGTTACCAATTTTCCTTCTCCAGCTGTTTTTATGCACATGCTCTTGCACCCACAAGTTACTGTCCTCACAAGTTACTATCTACCCAAGTAAGATTGTTTGTGATTTTTCCCCACAAACAGCTGTAAAACATTAAAAAATTAAATATAAGGTATCAGTAGGGAAAAAGAACTTGTCAAGTAAACTGTTCAGAGACATGAATAGACTGTGGCACAGAAGGTGTGCCTTCCCAAGGTAGCTGGAAAACAAATGTGCAAAAAGCAGTGAGAGTGAATGGTTTTTGCTCTATATTGATAAGCAGTTTTGTAACGTCTTACAAAAATGAAAACCCAGACCTCTTTTCTTAACGCATGTGCCAATTACTAGTGAGAGCTGCTACATTTTATCGGGGGGGGGGGGGGGGGGAAGGGTCATAATATTCACATTGTCCCCTTCACTGCACATCACCGCTCACACTGAATAATACAAGACAAACAGTGACCTACTTAAGTAGAGCAGATAGAATGAGAGAGTGAAAACGGGACACATGACAGTTGAAAGGCAACCATGGAAACAGGGTAGCAGGCTGGCTTACTTTAGTTTGGCCGGAGCGCTTTGAGAGCTGAGCTTTTAGCTCCGTAACTTCAGCCTCCAAAAGACGAATGACTTCTTCATAGTCAGTCTCCATGCCTCTTGCTTGACTCTGTGCCACCTCCGCCAAGTGAATTCTGTTCCTCAGTGCCCTTGCCTCTTCGATGGCACCTTTGGCCTCCTAGGAAGGGAGCAAAAATATTTCAACAAGACACACATAACATAACCACTTCTATCATACATTGTAGAGCAAAGAGTTGACCACTAAGAGAAACAGATGGGCTGCATTGAGCTAGGCTAGGGCAATGTTTAAAGGGAACTATTGCAAAAATGTAAATACATATATATTATGAATTATAAACTCAAGCTGAAATAAGAACTTTTCTAAATATAATAAATTAAAAGTTCTTTAATCATTTCTGAAATATTCAGGTTACTCACTCTCCCCCTCTCAGCATCTGTCTCTCTTCATTCTGTCTTCATGCAGGAGTTGGGAGACTGATTGTGACATTTAAATCAAATATATCTTTTATGGGGGCTCCTTTTTCCTAAAATATGTATTAGAGCTCACTATATTAAAAACATAAGACATCCTCTCTACATGCAATTATTTTGTCAGATTTTGTTTGTACTGGAATCAGTTATTTGAATTAGCTCTAATACATCTGCTAGGAAAGGAAGCCCCCTTATAAGATATATTGGATCTAACTGTCAATGACAGATCTGACAGCCAACTCAGAGAAACAGATGCTGAGAGAGGAATAGTGAGGATAAACTTTATTTCAGAAACAAAATCCGAATATATAATTGACTATTTCTTAATTCAGTACGATGAATATTATATTAAATTTTCATTTTTGCGATAGCTCCCCATTAACTTCTTTTTAACCCAATCTCCTAGGGAAATAATAATTTTCTTATGTTTTAAGCTATGGCCAGTAAGCTGATTCAAAGCAAACCTTGACTCTACATTGAACAGTAGCATTCCTAGAATTAGAAACAGTTTAGAAAATGTCCTTTTCTGTTTCAGCACATTCATGACCCTATGCAAAAAGCAGAATTGCTTTGCCAAGATGAGGGTTGAAGAACTACAATACATAGAATTGACCCTCGTTATCACAACCTGTCCAATATAGAATGTAACAAGCCGCAACTAAAAAGTTCTCCTTATGTTTATGCATTATGTAAGTTGCCACAGGAGAGTTCACATTGTCTACCGTATGCATTTAACAAGTTGAAAAATATTTTTCTTTTATCAATTTCTAAGTGAGATATTGAATAACCTGGTCATATTTCATTTGACTCTTGTTAACAAGATAGATTCTCTTCTTATGAGGTGCTGAAAATGACTGCCTGCCTCCAGCTGAATAGAATTGCATACAAGGTGTTAGAATATTGTTTTCTCCTTCCATCAATATTCTTCCATTATGTTAGTTCTGACTAGACAAAAGTAACCAAACACAAAATATGTTTATAGACTTCTATGGGATCCTGCATCTGTAAACCTGTAATCTCTGAAAGGCCGTCACCCATAGCCTCCATTTTATCCAAATAATCCACATTAAAAAATGTTTTCCTTTTTCTCGGTAATAATAAAACATTGCCTTGTACAGGTATGGGATCCATTATCTGGAAACCCATTATTTAGAAAGATCCGAAATTACAGAAGTCTGTCTCCCATAGACTCCATTTTATCCAAATAATCAAAATGTTTAAATATCATTTCCTTTTTCTCTGTAATAATAAAACAGTACCTTGTACTTGATACAAGCCGAGATACAATTAATCCTTACTGGAAGCAGAAACAGCCTATTCGGTTGATTTAGTGTTTACGTGATCCGTTATCAGGAAAAGCCCTGGTCCCGAGCATTGTGAATAACTGGTCCCATACCTGTACTTGATCCAAACTAAGATATAATTAATCCATATTGAAAGTAAAACCAGCTTACTGGGTGTTTTACATTATTTTCAAATAGACTCAATGTATGAAGATCCAAATAACAGAAATATCCATTATCTGGAAAACCCAGTGTCTCACACATTCTGTATAACATGTCCCATGCCGGTTATGTAGAAAGGTCTTAAAACAAGACAGTCATACACACATTCGATAGACATTGCTGCTCCTTTAGTCAGATAGTTTTAGAATTAATAATTTTTTTTGGGAGGGTTTAATTATTACATGTGTATTTTCAGTTGCATTTCCATCTTCCACTTCCACAGTGATTTTAAGGGCAAATCTCTACAAAGCACTTGAGTTCTTTATAGCTTTTTAGTGACTACCAGTACAAGGAAAAGATTAAATCAATGAAACTTTGTTTAATAACTTGTCGCAAATAACTAAAGACTAATTACACCTTGTGATTATTGAACGGCAAGCCTGAATGCTATTTAGGCGCAAGGCGCACATAGAAAATATTTTTAATAGGGAGGAGACTTGAAAACATTGACCCCATAGAATCAATAGGTCTTATGATCATCTACCAACAGTTCCGTCACAAAAAGTGCCTAATTGTGGCTCTAAAATGTTTTAGGTTCTTGTTAGATTTCATATGCAAATTTGCCACCAATGGGTAAATATGTAGTTCTGGAAAATATACCACTGCACTATATCTGAGTATATCTGAGCACTAGCTATAATGCTAATAATAATAAATAGAAATATATATAATTGTTAATTATATGGTGGTTAAAGGAGAAGTGCATTATACTCATTTAGAGATAGAAGAATTGTGCTTTAAAAAGGTATTTTTAAAAAGATATTTCTTCAAAAACCCGAATAATACCTCTCCTCCCTTCCTGCTCCCTAAATTCCCAGGCTCTGCAGGGGAGCCCTCAGCAGCCTAAAGGAACTGATAGGGAACTGAAGCATGTCTGTGCTTGTGTGACTGCAGGGCTGTGATTGGTTGCCCCCCTTGTACTGTGCTTCTGGCATTGACTGTTAGGACACGCCCACCCCTCATTTGAAATACAGACAGGGACCAGTGAACATCTATAGGGAGCTCCAGTAAAGGGGAAATTTTTAAAGATAATATTTTTTAGCATCATGTGAAAGCAACCCCATATATTACTAGGGATGCACAAAATCCACTATTTTGGATTTGGCCGAATCCCCAAATCTGTTGTGAAAGATTCGGCCGAATACCGAACCAAACGCTTAATGAGCAAATGAGCGAGGGGGAGGTGTTTTACTTCCTTGTTTTGTGACGGAAAGTCACATGATTTTAAGGATTCAGTTTGGCCAGGCACAAGGATTCAACCGAATCCTGCTGAAAATGGCCGAATCCTGGCCTCATACCGATACCAGGATTCGGTGCATCATTATATATTACATATAATTACCTACAAAATTAAGGTTTTTTCATTTATCCTATGTGTCTCCTTTAAAGTCAATATTGAGAATGCATCTCTTTATAAACATGTATAGGTAGCACCAGATGTGACTGCACAAACAAACAAATCTGGGTACAGGGAGCAGAGGAATAAAATAAGAAGGTAACAAAGTCGTCCTAACTACCATATATGTATTTAAC
>CM044447.1:30937730-30948023 GCA_024363595.1 Xenopus borealis
TTTTTGCGCTAATAAAACTACAAAGTTGTCATAATTTATTATACATGAATAATATTTCTTTAATTCAAGCTTTTAGAGGTTTTTTTTTTATTATCACAAGGATTTTGAGTATTTGGATTAATTCAGCATTTTCTATTTTTATGCTTTTTAAAGAAATTACTTGGCATTTGTGGTTTTATTCGTGGTTATTTATTCACACTTATAAAGCCTGGGGTAATGCTAGACATAGTCACAAGGTTACCCAAAACCTTTCATTATATTCACATTGGACAGGTAATAAGGACTTCCCCAGTGGCCTAATGACCAACATGCTAAAATTAAAAAAGGGTGGACTAGATTGCATTAGGTGCAGTATATACTAAATAAGAACCTTGTCCCCATGATGTTTGCAGAAGCAACAGCCAAATTCACCTCTCTCCACACCCAACACTTTAATTTCACACAAGCCATCCACTTTGCGAGTTATGTTTTTGGAAGGATGACAGATCAATAATTTTTCAATCTCTAAATCATATAAGGAAAGGAGGCAATACCCAATAATCAACTGCACTCATTCACAAATTTATCAGAACAGACACAGACCCCAACTCTGTTGGAGAGACTTCTCTTAGCTGGGTCGACTGTATTTCGCACGCCAGTATCCTCAATATTCTCAAACTTCATTCTTATGCCATAAGAATGACTCCTTCAAGTCAATGCCAAACTATGGCCTTACCGCTTCTACTTCAATCCTTCTAACTTCATTACAGAATCTGCTGGATAACCCTGCCTGTTTAAGGTGCCAAGATAAAGGGGCCTCCCTACCCCACTGCATCTGATTATGTCCGGTCATTCAAACAGTATGGTCAAAAGTGTACAATTACTGGCACAAAAATTCAAACCCGACATTGATGATCCCTTTTCAGCAAAATCAAAGGGGGACAACAAGTAACCAAATCCAACAAAGACCTAACAGAAAGACTGTCCGCAGCAACCAGGAAGTTCATACTAAAGGAATGGCTCCCTGCCACCCGCAAAACACATATAACTTAACTGTTAAAAAACAGCTACACATCCTTTTTAATATGGACTGGTCAGGGGTGTCCACCAACAAAGTAACCCAAACATACACATTTTTTGACATCTGGTCCACCCATATCTTACACTTCTCCCCATATCAGACAAAGGACAGTCAATGCCTTTTGACACACAACGTGGTACGACCTGGAAAGTCTTCTAGGTACATCCCTAGACAATCATGTCTAGAGTTGGTGAAAGCATTAATGGTTTTGGCTGATTTTATGTAAATTTTTTCTTTTTTTTTCCTATTCTATTTTTCTTATGTTTTAATACGGGATTCCTATCATCTTCATATAGTAGCATTGGCACACCCTCATGTGTGTGTTTGCCAGCTACCCCTCTGCATATATTCATTACACTTTTAACTCTGGACTGAAAGTTTCATATGAATTGAATAGCTTTATTGAGATCACACTTGTAACACTGTCATGATGAATATCAATCCTGATATCTGGAGTCCTTTTACAGAAAATGTAAATACAAACAATAAAAAAAAATATATCGACTGTAAAAAATAGGTGCATTTAGGAAAACCAAGGAAAAATGTCATGTCAGATGTGGGAAAATGAAGTGTAAGAATAACATTCATTAATATTCACTGACCCCATCTAAAAACGTAAAGCTTTGTAAGACTACAAATGTATTGTTATTGCTACTTTTTATTGCTCCGATTTCTATTTAGGCCTCTCCTATTCATTTTCCAATTTCTCAGTCAACCAATCCACTGTTAGGTAAAAGCTCCTATTTTCTTCAGTGTAATGTTCTTGTGTATTATGTGTTGTGATTGCCAGCTATATCCTATTTTCTTCTCATTTGGGTTTAATTCAGATTAACTGTACATTATTGTTCAAATTTGATAGATGCATGGTTTTAATTGTATCAAAATAAAGGGTTCTAACAGCCAGGAAAGCATGGGCAAGGGACCTGTTATTTAGAAAGTTTGGGGACTTGGGGTTTTCCAGATAATGGGACTTTCCATAATTTGAAGTCTATTAGAAAATCATGTTAATATTAAGTAAACCAATATGCTGGTTTTGCTTCCAATAAGGATTAATTACATCTTAGTCAGGATCAAGTACAAGGTACTGTTATTAATACAGAGAAAAAGTAAATAGTTTAAAAATAATTGGATTATTTGGGAAAAAAGGACTCTATGTGAGAAGGCCTTTCCATAATTTGGATCTGGATAATGGGTTCCATAGCTTGTACGTATAAAAGTATTCTTCACTTTGATTAAATGTTCCAATTCATGCGAATTGATTTAACTGCTTTGTCTAGTGAAATGTAATTCTTTCCTATGTGCTGCTGAAGTTAGCCAGGAGCACTGATCAACAAAACCCTACTGGAACATCTAAAACATGAGGTGTTGTGTTCGTTTTAAAGGGATGTTTAACTTTTAGTTATGTTCTTAGCAACTTTTCAATCACTCAACTCTCTTTTATTCAGCCATGTCATGCAACTACTTGGTTGCTAGGGTGATTTTGACGCAAGCAACCAGGCAGTGGCTGAGTTTCCAAACTGGACAGCGTCTGAACAAAAAGCTAAATAATTAAAAAATTTCAAAAATACAAAGACCAATTGCAAATTGTCTAAGAATAGTGCTATCTACATTATACAAAAAATGTATTTCAAAGTGAACAAAACCTTTACTGAGTTACAGTATCTCTCCCCTCCTTAGATCTCCTGTGGTTAAGGGCTCTTAGTTAAATATTCAACAATGTTTTAAGTTTTACCTTTAACTTTTTCAGCTCTGCATATGCCTCATTTCGTTCTCTTCTCAATTGTTCTGGATCATCAGAGATTGAAAGATCACACAATGGATTCTGTTCATTATGAAAATAGAAGAATACGCAGGTGTAAAGTTGCCTTAAATGTTACTGGGTCCTCCCTCCAACTAAATGTTGATAAGGCCCCTCTCACTATTTGCCAAGGACAATAAACCGATGAAATGAAGGTGATTATAAAGCAGGAATATGAATTAGAACATGCCCCATCCATGGATGGGTGGCCTGCATGTTTAGGAGCAAATCTGCTGTCAGTGTCATGGTAGTCAAGGGTAAAGAAAATAAAAGGTAAGTATCTATTCCTCCCCATCAGCTCCTTTACATGCTAGCAGACTACTCCCACCCTTTCAGTAATTTAATATAAACCAGGTTGGGAGAGGATTATATTATGAACTTTTTCTTTTGTTAAATTGCACCCCACCCAGGCAGCTGAACCCTAGAGAGCTGCTTCTTCTGCATACCCTGTTTTCAAGTCATGTGTGTAGGCACTTGTGTTTGTTAAGATGGAGAGGCGTATTACAATTAGTTTAAACATCTAGATTTTTACTTACTTTACTGACATTGGGGTCTAATAAGTTGGTTATGTCCTGGCCCCCGGAAAGAGCCATCCCCTGCCCAAAATCTCCTTCCTTTATTTGCAAAGTGAAAAGTTTTCTTGCCACTTGAACAAAGTCTGTGGGAAATAAAAAAGTGCATGTAAATATTTATGTTAGGAATTAATAGAAAAAGAGATCTCCTTCTTGGCATTAGCTTTTACTATGGTTATTTAAGTCCCTGGCCTTAACAGCCAGGCATTTGTATGAATATCAGCATCAAGTACAGAATATGAAAAAGCTTGAGCATAATATAAGCCTTAAAAAATAAAAGTGCTAAAAACCTATCCCCACAATATATCTGCTTTTTTTGCCAGGTAACCAAACCTCTTGAAACAGAAAGTATTTTAAAGGGGTTGTTCAACTTTAAATGAACTATTAGTATGATGTAGACAGGGATATTCTGAGACAATTTGCAATTGGTATTCAATTTATATTATTTGTGGTTTTTGAGTTATACAATGCCTCTCCAGTTTGGATTGTCAGAAATCAGGTTGCTAAGGTCCAAATTATCCAAGCAAACATATGTTGATTTGAATAAGATGAATAAGAGATAATAATAGAAAGAGGACTAATAAAAAGTAGCAAAATAAATTTATACATGTAGCTTTACAGAGTATTTGTTTCCAGATGGGGTCAGTGACCCCCATTTGAAAACTGGAAAGAATCAGAAGTAGGCAGCAAATTATTCAATAATTATAAAAAGGTAAAATGAAGGCCAATTAAAAGGTTGCTTGAAATTATGTATTCTAGAACATACTAAACGTTAACCTAAAGGTGAACCAAGAATGACCTATATGATAAACAACATGAATACCAGCTGCAAAGTTGCATAGATGACATACTAAAACTTAATTTTAAGGGTCATATTTAGCAAAGGGTTGAAATATAGCGCACCAGAGTGACATCTGCACAGAGTTCTTGTATAGGATTACAAAGGGCAAATTTGTGAAATTATTTATGAAAGAGAACCACACTCTTTTTTCATCCTTTGCCCCTAAAAATCAATTGCAAGTGAACAAGGAGTATGAAGTAACCCTCTGGAGAAGTGTATTTTCAATACTTGCTAAGTATTATTTAAAGGAACAATTCAGTGTAAAAATAAAAACCTGGTAAACAGGTAGGCTGTGCAAAGGCTGGAGTGACTGGAAAACTGAACCCAACTTCCCCAGCTATTCAACTCTCTAACTTTCAGTTAGTCAGCGAATATAAGTGGGGCCACATGGGACAGAGCTAGTGTGTGAGTTTGCAACTGATCCTTAACATTCAACTCAGATTCAAAAGCAAGAATTATGACCCATGTGGCCCCCCTCAAGTCACTGATTAGTTACTGCCTGGTAACCAGTCCGTGGAAACCAAGTGAACTGCAAAGCAGGAAGTTGTGTTCTGGCATCCAGTCAGACATTTTTTATTTTGCACAGTCAATCGATAGACCCAGTTTTTTTTTTTTTAACTAAACAATTCCTTTCAAAGGTAAAGGAAACCTAAAAATTCCCAAGTAGCAAGCAAATTTTTGGCAAAATGGGTCAATTTCTCCCATCACTACAAGTCACCAGATGCCATATACAGCTGCATGTAATATCAGTAGTTTTCTAAACCTTGTTCTCACACAATCTGAATTAAGGTCTGTGACCCATAATTTGGTTTAGAATCTATTAGAATCTCATTTAATTACTATTTTCTATTCTAGGAAGAAACATTATTTATGGAGATAATAGCAAACAACCAGTCAATTTGGGTCTTGATCCATAGGCAATTAATAATCCCTGTCGTACAATTTATGAAACAAAAGGGTGAAATCATTCTCTGCTGAGACTTTTATTCTCACGTGAATATGTGAGTGATTGAACATGTATGTTATAATGAAATAAAATACACTAAGGACACACATTCAGAGAAAACAAGCTGAAACCTATATATATATTTCAATTGATTAAGACAGTTTACTAAGAAATCACACCAGGAATGTCTTGGCTACGAAAAAGTTATTTATTTGCAGGCTACACTGGGCTCTGGTACCTAATCTATATACATGTACTTTAGATGCAGGTTTACATCCAGTGCTCTAAAATTACTTTATCCCATACTTTTTTGGTTTGTGATTTTGTTTGCACATTCATGCAACATATGAATAAAATGATTCACTGGGATCATTTATGTATAGATTGCAAAGGTCAGTTGGATGCATTTAGCTGAGTTGGGTACAAAACCAAATGATGGCAGTCTTACAAGCAGAAGCTCCCACTTACTACTTTTATTAGCTACAAACGAAGCCAATAACTGGTGCTATTACAGGCAGCAAGCAGACATTTTCTGATGCATGGTTTTAATCTAAAGGGACTAAAATGCAGCAGGGCTAAATAACACTACATAAACACAAGAATAAAGAAAATCAGTTAAATGCCCTGTTGAAAATGCTGCAGTCATGAACACAAGGCTACTGTGGTCTGAATGCTTGGTTACAACAAGCCAGCCATAATGAAGGAAAGAACTTACTTCTAGACTTGTTATGTTATCTTGGTTAACAGTCAAGGCCTAATCTGAGGAAACTGTACATTGAACTATTGAGTGTATAGTGTAAAAAAAATACAATAGAATTATTACCTCCATACTCAACAGTCCCATTTGCATCCATTTTTAGGTCTTGCTTCATTAGCTTTTTTTGTTCTTCATTTGGGTGAATCCCAAGGTAATTAAGGGCCTGTACAGAGAAGTCAATAAACACACTGAATTACTAAATGTTACTTTGTTTCAGAAAAAAAACCAATCCATGTAATAATATAGTCAAGGTAGATAGTTTGTCCTATATCCTAATATCCTCCTGAGTTATTCTGCAATATAGGTACGAGATCCATTATCCAGAAAGCGCTAAATTACCTGTCTCTAATAGACTCCATTTTATCCAAATAATCAAAAATTTTAAAAACTGATTTCCTTTTTCTCTATAATAATTAAACAGTACATTGTACTTCATCCAAACTAAGATTCGCCTTATTGGATGTAAAACCATTCTATTGGGTTTATTTAATGTTTACATTAGTATTTAAGTATGAAGATCCAAATTACAGAAAGAAAACCCCAGGTCCCGGGCATTCTGGAAAATAGGTCTCATATCTGTACTACAATAATAATTTGACAGGTCAGATGGCAGGCGTCAGTGGGGCAAAAAAGATTGGGTGTACCCTGTGGAACAGTCTCTGAACAATTTTTGTTGCATTCCATGCCCAAAGCAACATAATGAGATCTGATAAAAAAAGGCCACTGCATATGGGGGAGGCATATTCTGAACCAAAAGCACTTGCTGATGTCAGAGTGACAGAGTATTCTCTGGACATGGTATGACCAAATGCAACAAAAAGTATCAAACACATAAAGAACACACAGACATGAACAGATATTCTTCTTTTATTACAAGGTGTACACTGTACTCATTGGGTCTTTGCCACTCTCTCCCACAAAGCCTGACACTGCTCACACAAGCTTGAAGCTGTGTTGTAGTACTGGCTGTGGCACAACCTTGTAACATGGGGCCAGGGTGAGGCTGGGGGTCCCTTTCAAAGCACTTATCAAATTTATATAGACATGGGACACATTCCTCTTAAAACTAGAGTGCCCCTATGCCTTTAAATAACAGATACATAAAGGCTAGAATGTATACATTGACAATCATAAGATCACAGTATTTTTCTAATGTATCTGATCTACCCATTATTCAATTATTTTAAGTGTGTATGGGTACTAGGATATTTAATATCACTGTTTATCATCTATTATCAAAAACTGCTCTGCAAGTTCCTTGCAGAGCAGACAACTCCCTATCATTAACATCTAAAATATCATCAGAACAACAAAGAAACTCAGCAAAAACACCTAATTGAGAATAAACGTGCTTGCTTCTTAGTTAAATCCTTTATAGTTCTCATTATCAAAGGGAAAAGATTGTCTTTTGAATTGACATTAAGCTATTAAAATCACATGCTTTTGGTTTTTCATGCAAGTTTGCAATTAAAGGATGAATTAAAACCTAAATACCATGACAAGCATCTACGGAGCACTAATTGAACAGATCCAGCTAAAAGAAAAAGCTACTAATTTTGCAGTGATTTTAGGTATGTCTTTGGAACATAAAACCATAATAAGGAAACAAAAATCATTTAGATTCTTTTAGACTTTCTTAAAGGAAAACTATTCCCCCAAACAATGTAGGTCTCTATAAAAAAAATATAATGCATAAAACAACTCTGCTTCATTCGATTGTCGATGGTTGAATACTTCCCCTTTAAATTTGATCACCTTCTTCACCAGATTAAACCTACCTAAATGGGGATCATTCCCTAAGATCGAATAAGAAAAATTCGATCGATCACTAAAAATCGTTCGAATATTCGATTCGAATTGTTGCTTAAAGTGATTCTGACATGTTCCTATAAAAATCATAGGAACGTGTCAACATGAAGAAAATGCTGCAGGGAATATTTCCCCCACAAAGCCACCCCCAGTCCTGTGCACCTTTCTGAGCCGACAAGCTCACACAGCTAGCTGCACTTCCTGGTTGCTTCACTGACACAGTGCTGGGGGCAGAGCGATCCTTCCATAGGCTGAAGTCCTGTTTTGATTCGTAATCAGCCTATGGAAGGATCGCACCACCCCCAGCCCTGCCTCAGTGAAGCAACCAGAAAATTTACTTAACAGTTAAGGAAATCTTTTAGGAGGGTCAGAGGGTCGGGTTAGTCCGGGTTTTTGGGGCTGGGGGCTGGTTTGCAGGGGGCTTTGAGGGGAAATATTTCTTATGCAGCATTTACTTCATACTGACATGTTCCTATGATTTTTATAGGAATGTGTCAGTATCTCTTTAAGTATTCATTTTGGGTGTATAGTTTACCTTTAAAGTCATACTGACACGTAGGAAAACATTCACAATAATGTCTTATCATTTGTATTCCTTCCATTCCAAATACAGTTAAACATACAGAAACTTGGCTACCATGGGTGCTAACACAGTAAAATAGATTGAAAAAAAGACACTTTTATTAACTTCAACCATTTGCAAAAAAGGAAGATGCTTTCTCAGATAGATAGATTAACAGATTGTTATGCACAGAACATTCCTTCATCTGCATATTTGCAAGCGAGGGCTTAATTATCAGCCTGATTTGGCCAACCTCTTCCAGATCTCAATATGGGCACCTTTTGTGGGAACAGAAAATCTAGCCTGCCTCTCTTTTGAACAGTGGCTTCAAATTAAAAAGAATTATGGTGATGGTTCTGGTGGTGAATTTAGAGTGACAAGTAATATAGCATATGTAGTAAGAATGTTCTGTGATTATAATTGAAGGTCTTTTTATAGGAAAATACCATATACCTAATAAATGTTCCCTTCAAAGTATACACATTGATCAATAAGTGTTACAGTGCCCCGTACAAACGAGTCACAGTCGTATCACTTACCATTTCTAGTTTCTCTACTTTAATTCTCACATCATGATCCAGAGAGAGCTGTTCTTCATCACCATGAGCCAGATTAACAGCTGAAAGGGAAAATAATGTACGGTAAACAAAGAGGGCAATGGTCATCACATATAGTGCACAGTTTAAGGGGTAGTTCAACTTTAAGTTTACTTTTAATATCATGTAGACATTGGTACTCTCAAACAATTTATAACTGTTATTAGTTATTTAGCTTCTTGTTCAGCAGCTCTCAATTTTTGTATTTCAGGAGCTATCTGGTTGCTAGGGTCCTGTTTACTGTAGCGACTAGGCAATTTCCATACACAAACTATATCCTTAAGTGTGTCTTTATTCCTTCCATGTCCCGACCAGATGCACATAGCTTACTAAAACATTATCAAAAAAAGGAAGGAGCAAACGGCATGATCCATTATGTGGAAACCCGTCATCCAGAATGCTCTGAATTACAGAAAAGCTTTCTTTTTTCTCTGTAGTAATAAAACAGTACATTGTACTTAATCCAAACTAAGATATAATTAATCCTTATTGGAATCAAAACCATCTTGGGTTTCGAATTTCTAGTAGAGTTAAGGTATGAAGATTCAAATTACGGAAAGATCAGTTATCTGGTAAAAAACCCAGGTGCTGAACTTTCTGTATAACAGGTCCCATACGATGATTTGAATGAGAAACAGGAATATGAATAGGAGAGGGCCTGAATAGATAAGTAATAACAATACAATTGTAGCCTTAAAGATAAATAGTTTTTGGCTGCCAGAGTCATTTGAAAGCTAGAAAGAAGCAGAAGAGGAAGCCAAATAATTAAAAAACTAAAAAAAAAATAAACAATGTAATCCAGAACAAAGTTGCTAGGAATAAGGAATTCTATAAAATACTAAACGTTAACTTGAGGGTGGTGGCACATGGGGAGATCTAGTCACTTGCAATAAATCACATTTGAGGTTTTCATAAATCAGAAACCATTTGAGTTGTGAGTTCACGGTATATATTAAAAAAAAACCTCTAAAACTTCTGTAGATTATGTGTTATTGTGACTTGAAGATGGGAGATCCAAAATATCAGTAAGGTTTTATTTTGTTTGTTTTACTCACTAGGGATGCTGTGGAACAGGGACTGGAATGGATCACTGCCGGGTAGTGTGTGGGATATTTCATGTGTGATAGGGCTTAGGTGAGGTTGGGCTAGTCAGTATCACTGTGCGTGATTCTGATGTGCGTGTTGAAAGGCTTTTATCATTAACACAGGTCAGATGGACCTCTATAGACCCTAGTGTATGATACACTGTTGGCCCTGGGGATCAACTTAATTTGATATTCCACGTCGGTATACGGCCAAATCAGGTCCAGATACCCCGAGGCAACTTCTGAAATCCGAAGCGATCCTGCTGG
>CM044447.1:31004341-31048606 GCA_024363595.1 Xenopus borealis
AATAATAATAATAAACAAATGTCTGCTGGTTTTATTGGGCCTCCACAAGCAGAGAAAATTGTACAAAACTTGTTTTCTATGATTTTTAGAGAGGGGTAGCGTGTTTGGAGCTACTGTACAGAAGAGTGTTAGGCTTTCCGCGTCACTGCAAGGCACAGTGGATAAGGGCATGAAAGATATCATGAGCTGAGGCAGTAGTAAGGCATACCAAATGATTGTGATGTTAAAGTTTAGGGGCAATGTAAAGGCCAAGTGGGTAAGTGACTGAATCAGTTGAAATTAAATATCAATATATCATATGAAGTCAACGACATCAAGTACAGTTTGTTAAGGGGTTCATGTCAGTAGATGCTGTATTTGCAAATTATCTCTATTTGGTGGGTACCAGTAAATCATTATCTGTAATAATTACTAACTACTACTCTTTGATGCCATCATTAGATAAACTGCACTTTGGCACTTAAATGCACGGCTTTTATATAGATGCATTAGAAAAAGAACAGAGGATACCCTTGATTAATTATTAATAATGTTATCCACTTGATTCTAGCAGAGGTCTGAGCACCGTCTGTATAATTAGATTTTGGAATTAAAAAGAGAAAAGTACCCTGCTTATATAAAACTTTTACATACAATTGGTCATTTAAAAGTGAATGTCTTTCTATCTTTAAAAATACTCATAAGTTTTTAATTGGTTAATAGCTCTGTAACAAAACTCATGACCCCACCTTAGTAGTTAATAATCTACATAAGCTAATCACTTAAATGTGTTTCTAAATTGCAGTGCAATTATTGAAAATTATTAAGTACAATTCTATTAATTCTTATTAAAAAGACAAAGTGATTAGAAAATAATGAATATATATTTATACAGTATATATATATAATTAATTTAAAATTCCTCAAATGAATACATGGAATTAGATTAATTGACCTCCATTATTTAATTTGAGGAATTTTAAATGAATTATATATACATTATGTACAAATATATATTAGTTATTCTCTAACCACTTGTAGAATTTGATTTAATTTTCAATAATTTAAGTGATAAACTTCAGTAATTAACCAATTAAATCTCAACTTGCATGGGTGTATGTAAAGATAAAAAGATATTTTTAGCTTTTAAGTGACCGATTGTATGTAAAAACTTGATATAAGCAGGGTACTGTTCTATTTTTAATTCTTAAATCTTTTTATATAGATGCCTTAATGAATTTTATAAATACTATTCGGTAGTAGCTTTAAAGAACGTGGACACCAAAGTTTCTAATATACTGATATGACATACAATAAAAGAGAAATATATTGAGAAGTTGAGTCTGGCTGCAGAAGGTTAAAAGTACAGTAGAATTCCCATTTTATAGAGAACCAGGAAAAAATTAAATGTGTACAATTTGGGAAGATGCATACCAGTGAGTGTCACAGACAATGCTGGAAGTGTTTCCCTAGGGATACATGCTAGTCACTAGGGAATCTCCAATTGCACTTTATGCAGCTTGGTCCTTAATTACAGATGACTAATAGGACCACATGATTTATTTTATTGCGCTGCTAATCACTGTGAGGCTCTGTTGACATTATCAGTGATATTGCTGAGATAATATGAAGACACACCACCACCAGTCAACTAGGCTGTATTCTGAAGCCATGGCCTTGGCCAGGTAGACATACCGAGAGAGAGAGGTTGTTCACTCACCTTGTATCTACTGCTTCCCGCAATCCTTGTAAATCCATTTGGGGATAAAGGAAAGGAACAGGGTGCTCCAAACCACCGTTACCTGTTTTTCAAATAGTACTTGTATTAAAACTCTTGGCATCAATTGCTAATGCAGTTTCTTTATGGTTGCTATATATTTCTGCTATTCATCTTATTTTTACTCATCAAATCTCAATGTTTTTGCCTTGATAAATAGCTTTTTACTGTAATCCAATCTTTATTGGATCTCTAATATAACAGAAAACTGCACAGCAATAACTATGTGCAGTTAAAATTCATTAGGATGGCACAATAGCTATAAGAAACTTTTATCTTGTCCTTTTTTTTTTTATTTGTCAAAGGCTTTGTAATTTGCTGTTTTAACTCTTTCAAGATGACAATTGACATTTCAGCTTTTATCGCTGTAAAGGCTGAAATAAATATTCACATTTACGATGATCCAGCTTTATGTAGGAGGAAACTAATGGTTCACTTATATGGTCTCCTCCAGTGCTTCATTATTCCGTAAAGAGTGCCAGGAATGAGAGCCAGCACAATAGAGCATATTAACAGAAAAATGGGGAATGTAATTAAAGTCACAAAGAGAAAAATAATTTGCACCAATAAGAATTAAAAACCACATCTCGCAATGTCGTTCCTTAAACTGTTATTGCATTGTGAATTGTAATCTTTTGGAGCAACATGACTTTTTCAGTAAGAAGTTTTATTACAGTTACTGAACATTGGCGCAAACCATAAAATTTGAAAACAGTCTTCCACTGTCTGAAGTGGTCGCTAAACAGTTTCCAGGCTCGCAAAAGCTAAATTAAAATTGCGCAAAGGCATAACTTTTCACAGTTCCATAAAAACCCTAATAGGTCATTAAGACACTAAAGGGCAGATTAATGGTGTAAAAAAAAAATGGCCACAAAAACTGTCAGGCTTCAGCGTGTTTAAAGAAAATGGTGTAATTTTCTTACACTGTTTTTATTAGAGTAACTGTGAAAACTATGCATACTAATGTTTTTTTAATCAGTCTAGTCTAGTCTAGATGTAACAGTTCCCACAAATGAGCCAAAGGACCTTTATTATTTGATGGATGATAAAGATTGTATGGTCTTTAGGGCAGAACTGGCATAATAGTGTCATAGATCATATATAATACATTTTAATTTACCTGGAAATGGAGGAGTGTGTGTTGGCCAAGGGTGCGTTGGCATAGTAGGAGCTGGCAGAAGAAAACCATTAGCCTGGACTGGGTGCACAGGGACTGATGGTACATTTAGGTCTATCAGTTCAGAGAAAGGAGCTGTAGGACCATTGCTATCAACCTGCAAAACCAATCTGCATATTAATCTCAAACCTCTTGCATAGTATCATGACATTTGCATACATCTGTTCTGCAGATTATGAAGTATTGCGCCATATTATATTCCTAAGCATGTCTAAAAATGAAAGTACACGTATGGAAATCGGTTATCCAGAATGTTTGGGACCTGGGGGTTTCCAGATAATGGATTTCTCTATAATTTGGATCTTCATATCTTAAGTCTATTAGAAAATAATGTAAACATTAAATAAATCCAACAGCATTGTTTTGCCTCCAATAATGATCCATTATCTCTTAGTTTGGATGAAGTACAAGTTATTGTATTACTATTACAGAGAAAGAGGAAATGTATTTTTTTTTTTTCATTTGATTACTTGGCCTTCCCATAATTTGGAGCCTATAGCTGGTTTCCAGATCACGAATCCTATATTATATTTTAGCTTTATTAACAGCTCACTTGAATCTCTCTTTTAAGAATCTGTCCGTGCAGAAGTTAAGTAAGCACCCAGCATCTACACAAAATATTTATATCTTACTGTCATTATTTCAGGCTGTCTTCTCTGTTCCGTCGACTGATTGGCTTTTGCTCGAGAGAACCTGCAAAATGTTTTCTTTTAATACATTTTGTTTCTGGGGATCAAACAGTACAGTATGTACTAAGGTGTTTCCTATTATCCTATTCTCTTATCCTATCAATTAAATGGGAGGTAAAACAAAATTTTGGAGTTTTAAGTGAATATAAAATGTGTTTTAATATACCCAAACAGCACTTTCAGAACAAACCAGGAAAAATGTCAATGATATTAAAAATGGACTGTTTTCTAGGACTGCACCACAATCACTTTTAGAAAGGTTTGAAAAAACTTTTGCCAAACCTTATGGCCTTTCTCTACCAGTTTAATTTCCTCATGAGGTTTTCAGGCTGGGTTGATACTAAAACATTCTTTGTAGAACAGGAGTGAAACTATATCCATCAATACATCATAAATAGTGATGGGCGAATCTACCCAGTTTCGCCGAAAAATTAGCGAATTTGCGAATTTCGCGAATTGGCGAAAAAAAATTGCGAAACGAGTCGACGCGCGTCACGGTTTTTAAATGAATTTTCACTGGCGTTTCGCAAATTTATTCGCCAGCGGCGAATCGCAGGAATTCGCCCCTGGTGAATAAATTCGTCCATCACTAATCATAAATCATGGTGTATTAGGTATTTTTAAGTTGTTACATGATTTTATAATGAAGCAACAGAATGCAGTTCTAAAAGTTATATTAGAGGACATAGAACAGGACCACCAAATAACAGGGCAAATGAGTTCAAATAATGAAGTGTGTTGTGATGCAGTAGCTATTTGCTAAAAAAAAGTCTCTATAGCTCTCAATATATGGCTGATATGCAGTGATAAGGGAGGTCCAGGCTTGGAAAAAATAAAATAATTAAAGCAAAACAAAGCACTCAATATCCAGTGCAGTTCTGTTCTACAGCATTCCGTGGCAATACATCATCATATAACTGTGCATATGAGTTTACCTTTCATGTCTTAAGAAAACATTATTCAAATCATCATTCACTTGCACCAGTTCAATGATGACATCTTCATTTTGTACTGTTTCTAGAAGCTTCAGAATCCTCTTTTGCATTTCCAGGCATGTTTTATGCAGTTCCTATTCAATACCAAAAGAAAAAAGCTCATTTTTTTATGGCAGGAATAATGCATATATGGCCATGGGTCCATTGAAGGTCTTACAAACATTTTGACAATAGGGACTTAAAGGGATTTGAAATTAGCTCTATGGCCTCTGTTCTGCCACATATAAATAGCTATAAGTCACATGCAAGCTCATCTGAATACCCTGTGATAGGTTTTTATTAAAGAAAAAAAAAATCTACTACCCATTAATTGACTGCTCAAAGTTTGTCTAAATTCTGCACTCCAGGAAATTAGGTCATGTCAATTAAAGTGTTGCAGATTGCCTTTTTGTTTCCCACACTTCTAGTCCTTTCTGCCATCTACCCACGTGCCTTCACTACCATAGCTCGTGTAAGGATAGTGTATACTTATGGTTAATTTTAGAATACATGAAGTCACCTAAAGTTTCCATGACCTATATTAAAGCATTCAGCCTGAGGCTTTGCACCTTTGTATAATGAGTGACTGCTAATAGCCCAGTATTTAACCAACAGGGTGTGTAATATCCCTTATAGTAATCACCACTACTGATATACTGTTTGGAATTTTGTTGGAGGTTAATAAATAATCTTGGTCAGAAGGATGGAATGTTCACAGTGGTGAATTCATGAAATGGACCTGCTTGTAAAATCTGTGTTTAATCTGACCAGGGAATTTAATACATATATGATAGAACATACTACAACATAAAAGAGGGCGGAGAACCAAAATAAATTAGGGTTTCATGGCATACAGCAGAGTGCATGATTCAGACTTATGTGTGGGAGTTTGAAAAGCAATGGAGCTAGCAATAATAAGCAGGGAGAGATTTATTGTGTAAAAAACTTGAATGAAAAGATTCAACATCTAAAAGCTGGTGAAGTTCATGTGGACATCAATGTGAGTTTTCAATCAAGCAATTTTGTAAATTTGAGTAGAATTTGATTGTGATGCATTAACCGTTAATATTGTAATATTTTTAGAGCCAAGTTTATAGTTTTTTAATGAGTGCACATTTGAATTGGAATTTTCAATAAAAAAAAAAAAAACCAAATGTTCGCCAAATTTTAATAAAAACACTTGCTGAGCTGCTTTATTAAAAATACAGGAAAAATGTGTTCATTTTCTAATTGTGAACCCCTTCTTACAAATAAGGAGAGGTTAGTCTATATTTTCAACAATGTTAAAGAAGTGGTTCACCTGTAGCTTAATCTTTTAGTATGTTATAGAATGGCTAACTTTTCAATTGCCCTTCATTTTTCTTTTTATTCTATTCAGGCCTCTCCTATTCATATTCATATCTCTTATTCATATCAATACATATTTGTAAACTGAAGTTCTGAAATTGCAAACCGGAGAGCTGCTGAATAAAAAGCTAAAGAACTCAACAACCACAAGTAAAAAATGGAAACCAATTGCAAATTATCTCATTAATATCACTCTCCACATCATACTAAATGTTAATTTAATGGAGACAAAACCTGTTGCTTAGGTTGACCTACAAGTTATTCTTGATTCCTTTTCATCAGAAACTGGCATTCTTCCCGGTCTTACCTCTAAAAGATCCATGTCCTCAGTTTTTTCAGCTCCAAGTCTAGTTTCCAGTAGGATCTCTGACATTACCTTCACATTCATTCTCACAATATCCATTTCACTGTATAGCTTACCTATCTGGCAATAACAATAAGGAAAGTTTTAGTAAATGTTAGAATGGGTGATAGAGAAGGTTTGCATTTGACTGGCCAGTTTCTGCAAGGATTTAACATTTTGGGGGCTCATGTTGATGCCAGAAGAATGTACATCGATAAAATCCACAAGATCTGATTATGTAGTTTCCATTGGTTTATATTTTAACAAATGGCACATTTGATGGCAAGTTCACATGTGCCAACTCAGATACACCTTTATGCTACAATGCATAGAAAAAAAATTGGGGCAAAGGTAAATAGTTATGCAAATAATCACAAATGTACTTCCTGAAGTTCTCCTACCTCCCCAAGCAGGCTCTGCCTATATGGTATATGTGCTCTTTATTAATATGAGAACTTAAACCCCAAATCTATATTAATATAAGGACTTTGGTTATACCCCTGAATCCGGGATTTGGTGCATCCCAACTAACCATATTTGAGCTTATGTAGGAGGCAAATTTGCAATGAATTTCTGATTTTCCGTCATGCATAACTGTACTTTTACGCCCAATGCTCTGTTTGTAGAAAGATTGCCTCTGAACTTTTCCTCTTTGTTTATATATAATCAGCTGTAGCAGTAGGCCAAGGGAAACATTGTAGTGCTTGCTAGAGAAGGTAAATTAAATGTCTTTAACTGCTTGCCTTCTGTATATATTTAATTCTACAGTGCCGGCTGTCAGGGCCGATGCCACACCACATGCTGCCTGCGACACATCTCATATTCAAAGTTCACTTACATACAACAGATTAAAATGCTATAAGAACACAAATATTGCTGCCATTGTATAGTGCATTTGTTACAAAACTACATTATCTGGGTCCAGCGAGACGGATATTGTTTACTGTTAATAATGATATTAATAATGTTCAAAATTTCAATAAAAATATAATTGAAAAAAAAGCCAGTTTTTTTGTGATTAAATCAAAAAGGCAAAATGTATGCTCACAGTCCTCTATATCCTAAAATGTCTTCTTTTGCATTTTCCTGCAATTAAGCCAAATCGTCAGGAGTAATTTATTTGTAGTGCAGTGATTCATATGTTAGGGAAGGGTACGGCATTTTCAGAAGAAATCTGTGGGCGACACTGGGTAATTATGCTAAATCTATATATAAGGCACTGATTTATGCTATAGATTAACTCCTGAAGTTTACCTATTAAAGGCAATTAAGAGAATCCCCATAGTTTTCTTAAAATAGGTCTGTTTTTTGCTGAAAATAATTTTATATGGAATTATGAGAGATCACTTCCCTTAACTGTCCTACTATGAGTAAAACTGGCGTAAAGAGCACTTCAATTGTGAACATTTCCATGGGTCATCCTCAGATATTTACAGAGATATGGAGTTATTGGTTGAATAATTAGTAAGATATCTACAACTAGACAACTTGGCAAAAAAGCAATACAACAGTGCACAACAGAAACATTTTTGGTTTATCTAATTGAAACGTTTCAATTATGAATTCATTCCTACCCTTTCTTATTATTGTTTTCCCTATGTAGTATAAATGCCTTTGTTAAGGACACAAGAGTATATTAATTGCATTATTCCATACCTGCTCAGGAGTAAGGATGTGTAAATCTGTTGTTGATTGATGGGAAACTGGGGATTGGCTTGATTGTTTGGGAGCCTACAAAAATACATTGTGATGTTAATGACACAAAAAAAACAAACAAAGATTAATTGTAAATTGCCTTAAAATACTACTGCTGGCATTTAACTAAAGATTTAGGTTAAGTTCTGCTTTGGGGTTAGAAGATATTCCCTGTAGTAAAGATCAAACACATATAAAGCATGTATATATTTATGGGAAAACAAATTCACTTTTTAAGGCCAAATTATTTTACCCCAGAAATGATTCACACAATAAAATGCAACAAATCACTCTCTCCTATTAAAACATATTACAGGTATAAGTTAGGCATTTTCTGTAAGATCTCTCATAAAATCCAAACAACAATATGGAAGTATTGAAACGCAATTTGATCGCAGAAGATTCTCCACCCGTGATATGATTAAAAGTAAAACAATAATTTAAATTAGAATTTCATTTTCCGTTATAGTTATTAAATACAGCATTCAGTCTTAATTCGATTTTAAATTAACTATTTTTAAAGCAATTTTGACACCTTTTTTTTTTTGCAGGCACTTACCTGTACTTAAAAAACCTTTAGCAAAAGAAACTGAAACCCTTGCCCACCTCTAGTCCCTATAACAGGCATCAGCATTCCTTCCTCCATCGCTTCTGAATCTGTTATCATGGGGCAAGGCAAGGATTCATCAGGCTGATGTATATATATAAGCAGTATATTCAGTCTTTCCCATGCCCCGAGCCTAATAACTTCACATCGGTGGAAGTGGTCTGACAAAGGTTAAAGATAAGTGAAGGGACTGGAGGAGTAGCCTAAAGGTGGCCATACACGGGCAGATAAAAGCTGCCGACAGACTGTGTCGGCAGCTTATCTGCCCGTGTGGGGGGCCCTCCAACGGGCTTTCCCAATCGATATCTGGCCGAAAGTCGGCCAGATGTCGATCGGGCAGGAATAAAAATCCCGTCGGATCGCGGCCGCATCTGTTCGTTGATGCGGTCCTGCGATCCGACCGCCCGTACTGATCCGAACGTTGGGCCCTAGGGCCCACGATCGAATCAGCCCGATATCGCCCACCTCAAGGTGGGCATTTCGGGGAGAGATACGCTCGTTTGGCAACATCGCCAAACGAGCGGATCTCTTCGTGTATGGCCACCTTAACTCTCTCCCACATCCTGTATTCCTTTTCACACTCACCTCTTGTGTTTCCAGCATTTCTCCATTTTCTTGCAATGACGGGAATTTGATCCCTCTTTTTATAAGATCTAGATACACCTCTCTTATCTCTATTGTATCTACTTTACCTTTTGATCCATGTGACCATGTCTGTGTAAACATGAGAAATATTTTGTTAAAAAATATGATTTGACATGGTTAAAATACCCCAAATATCTAAGGCAATTCTTTACAATGCATTGACTGAAAAAGTCCAGGTGGCTGCACCCAATTCTTCAGGCAAAAGAATCAGGGTCTACTATGGGAACACTGGAGCTTACACCACCTTCAAGGGTGGCAGTAATTCCAAGGTTTTTCTGCATCAATGGGCACATGAAGATGCATAAGTCAAGCTTTTATGACAGAACAAAATTTGACTTTGTACAGAAACTCACCACAAATAGTAGGAGGCCTAGGCACTGCCCTGAGTCTTCAGCTTGGTGAGTGGAAACAACCTTACCTTTAAGAGCAGGCACTTAATGAGCAGTCGTCCGGGCAGGCTTGTAAAAGTCAAGTAGATTTATTGAAGTACAACAGAGGTGGCCTTAAACATTGAACATCTACTTTAAATTTTGTGGATCAATAATCATAAGTGGGCAGGACATTTTGTGTCATGTTTTTTAATGTTGCAGTAAGTAATATATTCACAAGTGGAGAAAGCAGAATATTTAACATGTGCATCTATAACTCCTCATTAAATTCTAACTTTCAAATTTACAGCATAGTTATTTTCTATCAGGGTTGGATGCAACCACATCATTTTAATTTAATTCCCAAACACTGCTATTTGGTGGATGTATACTAATCTTTCATGCTCATCCAAGTCCAAACTATAATTATTGTGAAACTAAGGTATTGGAGGTCAGCAGTTGTGTTTTTACTTGTTACCTGCATAAAAGCTTGTGTATAAAGAAGTGTATATACAGTAAATGTCATAGGTATGTGTAATAATATAACAATTTCTGGCCGCATTCTACTGTGTTTTATAATACATTGTGTTATATGTTTTTTCTGCTTGTTAAAATATTAAGAATTGAAAATGCTTACCATAATTAAATAAAGGATTTTATTTTGCAGACTCACTGGCAGATTGTATTTTGGGTTTAACATTTTGACAAGCACATCCTTGGAAAAGTCCTTCTTCAGCACTAAGGACTGAAAATTAGGGACACAATTCTGCATGCACATCTCCAGCAACTGCACAAAACAAGAATGGTAAAAGTAGTAACTCAAGGAATACTACTGGTGCATCTAATTAGCTGACATGACATATAACCCATGTCCACTCCATCACAACCCAAAATGGGTTTCCAATTTCACAGACTCCAGCCAGTAATATGTTTGATCAAAGTTTAGAAAAATTGAAGAATATAACCATAAGTTCCCTGATGGTATTAGGTCAGGGAACTCCAGGTGACCCATTCTCATGTTTTACAAAAAGAGGTACATTCTTTATTATAATACTCCAACATCTAAATGTGGCAGAAATTACATTACCAAGCATCATTTATAAGGAAACAGGATATCTATGACTCTTGTATTATACTTATTTATGGATTTTGTATTATACATCTACAGGTATGGGATCTATTATCCGGAAAACTATTATCCAAAAAGATCCAAATTACAGAATGGCCCTCTCCCTTTTATAAAAAATTTTCTCTGCAATAATTTAACAGTACCTTGTACTTGATCTAAATTAGGATAACCAGCTTATTCTGTTTATTTAATGTTTACGGCAAGATCCATTATCCAGAAAATACCAGGTTCCGAGCAGGTCCCATACCTTTATATACATGTATAGAATTCAAAGGCAACCATAATGGAAATTCCCACTTTGCAGCAATGAAAACATTACACCTTTATTGCTATATTAGAACACCAAATCTATTACTATTTTTTATATGTGTACAGCACCAATATATTCTACAGAGCTCCCCCACACAAACACATGAAAATGTACTCTTTAACCCTTTGACAATCAAGTCCACTATTAACCAAAAAGTGCTAGTTTCAGTCTCACAAGAATAAAGCTTATTCCACAGTTTATCTGGTGTATGTTTTCTCCATAAAATGTAATGCTGCCTTAATTAGAAAATGTAGCACCATCATTAAGACTGATTGGTGCATAATTTCAGGCTTAGTGCCACAGGCATTTTTTCAGACTATTATCTCTTTGACTATTAAGATACTTAAAGGTAGACTAACATTTTTCACATTTAGTGGGCTGTGATACGGTTTACATTTTAGTATCTGTTTCTCTCATATTTAAAAAGCATTGTCCTCCTGAAATAATACAACTGATTATGTTCTTTGGTTTAAATCAGATACTGATGCAGTCACTGGGATTTGTAAGCTAAATGCGTCGTGACTCAGGGCTAATTGAAGAAACTGTGTTATCTAAAGTTATCTTAACTCATTTAATGCATTTAACCTTTTCATTAGCATACCAAAGCACCATTGTTTTCAATGGTGAACACTTTAATTGGATGGGATGCTGTGACACAATATTCTGTGCTAAGTGGGATAAATGGGATAGATGAGTTAAGTCACGACGCATTTAACTTACAAATCCAAGTGACTGCATCTGTACAGTGATTAGCTCCTTGAATAGCTGTTACAGGGGACACAATTATGTTAAAACTAACCACTGCATAACAGCAGCATACTATGACATCCTCATACTACTTACCGAAAGTGAAAATTTTACTTCTTTCTGGTTGTAGTTTCTGCAGATCCTTTTCCTGAAAGCCTTGACTGCATCTTTTGGCCTAAAATATAAATAGCATTTAGTAATACACTTATTAAACATAATGGATTGTAAAATGAAAGATATTTAAGTCCAAATTTGCACATTCGCTCAAACCTCCCACTACAATTAGGTCATTTCTAAATATAGAAAGTGATATACTATCATAATATACCCTAACACAGTAGGACAAAATGGTCTAGGATCTGGTTACTATGACAATATGGCAATGTTATCATTGAACTTTGTCTTCAATAAGAGAGAGTCTAAGAGGATGTAGCTATAATCCATTTATGATTTAACTCAGATTAACTCAAATAACATACTTGTTCAAACATAATGGCCAAGAAAGTTAGTAATGTACAGAATAAAATATAAAGCTCTTTTTGTTTTCTTCAATCACAGCATAATTGTGATCAGTTTAACATATATGTTAGCCCCCAATGGCTGTAACGGAGAGTAAACTGAAGATAAACTCCAGTGTGAAATGGAACATCTGGGATGCTCTCAGTGAATGCCAAAACAGTTGACTAATACCTGACTTTATTTTTTTCTGTGTGTCTGTACAATTTAAGAAACACTTTCCCTTATAGCTGTTACTATAGCTTTATACTAGCATATACACTAATGGCGGAACATTCCTGCCACTGTAATCTGCCCATTACAGATCCTTGACTGGCACTGGAATGTTAGATCAGATAAAACACTAACCAACACATTTTCTCTCAGCCAAACAATCCATCATGTTATCGGTATGAAGCTCATAGTACAAGTAAATTTTTTCCAGAAAGAAAGAAAAATGTTAGTGTCAGAATTTGACTAATGAAACATCTTATATAATTGGGAACTAAAGAGTATTAAATATTCAGTATGTTGGAGATAATTTTCCTTAAGGGACTGTTTTTTTTTTCTTTCAGTTTTTTACTTTTTCAGCAGGTTTCTTCAAGTGGACAAATGTGAAACACTAAAAAGTGATTAATTATAAAAAAAAATATAAAAAGCCATGTAAATAACTTACCCATCTGCTGTTGAATTAATGGCATCACATATATTCATAAACTGACCCCAGTCTTCCTTTTGTAGAGTCCCAACGGTGTGAATGTCTGGGAAAATACATACAGGGATAAACATAAACATTTAATAGTATAGTGTAAAACAGTTTTGGTCTGAAAAGAAATACTTACATTACTTGTATAAACGTATGATTACATAAAGGGGTCGTGATCATTTAAAAAATTTGGTGCAATCCCCCCCAGAACCCCAATTCATTCAAAGATTTCCACTGTGAGAGTACCTGTTGCATATACTAGAACATGGTATTAAATAATGGGCATTTGGGCACAAGTTGCAGAATTGGTCATAGTTGCAACACACTTACATGCTGTACTTACATGCTGCATGCTGGTACAATGGCATAGCGTGCACATATGCAGAGTAACTATATGCACCATTGTATCTATTTGCTGGTGTATGACTGTATATCCCTTTAGAATATTGAGAATCAATTTTTGTGAAAAGTTGGGTATACTCATTAACTGGCACTTGCCATCTCATGCCAAAGACCTGATTGCCAATTGGAATTGAGCAGATTCCATTTCAGTCATGATAGTAAATTATTTTCTTGTCTTTCCAAATGATTGTGAGGGGAGTATAGCTGATCCTTGGCTGGAAGGTAAACAGGTTCATTCAAATGGTTGGGCAAATTTGGCTGCCATTGTGTGTAGTCAGGATAAGAAATGCCCTGTCAGCTGAAATGACTAGATCTGGCCAAGAAGACTCAATAGTACATGAAAAATAACTTTCTTTTCTACCAACAGAACATATCAGTACTAATGAGTATATCTATAACATATTTAATTGGCGTCCATACTCGTTTTTCAAACAGAGAATTATTTGGCATGGAGCTTATAGAATGGACTTGAGCCAGGCTAAAGGTATTCCAATATTTACTCACATTTATCTTCTGAAGTAAGTACTGAAATAATAAGCCTGGAAATAAACTGCCTGAATATTTACATAAATACCATCAACCTTGGCAGGGTTTAAAACAGGGGTGACCAAACTGCGGCCCGAGGGCCAAATGCGGCCCAGGATGGATATGAATGCGGCCCAGCTTGAAAGCTCAGTTCCCTAGAAAAAGTCATGTTGCAAAGGATATAGGAGGGAGACTCTGCCCACTGCTCAGTTAGTAGTAATATAATAAGTCTATTTAATATCTAGGTGTCCCTTATTCCAGTGTATAGTTCTATCTGGTTATCCAAATGTTATTGTAGTATTTTTTGTGTGTCTTTTATTTACTTTTACAAATCAAAAGTGTTTGTGTATTTCATGTGTGGCCCCCAGACAATGTTTCTTCTTCCAATGTGGCCCTCGAAGCCAAGAAGTTTGGACACCCCTGGTTTAAAAGACCAAGAACACATGAAATAAATGCATGAAATAAGGAAAGGAAGAACATGAAAATTGGGTAGTTAGCTGTAAAGTGTACTATTTTCAAAAATAATAAAAGTCAGTATCGTTTTAATCTACTTCCTGTTTGGCAGAGGAAAGCACTCACTGAATATACTGATCATAGGTCCATTTGTAGGCCCCCTAACAGTTGACCTAAACTGATGCAGCTGAACGTCTGAAATGGGAACTGCCAATGAATATCTTTATTCTGCATGTGTAGGGGGTCATATGTCTATCCACTTATGAATGTGCTAGTGGTTCATATCAGTGCATTTAGACCATCCACATTTATGGATTGAGCATGTGATGGCAGAATATTCCCTTTCAATATCTAAATAAAACTTTTGCTTTTGTAGTTATTCATTTTCAAACACTTGAGAGTTTGGATAAAGGATAAATACCCTGGAGGGGAGATGGGCACGACCAGGTGATTAAAGAAGCAAGGAAGCCCTGTATTTAACATCTGCTTAGGGCAGGAGCATAATTTACATTTAAAATGGAACACAGCTTTCTATATGGTCTATAAGGGGTGCTTCTGCACTTGCTCCCCTTTCCATAGCAAATAATTCCTATATTTTTTTTCCTTAAAGGGATACCATCATGGGATTTTTTTTCAAAATGCATCCATTAATAGTGCTGCTCCAGCAGACTTCTGCACTGGAATCTATTTCTCAAAAGAGCAAACAGTTTTTTTTATATTTAATTTTGAAACCTGACATGGGGCTAGACAGTTTCTCAGCTGCCCCAGTCATGTGACTGGTAAACTTTAGTCACTCTTAGTCACTACTGCAAGTTGGAGTTATTTCACCCTCCCCAGCAGCCTAACAACAGAACAATGGGAAGTTAACCAGGTAGCAGTCCTCCAACACAAAATAATAGCTGCCTGGTAGATATGAGAAGAGCACTCAATAGTAAAATCCAGGTCCCTAAAGTGCGGACAAAATGACCTGAGATGGCTATGTACACACCAATATAACAACTAAAAAAATCCACTTGCTGGTTCAGGAATTACATTTTATACTGTAGAGTGAATTATTTTCAGTGTAAACAGTGTAATTTACAAATAAAAAAAAAACATCATAAAAATCATGACACAATCCCTTTAAACTTTGTAAATGTGTCTGAATTTGTGTGCACAAAACTGTAATAGACAATGTAGAGATGCCAAAATATGATTAATGCATTACATGTTATTCTAACTGTGGTTTTGGCCCTGCACACAAAACACATTGAGTGTGATGCATGGTTCTTACTAACCTTTAACTATAAGAAACCCCACAAATATAATATAGATTTGGAAAAATAATCCTGGCTAAATAATTCTGGATAACAGCAATCACTGCAAAAGCCAATGGAATGCAAACATATGACATGGGCAGGGCCAGATTTACATTGTGGTCGCCCCTTGGCCCACTGCAGTTGGTCGCCCCTATACTCTGCCCTTTATTCAAAAATTTTCATCATCAGGACCGGAGCAATGGGGATTGGTGCATGGGAAACTTAAAAAATTATCTCCTGCATATCCCCAGCATTTCTGAACCAATGTGGGTGTGGCTGGGCAGCATGCCGCCCCCTAAAATCCTGCCACCCTAGGCCTGGGCCTAGGTGGCCTTTCCACAAATCCGAGCCTGGACATGGGCATATAAGGTGACATTTTGCTGCTGTAGAGAAATGTATGGTGACTCAATCCATTGCTACTGATGCTGGTCATACATTACAACAGCTTCCCACAATGGGGCAAATTCACTAAAGTGCGAAGTGTCTAATACTAGTGCTTATTCGCCAGCGTGACGTCATTTCGCAACGTCACCAATTTACTAACAGTGTCCCTGGTGAAAATTCACTAGCTTAGTAGATAGACTAGTGCAACTTTGCACCCTTATGCATAGCGCTGGCGAAACTACGCCTTGCGAAGTGCGGCAAACGTCGGTGAAGCCAACGCTAGCGCATTTTTGTCGCTTAGTGAATTTCCCCCAGTGTGTCATCCCTTGGCTTTGCTTTGTCAGTGGTTTAGGCTAGTATTAATATCATTAACCAATAATACTGTTGGCAAGTCCCTGCTGCCATTCACATTTAAGATCATACCTTGTATTACTACTCCCACAGTGTTTTTATTTTTACTATGCCTCAAGCCTGAAATCAGGAGACAGCTGTAAAGTGATCACTGGCTGCGAAATAGATCAAGTTACAAATACATGTACATTCAATTTTCCAACCAACAGGTTCCCATAGATCAAACACTACAGAGGGAAGGAATTTTGGTTCTGCAATACACATGCCTGGAGAGAAAGTTTCCTCCACTGTATCTGTATTTTCCTTGTTAAATAAATATTTGCATTGACTTTAGCCTTGCCCTGCCTGACACCAATTCTTACTAGCTATAATAACTAGATGCTAATGCAAACAGTGCATAAGTGATTTACATAAACCTGTAAAGAGTTGTTAGAAAAATGAAATCACTTTGACATGGGTCTATTGTTCCTAGTTAAATGCCATGACCACTGCACAGCACTTTAATATTTACAGTAAAATGTAAAGTCACAAAATGGCATCACTGAAATAACATGTTTAGTGATGGACGAATCTACCCAGTTTTGCTTAGCCGAAAAAATTTGCGGAATGGCGAAAAAATTTGCGAAACGAGACGCGGTATGTTTTCGACGCGCGTCGCTTCATTTTCGTTGCGCCGTTTTCATTGTGTCAAAAAACTACGTGTGACTCGGTTTTTTTTTTGCAAATTTTCGCTGGCGTGCGGCGAATCGCGGGAACTCGCCGCGAATTCGCCCCTGGCGAATAAATTCGCCCATCACTAAACATGTTCCTTTGCTCATACACCTTCCCAATGGCCTTCTAATGACTCTATGCTATGGGTCTATAAAATGCTGTCACATAATGATAGAAAGAAAGTATATGGCCATTAAAGATTATTACATTTTTAAAGATTTTTTTCCACATTTCAGTACACGTTTGACCGTAATAGCAACTGATTAAACAGCTATTGTTTCTGCAAATAAGCATATACAATTCCTGTGTTTCTCATATAAATCCTTCAAAAAGACACCAAGAACACCCAAAATTTCACTACAACTCAATGATCCAGAAAACAAATAATTATTTCATACCACTCACATTAAATTTTGATAACAAATGCAAAGCAGGTAGTAACCCTTTCAACACAAACCCTATTTTAGTCTATACATATAAGGTACATTTGTAGTTCTGCGAACTCTGTAAGGGAAGTGAAAGCAGAGTACTGACTTCACCCTTCTCCTATTAGTCATATAACGATATTAAAATTCAAAGATGAGTTCTATGGTCATTTAAAGTAATGAAGCCAAAGATTGAATGTTTATATACAAGTCATACAAGACAGTCTGTTCCTGTTGCTTATACGCATGCTGAAAAACTGCCCCTCGGCCCTGATCTTCTGTGTCTGCACTCAAAACCAGTACATCGAGCCAGTTGCAGACACATGGATTGCATTTTGGCACCAAAAGTATCCATATCTGCACTGAAATCCTCTCTGTGTGTTTGCACCTAGGCTGAGGCGGTGGTGCAGACACAAAACTACGGTGATGCCCGCAGAATGGCCTATAATCATTTCTGTGTGCCTATGAACCAATTAAAAATCATGACTCTTTTGCTCACTATATGAAGCTGTATGCTCTCTATATGAAGCTGTATAAGAAAATCAACAGTGAGAGCTAAGATGCCCATGTGTCTTTCAAGAAAAATATAAAGAATTAAAAAAAAAAAAAATCATGACCTCACTAAGATATTTTATCAGAGGCTAATATGTGTTTAGAATGTTATCTTTAGTGGCAGAATGGGTAAGTCAGTGTAGTTTATCTTAAATAGATCACAGGATCGTACCCAAAAAGTAAAGTATTTATTGCTTTACCAAACCAAATTGGAATTTGCAATCCTACGCAGAAAGATGTATTTATACCACTGATAAAATTGCTTAGTACAATTTGCTGTACATGTATATAGATACATGATGCCCTCTAATATATTTGTACCATGGAAAATAAGAGGAAACACCAGAAACAATGAGAAGGTGGTCATGCCATATGGCCACTCATGAAGTGTCTGTCAACTCAGTCTATTGGCTGATCAGTTTAATGCAGAAAGAGTTTTAGCCAGTTTAAGGCCACATTTCCTCTGAGGCTAGTGATTTATTCTTAAAATCACTCAGTTTTGGATCTGACTTTTTTCCACTGTACGCATATCAGCTTACACAAATACAGAGTATTGATCATTAAAAATTAGATTGACAAGAAGTCCTAAATAAGGGAGAAAAATCGTACAAATGATGTTCTGTTTTCTCATTTCCCTTGAATGGAACAATAACAAAAAATGAATTTTATATAAAACAGCAAGTTTGCGTGACACCAACACATACTTGCATTTCTAGTCTGCTAATAATACTGCTATTTGAGCTTTTCCTGTACCAAGCCCAAGGTTAATGGTCATCAAAAAGATCAATATTCATCTGATTTTACTGGTTATTCTCATCTAGCATATCAAAACAAGTCTTCTGTTCTACAGCCCTGGTTTTTATTGCAGTACAAAGTAATTGATCTATTGCCAAGAGATCAGTTGCATGACCAAAATTCTGACAAATACCTAACTGAATCTAGATCCTAATATGCATATGTAAATTAGAACTGGGAATCGGTAGAGAAAAAAAGAACTTGTTTGCGTGCTAAAAAAGGTCACATGATCTTCATTGCACTTGTGAACTCATTTATATGAATATAGTACATTTTTATTGCTTTGATTATGTTTAAATGTTGATTAACTGCCAGCTGTTGGTATAGCTCTTTTCCTGGGGGGGGGGAGGAATGTAATTAAGTCACAAAGGGAATGTTTGATTTCATAGGCTTTGAACGTTGCGCCTTAAAAAGATACTACGATCATGATTTCCATAATTGAGCGATGCAACTCAACTATACTTTCAGGTCTACAGCCCCTTGACCTTGTAGACCATAACCATGGACCACAGGAAGTTGTTTTGCTGTCTTTTCTTCCTGACATTAACACAAACCAAGTACAGAGATGTGTCTTGGGGATGGCAATGCTTAATTGCTCAAACTCTTCTATATCCCTTAAATGTTATACTTTACCCAGAGATATTGAGAGACAAAAGGGCTCATTAATGTTGGGTGTGGGATCACAATATACCACTGTCTCCCAGAATGCCAGTACAAGTATTACTAGCATAGTCCGCAAACAATTTTGCACCACTTAAAAAAAAAATTAACAAAAATGTGCAAATGGTATTGCAATTGGGTACAAATTGTACCAGTGAGGACAGCACATGGGAGTGCACAGATAGGGTACACAGAAGGTGCCCTGTACCTAGCTCCAAGTCAAGGCAGATGTTGAGTGCAGTGACTACTTGTACTATTCCTTACAACTAATGCACCAAAATAGCTGCAATCTGCATATTGGCATAACGAACCACAATGAGTATACACAGCTATTTGTTGTGCCTTATATACTGTAACATTTTAATTGCTGCAATTTGTGTGCCTTGCATTGCAGCTAGTAATCATAAATTAGCTCTAAAATTTGAGCTGCTCAATTTGGAGAGTGAGAAGAATGAAAAGAAACTAACCTAAAACACTGGATATATTATGAACTGGAAGCTGCAGTATTTAGGGTTAAACAGTAAATGTGAATATGTAATGAAAGCACCAAGTTTAAGGTCTTTTGTTCATAACAAAGAAACAACTGCCAATTTGCCAATGAGCCAAGGGTAGAACTAATCCAACCGGTTCCATTGTCAGTACATCATTTGGGGTGGTAACAAACTCAGTGCTAATATATTAAGCATAAAGGAAACAATGTTGTTTTATATGTTTGCCAGAAATTGTGCACTTGCAGCATCAGGAACTTTATGGCATATGGTGGCTTAAATTAATGTGTGTGTGTGTGTTTAATCGGATAGCAGCAGAAACAGCAAACCAGTAATATGTTCAAATGCCTACGCGGACATTGTTTTTTGAATTTACAGGTAAAGGCATTTACATTATATGTCAATGAATAAGAGTACAGTATTTCACTGCACAGGATACTGTTTGGTCACTTGTACTGAGTTTACAATAGGAAAAGATAGCAGCACTACTGCCAACTCTTCTACCCATCTGTATGCAGATGCAACTCCCACCCACGACAAATGAACCTTCTGTTCCTTCAGACCCTCTGTTTAAACCATGAAAAGCCAAAACCTTCTGGACAATTCCAGTTACATTGTGTTTTCATAGCTATTTTCTATTCTCATTTAAATGCATTATTAAAAAAAAACATCTTTTAAAGAAAGAAAACCCCAGGCAGCTAATATTGGAGTCCTTGATTATCGAATAGTTCCCCGTCCTTACAGAAGCAAAAAATATATTTCTCCAAGTGCCGGCACAAGCTGTTGAGTAATTAGATATTTAAAGGGGCTGTTCATTTTTAAATCAAACTTTTAGTATGAGCGATACTGAGACACTTTGCAAATTTTATTTTTTTATTATTTGTGGGTTTTAAGTCATTTAGCTTTTTATTCAGCAGCTCTCCCGTTTGTTATTTCAGCAAATTCAAAATTTCCCTAGCAGCCATGCATAGATTTGAAATAGATTTGTATCCTTACAGAACATTTATTTTCTGGTTAGGGTCATTGACCCCCATTTCAAAACTGGAAAGAGTCAGAGGAAATAAAATTTAGCAAAAACTGTAAAAAAGAAAAAAATAAGACCAAAAGTTGCTTAACATCAGCCATTCTATAAAATACTAAAATGTTAACGTGAAAAGTAAGACACCCTTTTCAGGTGTTAGTCTCTGTGGGTTAGAAGAGGAACAGAAAATGGTTTTCCATACAAGACAGCAGCTCTGTTAGGACAAATGTGCCACAATTCGCCAAAGTATTGCCATAACAAGTAATGAAGGCTTTTACTGGCCTATAAAGCAAGATGTATTTTGGGAGAGAGCTTTAGACTAGTGCTGAGCTTCAGAGGCAACGGAACACAATGAAGATGACAAAATCTCGTGATGATGCACTATGGATATATATATAATTACAATGCACCTGCAGTGAGAAATAGAGCAGCATGAATCATTTGTTAACAGGAAAAATTAAACATTTGATCTACCACGTAACATAGGAATATCCGCTTGCTAGATTTGTTGCATCAGGTCTCCTGGTATCCTTGACTATAGTTCAGAGATTTGTGTACATAATAAGCCTCTGTTTACTTGTTCTGCAAAGACGATGTAATAGGTACAGTGTACACATGTACAGTACGATAATATATGAAGAATACCAAAGGTCACCCTTTGCAACCAGAACTGCTAAAACCCCCTTTTTGTAAAAAAAAAAAAATAGAAAGGGGTTGTTGAAACCTGCCTGAACAATGTGTTTCATATTAGAGAGATAGTTGTAGAGCTTCTGGTGATGGGACTGGGATTTCTGTGGTCCCACAGAATCAGATGACCTACTCCAAATCAGTAAAAAGCTCTAGGCATCCTGTTCCCTGGTGGTCCAGTAGTACTCTAGTCTAACACTGGCAGGACAAGTAGCTACTGTCCCTCTCTTGGCCTGTTGTCAACATTGTGATTTACAGTACCTTCAAATTTTCATAACTGTACTCGTTACTATATAGGGTTCTGGCAGTAGCCCCTATTCAGACCACAGACAAAGCTCTTGGCACTATGTAGACGAACAATTGCAGGTATAAGATCCCTTATACAGAAACTGGTTATCCAGAAAGCTCTGAATTACTGGATAGACACCTCCCACAGAGTCAATTATAAGCAAATAATAATAAATATTTAAATATGATTTCCTTTTTCTCTAATAATAAAAAATGGCCTTCTACTGTAAATAAGCTGAATGATTCCATAGGGTGTGCACACCACTTAAGATATGGTGATCCAAATGACAAAACTATAGGTCTCTAGTACAAGTATATAAAGCATTTATAATCCAGAATGCTAAACTAAAGTCAAATTTGCATAGGACTGTATAGAAACATACTGCAGTATTTTAACACATCTGCAGCACTTTAATGGGGAACAGAGCTGGTTTTCCTGTGGAGCTCATAGAATTCCAAGATAAATTAACCCTATGGAAGCCAGCCAGCACAACACAGCACAGCATCTGGCATGTTAGCATTCCAAAACAGCTAATATTTCAAATGCGGAGTTCAGAAAATTAAGTTGCAAAAGTGCTCCGTAAAATATTAATATCTACGTTTGCTCGACTGTTAAGATCTAAACAGCAGCACACTAACCTATCCTATCAATTTCCAAAATGTGTGCCACTGTGAAATTCTTAGTGCCTACGGATCAAACGGTTTACTGGGGAGTAGGTTCCTTTTATTACTTACTGTTTACCCTAACTACCACAGCAACTGTTGGACTTTCACATGCCATAAATGTTATCCAGCTCTACAGAATATTTCTAAGAAACAAAAGCTAAAGAAGGCTTTTTATAGTCACTTATTAATCCATTATTGCAGAAAAAACTGGAAAAAATGCTTCGTCCAGAACCAGCACACCTGTTCATGGGTTGCCTCCTTTCATTTATTAACTTCAAGGATTGCATTCTGACCAATTGTTGGATATGCAGGTATATTTAGGGGGGTTAAATTGTGTCAGGGGGCTTACAGAGCTTCACACATTAAAGGGGAACTACAGTCTTATCTTTTTTAATTCATAGGGCTGATGTGCATATTCTCAACTGCAGCAGCCTGGATCTAACTAGCAGCCTTGTACTTCCAAGCAGGACTGGACTGTGATTCAAAATAGACCCTGGCATTCCTAGTGCACAGAGGACCAAACAGCCCCCCACCAGCCCTCTTAAAAATCTTACAGCAGCCCCTCTGGCACTTGCGTGAACCCACAGATTGCCAGTCCAAGCCTGCCTCCCAGATATGTATTGTTTGAAATTATATAAATGATCATTAAAAGGGTTCGCAAAGCCACACGTTTTCAAATTTTTTAAGTTAATTTGTAATTGCTATTGGAAGCAGCCTCTGTCTGTCCCTTGCTATTCTTTACACTTCTGGTTCTGACCATTGAAACAATGCAGCAGAAAGCAGCTAATTAATAGACCAGTGAAAAAGCATGCAGGGTCAGACTGGCCTGCCGGGGCCCCGGGAAAAAGCCCGGTGGGCACTTAGGCCCTAATAATTCAAAATCAGTGAGGTCTGGGTGAACACTTAAGCAGGCATTGTGGGCCGGCAATTTTCTTCCGCCCATAGTTGCTGCCTCCTGCCAGTACCTCTAGCTGGAGCCGTGCTAATCCTGTATACCACGTGAATCTTGCTATTTGCCTGCACTTAAATTTTACGTTATTGGCAGGGAGGCAGGCAGGGAAGCAGCGCAGCTAACGTACAGCTTTCCCGGCTTGCGCATTCTTTTAGGTGCGGCTCTGTCTACACTGTGGAGCCCATTTTGGAATGGTGGTGGTACTGACTGTGGCCTGCAGCAAGTGTGATCTTAAAGTTTAACAGCACCAGCACATCAAAACAGTTGCAGCTGCCATAGACATCAGAACAGGGTGGGGCCATGGGCCCCCAGAACTTTTTTCTGGCAGAGAGTTATCAATGTCGCACCCTCCCATTGTCATGCTGCTCCCTTTGTTGGCATAGGAGGGGGGCCCTGGGCCAGCAGCCCCAGAGGGCCCAAGCCCCCCCCCCAGTCCGACCGTGAAAGCATGTCAAATATCACAAGGAACTCAAGTCTTAGCTGAAGGAGATCTGGCTTCTGCTACATTGTTCCAGTTGTCAGAACCAGTAGGGAACAAAGAACAGCAAGGAAA
This sequence comes from Xenopus borealis, assembly GCA_024363595.1. Classification (NCBI taxonomy): domain Eukaryota; kingdom Metazoa; phylum Chordata; class Amphibia; order Anura; family Pipidae; genus Xenopus; species Xenopus borealis. The sequence goes on from CM044447.1 coordinate 31,028,541, forward strand.
AAAAACAGATGCTACTTTAAATAGTAATTGCATTTACAAACAATTTTAATCATTAGGCAATTTTTGGGGCATTATATGCTATTCAACCTTTATAAATTCTAGGTCACTGTGAGGTTAGCCAATGAGCTCTTCGGGAAAGGTGGTAAGCCTTTAAGTAGACAATATATAAACATTTGTAGCACAAATATATACTATAGACAGACTGATTTGTGAAGTAAAGTATGCAAGAGTGGAGGACTGACGCACATCGAAACTGAACAGGATGAAACAGCTCCCTGTTACGTACCAATTAAGTGTCCCACAGGAGTGCTAAACGGATCCTTGGAACTCTTCCCAAAAGCCATGACAGTCAACCACCGATTTCCTCCTATCCGGGAAGCATTCAGCAGACAGATATTTAAATGTGAATAAATGGGAATCCAAATCCTTGGAATAAACTAGTTTCTGTGTTTGCTGTTTCCATGTAATCTCCAGATGAGACCTAAAGGTTTTCCTTGCTAAAGGCAGAGCATTCACCCATACCTGTGTCAGGAGAAAGGGCAGGGCTATGGGGAGGGGCTTAGTGCAACAGGATCTCGGCAAACAGCCACAGGTGCGATTAGGCTCAGAGATTGTGGACTGTGCCTGTCATGTGACACATGTGATGATAATAACAAGGCAGGGAGAGGGCTTTGCACAATCTTCTTAACCTTCAAAGCAAAAACCCTGTACTACTGTATCGACTGAATTAAAGGAGAATTATTTACATAAACATGTTATATACACATTATTTAAATAACGTAATAAAATGTATAAATAGGAAACAATTGCAGCTCACCTTTAGGGTAGGGGCAGAAGGGCAGATTCGGGGAGATTTAGTCACCTTCTGCCGGGCGACAATTTGCCCGAACTGCCTTTCCCCTGCTTTCTGTCCGCTGTATTGAAGCCTGTGCTAATGCACTCACAGCGCTTTATGAGGAAATTTTGGGTGACTTCAGAAATCAAAGCACCGCGAGTGCATAAGCGCAGGCGATTCCTCATTGTAGCACATGGAAGATTGTCACCAGGCGAATAAATCTCCCTGAATCTGCTCATCTGCCCCTACCCTTATGGGGCAGATTTACTATGTGGTTTAAAAAAATGGAGGGATACTTCGCCACATATCACAAGTTTTGCCATGTAAAAATTGTATAATATTTTGTTTTTTCTTACAGTGACTTATACCCCAAACAATGTAAAATAACTGTGGCAAATTTGGCTTTTGCATGGCATAATAAAACACAATTATTTTACGTAGCTTTTTACAGGTTTTTTTTGGCGATTTTAATTTTACACAGCATAATAAATATTACCCTAAGTATGTGGTCAACTCACCCCTGTTGTATGGTAGTTAAATCACTGTCAGTCTTCTGCCAGTGTAGCACAAAGGTTATGTGTATAGTATGTGATACAAGGCATAACTGGCACAATTTGTGGAACCCCTGCATTTCATGACAGTCACAGTGTATGCCCCCTTGCATTTCATGACAGGTTTTGTATGTGCCCCCCCCCCCCCCCCTCATTTCATGACAGGCACAGTTTGCATCACCTCCCCATTTCATAACAAGTTCTGTATGTGCCCCCCTTCATTTCATGACAGGCACCTCTACATTTCATGACAGGAACAATGTGCAACCCCCGCATTTCATTACAAAAACAGCATGCAGCACCCGTTTCTTTTTCTTTTTTTATTCAAAGTTTGTACAAACCAATAACACAGTGTTAAATTTCACAAAGCATTTTACATTTGTCCATTTATCCGGTATATAATCCAGTATTGTAGTTAAGTTTACAGTTATCAGGTGTTGTGAGGAGAAGATATTGTAACAGTAGCATTGTGAGGAGGAAAAAAATTAGAGTACATGAAAACAGAAGGATGAAGTAGAAGACAAATGAAAAAACTAACCAAATTACAAAAAAAAAAAAACATTCTGTGTGGAAAAATAGACTTTTGTATACTGTATGTATACTATTAGGCCTATAACGCATGTCAGAACGTGTAGTTCAGCCTTCTATGGGCTATATATACAGTTGTGCTCATAGTTTACATACCCTGGCAGAATTAATGATTTCTTAACCATTTTTTCAGAGAATGAATGATAACACAAAAACTTTTCTTTCACTCATGGTTAGTGGTTGGCTGAAGCCATTTATTGTCAAACAACTGTGTTTACTCTTTTTAAATCATAATCACTACACAAACTACCCAAGTGACCCTGATCAAAAGTTTATATACCCTGGTGATTTGGCCTAATAACATGCACACAACTTGACACAAAAGGGTTAGAATGGTTGTTAAAGGAAACCATCTTCACCTGTGATCTGTTTGCTTGTGGGTGTGTATAAAAGGTCAATGACTTTCTGGACTCCTGACAGACCATCGCATCTTTCATCCAGTGCTGCACTGATGTTTTTTGGATTCTAAGCAAAGGAATTGTCAAACAATCTGCGAGAAAAGGTAGCTGAACTCTCAAAGGAATTGAGAATGACAAACAGCAGTGTTCAAACTCTGATAAAGAAGTGGAAAATTAGGGGTTTTGTTGAAACCAAACCAAATAAAACAAAAATTTCAGCCACACATGCCAGAAAAATTGTTTGGGGTGCAAGGAAAAACCCACAAATAACTTCAGGTGAAACACAGGACTCTTAAAAAATGTGGCTTTTTCAAGATGCACAATAAAGAGGCACAAAAGATGGGCTGCATGGTCGAGTTTCCAGAAGAAAGCCATTACTACGCAAATGCCACAAAATATCCTACTTACAATATGAAAAACAGCACAGAGACAAGCCTCAAACTTTCTGGCACAAAGTCATTTGAATTGATGAGACTAAAACTGAACTTTTAGGCCACGACCATAAACGATACATTTGGAGATGAGTCAAGGCCTATGATGAAAGGTACACCATTCTTACTGTGAAACATGTTGTTGGATCGCTGAAGTTTTGGGGATGTGTGAGCTACAAAGGCACAGGAAATTTGGTCAGAATTGATGGCAAAATGAATGCAATAAGTTATCAAAAAATACTGGACTCATTTGCACTTATAAGCCTAGAAGCTGCGCATGGGACGTACTTGGACATTCCAACATGACAATGATCCAGAACACAAGGCCAAGCCGACCTGTCATTGGCTACAGCAAAATAAAGTGAAGGTTCTGGAGTGGCTATCTCAGTCTCCTGACCTCAATATCATTGAGCCACTCTGGGGAGACCTTAAACGTGGTTCATGCAAGACATTTATGGGAACTGGAGGCTTTTTGCCAGGAAAAATGGGCAGCTTTACCGTCTGAGAAGATAAAGAGCCTCATCCACAACCACAAAAGACTTCAAGCTGTCATTGATGTTAAAGGGGGCAATACACAGTATGGTCATTTGGGTACTTTGTGTAGTGATTATGTTTTAAAAAGAGTAAACACAGTTGTTTGGCAATAAATGGCTTCAGCCAACCACTAACCATGAGTGAAATAAAAGTTTTTGTGTTATCATTCATATTCTCTGAAAAATGGTTAAGAAATCATTAATTCTGCCAGGGTATGTAAACTTACAGTATGAGCACAACAATATTCCCTCCAGGGTAGCCAGGTAGATACATTGTCAAAATAATTATTGTGTGTTGTTGCCATTATCTTCTGCATATTGCAATCATTTACAATTGTTTTCAGGGATCAAATTTCATCTTGATTAATACTTTTTAAGAGTATATAATTAGCTCAGATTCTCAGTGTATTTCATGACAGACACAGTGTGGCACTCCTTCATTTCATGACATGCAATTTGTCTTCCACTCATAAATTTCATGAACCTGCCATAGAAGCATTCATGCGTGTGCATGCATGAAAACTCAATAAAGATAAATAACTTTGACGTAAGTGCTATTTTATGAGTTAAATTTGTTTATTAGTTTTTTTTTATAGCTTTTGCATTTATTTAAGTAAAACACCATTTCCCAATGGGTGCTATCTTTCATAGTGATCAAGTACATCCAACTGATATGTATTTTTAAATGACAGCTTTCAGTATTGCTTCATGCAGACTTCCTTGGATAGAAATGATAGGACTTTTCTACAGAGGAAGAGGGAACACCACAACTCAGCTTGTACTTTTCGGGGGCCACCCTCATTTAACCCTCTTACCCTGTCACCTGCAGTAATAGGCCCAGGCCTGGACTGGCAATCTGTGTATTCGGTCAAATGCTGCTCACCTAAAAAATGCTAATTAGGTCTGTCTTTAACATGTAAATTAACCATTCACTTCAGAAATGTAAATGAGATGTCCATAATTGCCAGCCACAGCTAAGCCAATGCCTGCATTTGTTAGTGCTCATGTCTGTACTGACAAATGGGTGGAACCAGGAATTCTGACCAACTTCAGTTAGTAATATTAGAGTTGCTTGCTATATACCCAATCCCTTATGCTTATGATAGGTATGTTGGCAACATGAGGATCCATGCTCAGAACAGCCACTTCAGCCTGTATATGTTACACTGTGATATGTAGCATTAATTGCATGAGACAGACTAGTCTCTGCTAGTGATGGGCGAATCTCACCCGTTTCGCTTTGCCGAAAAATTCGCGAATTTCCAGCGAAATTCGCGAATTGACGAAAAAATTCGCGAAACGAGTCGCGCAGCGTTTTTGACACGCGGCGCTTCCGTGGCGTTGCGTCATTTTGCAAAGTTTTCCCTATATGTGTTATATCTAATTTAAAGTGATACTGACACTTAAAAAATGAATTTTAACATATGAATGTACATTAAATATTACCTATAGGTCATGTTGATGATTTTTTGCTGAGGTTTGTTTTTGTATATAATCGTCGGTTGAAGTTCTTAAGCCTGACTCTCTGACGCTGGGACTTTGCCAACCTGACTGTCCTATCTCAGCCTGTTATTTACAGTTTCTAATGCTAACTGACTCCTGCTGCACAAATATGGCAGCCCCCTCATACAGGAACATGGGGGATCAGACAGGTAATGTAAAAGCATAATTCAAATACTTTATGGCAAAGTTAGAAGTAGCTTTCAAAGACAATATTATAATAGATGTAAAAAAAAGAGTTTAATTTCAGGTGTCAGTATCTCTTTAAGGGATAATAGCATAGAGCTGCATCAGACAGCCTGAGCATGAGATAGCTCACGGCTAGAGGAGAGTGTTCGTGAAAGCAGTACCTTGAAGAGAGCATTTTAATGCAAAAAAAAATATTTTAGTGGAGAGAGTAGAAAGATGGCAGATATGAGGAGTGAGAGACTTCTAAAAAGATCAAGAAGTTCAGAGAACTTCATAGGTACAGTTTAACAGACATCCCTGTAGAACATTTATTAAATAACTTTACCATTAGAATTGCCTTATATAATTGGTAGTTGGCTGCCGTTTATGAGTATAAGTATATATATATAAATATATATCTGCAAAATAAAGTCCATGCACTCAGCCTACTGAAAGTTTGCTTGTATCACCTTTACTTCCACCCACAGACAGTTCCCAAATAAAGAGGCTATACATACGCTTGCCACTTTCAGCTCCCCTTGTTGGATCATGATGCCAGGGTTGGGTGTTGGAAGCCCCCCAATACATTTTCTAACATCAAGCTACTTCACTTTCAAACTAAGACCCCTTCTTTGGACACATCAAGTATTTGCTAAAGTTGGTAACTGTTTATAAAACACATTCAAGTAAAATACAAAACAAAATGATGCAGTGTACAGTGAAAACACTGACACAAAACTGTACATAGGTATCTTGTTGAAGTGGTTGAAATTCAGTGTATATATCTGCAAGGTTATGTCTTAAAAATTAACTTTCAAATTCTGCACTTTTCCAGTCTGCACTGTATTACTTACCCCATAGGTCCACTGTAGGTGGACCTATTCTAAGCAACTTTTCAATTGGTCTTCATTATTTATTTTGCATGTTTCTTACAATAGAGATCACCCTTCCAATCGTAGCCATTTTCATCCTGCACTTGGCTGCCATGCATAGTTTTAACTGTCTATTCTTTTTATGTGAATTCTTTAGGGGTGGGTTGTAAGTTCTTGTAAAGAACAAGCATATCTATAGTACTTTAATTTTAGGAAGAAAAAAATGTGTTTCCACTTAGGAAAAAGTAAAGCCTCATCTTAAATTTGGTGGGTAATATCAGTACCTTGTAAAGTATAGATAATGGGGACAATATTAATCATGGTGAATGGGAGATTTTAGTTATGAACCAATTTACTTTGGGGTTGTTTTCAATAGAAATGGGGATTATAATAATTTAAATAATGTATTTGAGAAATACAAAACATATTCAAATCTATTACTTAATGGATCTTTTCAGGCAGAATTATTGCAGTATTTTTTTTAACAATTTCTCAAAAAATACCAATATATTAATAGAGCATCGTTTTTATAAATGCCAGGTCTGGATTGGTAAGCAGACCCTTAAGGACTGACTGAAATAGAAGGACAGGGGACATGACAGGGCAAGGAAGGGGACCCGAAGCCAAGAAAGGGTTAAGGGAGAGCGAGTCCGGGGAAGGGGAGGAGCTAGGAGGAGTAAGGGCTAGAGAAAAGGAACGCACGGGAAGGGAACAGCGCCATTTTGTAATTACAGCAAGTATTACAGCAGCAGCCTAGCAATGGAGTCAGCAATGGCTAGCATAAAGGAAGCGTTGGCGGGGCAAGAAAGTGAGCGGTACAGAAAGGAGCTGCAGGAGATGTTGTCATCGGGTCGACAAGAGGATGGGGCAGAGAAAGTCAGAGAAGCGGGCGGGAACACAGCAAGACGGACCACGAGGTGGACAAGGCCGCCAGAACGTTTAAGTCCGGGCACCGCGAACGGCAACAGGAGGCAGAGAAGCCCGTCAACAGCAGCACGGGAGAGGGAGTGGGCGGAAAGGCAAACGGCAGAGCAGACGGGAACAGCAACAAGGGCAGCGGCAAGGAACGATGCATCTGGACCGGCCAGGCAAGTAAGGGCCCCGGGTACAAGGTACACAAAAGCAGCAGCTAAGGCACCGAGCGGAAGTACAGGGAGAGAGACAGAAGCAGCTGGCAGGATGGGAAGGGGAGAGAGAGAGGAGAGTGATGCAGGCAGAAGACAAGTGGGAGAACGGCAATCTGGGCCCAGGGTGGAACGGAGCGGGCCCACAGCATGCACCCCGGGTAGGTCACGATGGGGTAGGGAGGATACAAGGGGAGACCAGTCAGAAAGGAGCTGCTCCAGAGGAGGATCAAGGAACAGGAGCAGGGACGATTGGAGGACAGAGAGGGCACGCAACAGCAGGAGCACAAGGGGGAGCCCAGGGAAGCAGCCAAGACCACGGGCTTGAAGCAGGGAGTTGCAGTCTAGGCTCTCCAAGAGACAAGGGAGGGACAGAAGCAGGAGCAGGTCAATGCTCAGGAGGGCAGGTGCTTCAAGAGGAGCAAGCCCTCAACTTAGCATGGCTAGAGGGATCGGAGGGCAAGGCACTACATGTTGCAGCTGTGTTTCCTCATGCAGATCCAGGGAATCAACACAGGAGAGGAGGAGCGACATACCAAAGAGGGCTACAAACGAGCGGGAAGTCGGGGAAGAGCGGGCCAGCAACTTACCAGAGAACAGGAATGGATCAGCAGTAGCAAGCAGCACGGTCCGGGAGGGACCAGGAACAGGTACAATGGGAGTGGCGGGCAAAGAGAGGGAAAACCTATTGGAAGGGTTGAAGGGTTTCTTGGCCAGCTGGGAGGGAAAGCAAGCAACACCAAAAGGAGTAGGAAAAGTATGGGAAGGGGAACAAAGGGAGCCAGTAGCCAGAAAAGAACCAGTAGCGGGGTCAACAGGTAAACAGGCGGTCAGCGAAACACCAATGGCCAATGGTGGGGGGACCCCGGGCGCAACCACAGGGGAGATAGGCAGTGGAAACGACTTGGCGAGGGAAAAGGAGAAAGCAACTATCTTAGGAGGAGTGGCTGAGGCAGCAAGGCAGAATTCATATGTATCGTTTGCAGGACCAGTAGGGGTGCATTTGAAAAAGGAGACAAAAGAAAAGATATGGAAGGGTGAATTTGTTGAGATATTTTCATTATTAACGTTAGAGGAAGCGGTAGAAATGAAAGAAGACGACAAAAAAGAAGGAAAAAAGGAGGAAGAGGAAAGAGCCAAAAGATACAGGTTGACTCCCAAAACATTCGGAAAATGGCTTAGAGCCTTCTGCATATTGGCAGGGGTTATAGGGGAAAAACATCCCCAGAAATGCTCAGCATTGTTCTGCTATTTAGACGGGATATGGGAAGCTTTTCGGATTTATGGGGGCTTAGCGTGGTGGCAGTACGATGAGCAATTTAGGCAGCGGTTAGCGGCAAACTCAGAGATGCGATGGGACCAATTGGACATGACGCTTTGGATGAGATTGATGTTGGCTCAAAAAGTATCCCCCTTTCCCCGGCCCGCTGGTGGGGCACAATCAGGTTCCTCATCGGCGGGCCACAAGATGGGCTTTTGCTGGCTCTACAACGAAGGGCAATGCAAGTGGGGCGCGGCATGTAGATTTAAACACGAGTGTTCCAGTTGTGGAGGCAACCATTCATACAGTCGGTGTTTCAAGAAAGGCAGAGGGGGAGCAAAAGGGGAGCAAAAGGTGCTGAGGCTGGAAAAGGGGAGGACGTCAGTGAGACTAGAAGGGATGCTTCCTTGGATAAGAATATACGGTAGGCGGGAAGACGCGGAATTTTTGAAGGAAGGTTTTCAGGTAGGGTTCAGGATACCTTTTCAACCAAGGGAAGGCACACGCCAATCTGAAATCGGCGTATCAGAACCCAGGGGTGGTGCGTCAAAAGCTAGACAAGGAAGTAGAATTAGGACGGATGGCGGGTCCCTTCGAGGAGCCTCCATGGGACAATTTGCGGATCTCCCCACTAGGGGTGGTCCCCAAAAAAGAAAAAGGCAAGTTTCGGATGATACATCATTTATCGTTCCCGAAAGGAGGATCCGTGAACGATGACATCAGTCCGGAACTTGCTTCAGTGTCATACACGTCCTTTGATAGGGCATTGGTAAAAGTGCAGGGGGCAGGCAAGGGCGCATTAATGGCAAAGGTGGACGTGGAGGCGGCATTTAGGTTACTGCCCATCCACCCAGACTGTCACCACCTATTGGGCTGTGCCTTCGAAGGGAAGATTTACATTGACTTGAGCTTACCAATGGGTTGCTCAATTTCGTGCGCGTATTTCGAACGGTTTAGCACGTTCCTAGAATGGGTGGTAAGACGGAGGACCGGGTCCAACGGATTAGTGCACTGGATGATTTTTTATGCATTGGTCCGGCACATTCGGAAGAATGTGCCTTCTTGTTGCAAGGGGTGCAGGAGGTGGCCAACGAGTTTGGGGTCCCGTTAGCTCCAGATAAAACAGTAGGGCCGACTACGCAAATTAGCTTCCTAGGCCTAGAAATAGATTCAAACGCAGGGCTGACTAGGCTGCCGGAAGACAAGTTGCAGGATTTGCGACAGGTAGTCAAGGGGCTCAAGGGGCGGCAGAAAGCCACCTTGAAAGAGATACAATCTTTGTTGGGTAAGCTGAATTTCGCTTGTCGGGTGATCCCAATGGGGAGGATATTTTGTCGACGGCTAGGATTGGCCATGGCCCGTGTGAAAAAGCAGCGCCACCACATCAGGTTGACTAAGGAGGTTAAAGGGGACTTGGAGGTGTGGGAACGTTTTTTAAAAGAATTCAATGGGACAGTCCTTTTTCAAGGCTCGGATATGTCTTGCAAAGAAATACAGTTGTTTACAGACGCGTCAGGGGGCGTAGGTTTTGGAGCATACCTGGGAGGACAGTGGTGTGCGGAAAGGTGGCCAGAGGAGTGGGTGCAGTCAGGGATAGTGAGGAACCTGTGTTTCCTGGAACTGTTCCCAATATTAGTAACAACTTACGTGTGGGGCACAGAGATGGCAAACAGGCGAGTGGTTTTTCGCTCAGATAATCTTGGGGTGGTACAGGCAATCAATCGGCAGTCGGCCAGCTCTCCTGAGGTGGTGAGATTATTGAGGGCCTTGGTATTACGCTGTCTGCAGATTAATTTGAGTTTTCGTGTGGTGCACGTCCCAGGAAAGTTAAATATCATTGCTGATGCACTTTCCCGTTTCCAGTGGGAGCGTTTTCGGCAGGCGGCACCAGGAGCGGAGAAAACAGGGACCCGCATGCTGGTTGGTCTATGGCAGATCGGGACGGGAGACTTGGCGGGTTGGTGAAGAGGTCCGTAGCAGACAGCACATGGGCAGCTTATCAAAAAGTTTGGAAAGAATGGGACAGGCTAGCTGAATGGTCCGGTGGGAATTTTTCGCTAGCGGACAGGATGGACGCATTACTATGGTGGGTTTTTTGGGAAGTGGAAATGGGGAAGTCGGTGGCGAGCCTAGAGAAGGGACTGGCAGCTCTGGCGTTCTTATTCAAGAGTCGGGGATGGGAAGATATCACTAAGGCCTTTCAAATCAGGCAGGCCCTTAAGGGCTTCAGGAGAGGAGACGCAAGAGTGAGTGACACTAGGAGGCCAGTGTCAATGGAAATTCTACAGGGACTTCAGGAAAAGGTGGAAGGATTGGTGAAATCCCCCTATGAGGCAAGACTATTCCAAGCAGAATTCGCTTTGGTGTTCTTTGGGGCGTTCAGAATAGGCGAGTTGGTGAGTCCAAGCAAGGCAAAACCAGGGGGCCTCAACATGGGGGATGTCGAAATAGTAGCTCACGGAGTGCAGATACATTTGAGGTGGTCAAAAACGGACAAAAGTGGAAAAGGAAAATGGATTCAGCTAGGGGAGCTGGATGGGGGGGCAGTCTGCCCTCGGGGCTGCCTCCAGCGTTTTTTAGAGGTGCGACCAAACAGGGAAGGGTCGCTGTTGATACACAAGGATGGGGTACCGTTTGCCAGATATCAGTTTTTGAGGGTTTTCAGGTGGGGCCTGGCAAAATTGGGAAGAATACCGGAGGAATATGGGACCCATTCTTTTCGAATAGGTGCAGCCACAGAGGCGGCTAGGGCAGGCCTGAAGGAAGAGACAATTAAAAAGATAGGACGTGGGAATCCAGGCGATTTAGAAGTTACATTCGACCCCTTTTATTATAACCAGGAAAGGGACAACAAAGGGCAATCGCTCAAAGCAGGAGAAGTTACATATTGTAGTTTGTTGAATGTTTCATTTTTTAAAGGTCACAGAAGAATGGTATGGCTGATGGGCCATTCCTACATCCGGAGAGCTGCACAGAGAGCCGCAGTTCGGAGAGAGGGATTGCAATTGGGCTTTCCAGAAGAGAGAGTGGTGCTCAGATGGTTTGGTTTCGGGGGGCTCTTGTGGCCAGGTGTGATGGATAAGGTAACGAGATTGGTGAGCTTGGAAGGTAAACAAGATGTATTAGTGCTACATGCAGGGGGTAATGATATGGGGGTAATGACACAAAGGGATCTGGTAAGGATGATGAAACAGGATGTGGATAGATTGAGGTCAATGATCGGAGGAGTGGTGATAGTATGGTCAGAAATGGTGGGTCGACTGACATGGAGATGGGCGCGGGATTGGGCGGCCATGGAGAGGAGCAGGCAGAAATTTAATAAGTTAGTCGGTGCTTTCATAAGACAGTCAAAGGGGATTGTGGTAAGGCATAAAGAATTAGAAAAGATGGAGACAAGGTATTATGCGGGAGATAGAGTGCATTTGTCCGAGGTCGGAATGGATAGGTTCAACGCAGATATGGCGGACGGGATTGAAAGGGCCCTGCAGCTAGATGGGGGAGCATCCCCGGCATAAGGTGTCATGCCGGAATGCCCGTGGCGGAAGTCGGATAGGTAGTAGGCTAAGGGTGATGGTGATTGGTCACTGTTTAAAGGAGTGGGACAAAGAAAATGACTCGTCCCAGGATTGGGACAGAGGACTGGCAAGTGGGTCTCCACAAGAGCAGCCTTCAGCAGCTAACGGGGGATGATAGACTCCACTGAATAGTTATTTAAGGTTAACGAATTGGAAATGTTAAGAGACAGTATGTTAACTGTGTTAAATAAATTGGCTGCGGCCTTTTCAATCCACAAGGAAAGTGTATGTGTGTCATTACGAAAGGGGGGTGTAAAGGGGGGAGGGTCCAAGGCTTGACGCTGCCCATGTCATGGAGTAGCAAACCCTATAGGCATGCCCTAGAGTCATCACTTTTACTACATATGTTATTTTATTTACACACACACACATATTGTATCTAAGTTTGGTGATTCTCTTTTACTGTACAAACGCTTCATAGATGATATACTAATAGTGTAGCGTGGGAGTGAATTGGAGCTGATGGACATGGTAGAAAACCATAAACTTAAGTGTCCTATTAGATTTACAGTCACACACAGTTTGCAACAGATCCAGTTTTTGGATGTTGAAATAATTAAGAGAGATAAAGGATTGGGTATTAGATTATATTGTAAACCCACGGATAGAAACACTTTATTGTATTCAACTAGTTTCCATCCACCTAGCTCTAAGAAGTAGGTCCAATTTTCACAATTTCTTCGCACAATTTGAAATAATTCTGATGGGGAAACATGCGAGATTCAATTACAAGATACATTTGAACGCTTTAAGCAAAGAGGCTATGATCATTCTGCATTACTTATATCCCTTGCTAAAGCACGGGAATATATAACACATGACAAGGTTTTGTCTCATAAAGAAATATTGTCGACAAATCATACTGACCTCACGCTACACCACTGGTTCCCCTATAGTTAAAACTATTGTGGATAATCATTGGCCAACCATACAGAGCGATAAGAATTTGTCAAAATATCTGACTGGGAAACCAATGTGGGGATTTAAGTGTGGCCCTAACTTGAGGGATTTGTTAATGAAGACGGAACCCCATTAAATGCTACTATGAATCACAAAAAAGTGTTTTAGGAAAACTATACCCCCGAAAACAATGTAGGTCTCTATAGAAAGATATTGCCTAAAACAACTTATATGTAAAAACTTCCACTTGGCACGCACACCACGACTCAGGAGGATAGGGTGAATAAAAGGCTTTTTATTTCCCAAATTGCAGCTTTCCCAACGCGTTTCGTGTGACCCCACACGTATTCATGGGAACATTTTAACATTACACTCATTTCCTTTAAAAAGTCTTTGGAGCTCATATCACTCTTGACGTATTTCCTCCTCTGTATACCCTTTTGGGAACATAAGCACTTTAACATTGTTAAATACTGAAAGCGCTAAACATATCGCTAAACATATTAAGAATAAAGGTTCACTTTTGATATATTCAAATCCTTAGCAAATTCATCCATATTTAAACAAATTCATCAATATTGAGACATATTTTATACATACTTTGTTATAATCAATTCATTTCAATTCATTACATTCCAATTAAATCAGTTTTAAAACCCTTTCAGTATTTAATTTTTATTACCTAGTGTGACTCGCATTATTGGACTGGTTTATTAATTGTTCGTTTTAAATTGCTACACTAGCTCTCTTTGTAAGTGATTTATTCTATCCGTTACGTTTGTTTCTAATTATTTCCCCTGCTTTCACGCTTCTTCCTATTTCTCAGTGAGAAGGGAGGGAAAGAAAGAGAGGAGATGGTAAGATTGTATCGAGTTAGGAGAGGGGAAAATCGCACCCACGTACGCCAACCTATACATGGGTTGGTGGGAAGAGGAGCACATGTATGGAGGCAGTAGGATTGACACGGGGCCTATCATCATGTACAAAAGGTACATCGATGACCTAATATTTATATGGAAAGGTGACGGGCATAGTTACACTACATTTTTAAGAAATTTAAATAATACACAGCTTAATTTGCAGTTCACGGGAGAGTATCCATCATGAAATGGTGGTTCAAGGCAAAAGACGTAAAAGGACAATATTTACTTAAATATATATACCAGGTAGGTAAGATTCTTTAATATGTCACTTAATTTGATATAAACTGTTGCTCAAGTAATCATTTTGGGGGTATAGTTTTCTTTTAAGAAGGGCTGCTATAAGTGTGCAGGTTGTATCATGTAGATATATGACAGCTGGCAAATCATTTTGTCATCCACATTCTGGTAAAGAGATACATATTAAACATAGGATTACCTGTAAAACAACACGTTATTATATATTATAACCTGTCCATGTGGTCTAACCTATGTTGGTAAAACTCAAAATACATTACGAAAAAGGATGGGAAACCATAGGTCTTCTATTCAACAAGCGTTGGAAACTGGTAAATCTGATCTACCCCATCTAAACATTTTTTATTAAAGGGTCATAGACTCCCAACTTTGAAATTTATGGGTATTGATATAATACTGTAACTAAATAGGGGTGGAGACTGGGACCGCATGTTATTGCAAAAAGAAGTTTATTGGATTAAAATGTTGGACACTGTTGCCCCACGTGGATTAAATGAATATTGCTCTTTTACTCCCTTTTTAAACATTAGATGAAAATTATTGGCTCCTTATTTAACGTAACTTTATTGCCTAAGGTCTACTGAAATAGATAATCTCTACTACTATTGTTATTTCTTAAATGTATATAGAGTGTTTTTAAACATTATTATCATGTAATATTATATATTTATATGATATACAGCACTTAATTGCGTTCATACTATATTTTGGACTTTTTATATTTGTCTTTCAGACCAAGGTTTTGGAGAATGCACATCAGTTGATTTAATGTTAACTTATTGATTAATATACACACCTGTTAAAATGGGCGTGACTTGGTGATGGTTGTTTTGTAGGTGAGTCTATAAATTGCATTCACTTGTCTGTTATTGCATCTTCATAAAGGTCCACGGTGAGGACCGAAACGTTGATCTAATAAATTATTAACTATTTCATGATAAATCCTGGTGTGCAGCAGCACTTTTTATAGGTGGATATTACATTTCTGTATTGCACCTAGGTATTCATTTCTATGTGTGTGTGCCCTAGCCCTCATATATATATATATATATATATATATATGTGTGTGTGTGTGTTGTTGCGTACACAATTTTAGTATGGCTGTTTTCTCTACCATGAGGAGGGGGCAGGAGGAAGAAATGATGGGCTTGAGCCAGGAGACCTGTCCCACTCCAGATAAGGAGTTACATACTCCACAAGAAGCTTGGACAAGGGAGTTCTGGCAATGTGAGCAATCCAATGGATTTATACATTTATTGAATGTCTCAGTTGTGAATAAAGGCTGGCCAAGTTGGGGTAATTTATAGTAAAGAAAAGGCACTTAAATATGGTAACTCTGTGATACTATATTTGCCACTACATCCTTCCAGCAGCCATTTCCTTCAAATATTGATTTTATTATGGATTGTATGTGAAATGCTCTCCCTGAAGTGGTTGTAACAGAAAATACAATAGATAGTTTAAAGAAGGGGGTGGGTGGCTTTGAATCAAGTGAGAAAATAGAGGGTTAGTGACATTAACTAATGCAAAGTAGATCCAAGTAAGTGGTCTGAAAATCAAAACTAGAATAGTTCTGAGATATGGGGCATATTAAAACATTTAACAATAAATAAACCTAAAATGATTGTTCTGCCACCGATATAGATTAATCAGTTTAGTTAAGACCAAAAACAAGGTACTGTTTTATTATTACACAGAAAAGGACAATCCTTCAAAGTATAAGAAATAAAAATTTATGTGAATTGTATTTATTTATTTGACCATTGAGCTCCTGCATACTATTAATACTGTCACTACATCCAGCTCATTAATACTTAATCTCTTCCCTCTATTCTCAGGTGGTGTTGGCTTAGAACTTGTAGCAATTAAAATCATGGAGAAAAGGCTGGAGATCATGGAGGAACCTCGTGCTATAAGGATTGCTGAAGGAAGTCCTTTCATTCGCTTACGTAGCATTCCAGTCAAAGGTACAAGATGGTGTCAGGGTTGCAAGTCTTCATTAGGGCAGTGATTCAGCAAATGATTGCTCAATTTATCTCAAGGGAGCACTACACAAAATATCTCATCAACTAAGGAAGAATAGCCTTCTCCTTTTTCCATATTGCCGTATGAATCGTTTTGAGATGCAGACTACAAGCATTCCCGGGACACAAGTGCTTAGTGCTCCATTATGTGCGCTAAAGTCTATTTATGCAGCAGGTTTATAGAACAAGGACTGCAGCTTGATTTGTACATCTTTATGCCATAACCATGAAAATTTGTTTACTGTTATAAATAGATGTCTTTTTAACTAGTTGCAAGCCTTCTTTGTTCTGGAGTATGCCAGTGGTGGAACCATTGAGGCCTCAATGAAAAATGGACACTATTCAACAACACCATCTTGTAAGTCTTTATAGTAACTATAAAAGAGGAGCAGAAAGTGATGCAAAACTGATTTCACGCCAAAAATGCAAAACTGATTTCACGCCAAAGCATAATTTTATATACAAGTAAATTATATTAAACAAATTATTGTGGGTAAAAAAGGTACTTTTATAAATATAAATCCCACATTGAGCTTTGTGCAACATCCACTAATATAAAATATGGACAAAGCTGTGTTCAGACACACTTTACATGTTGGTTTTATATATATATATATATATATATATATATTTATTTATTATATTTTGTGGTTAATAGCCTATCTTGCAAGACATTTTGCAACAAGTTAAATCCAAGACATGGAGGTGCCAATTTATTTCTTTGACAATCCTTATAGTATAGTGACCTCAAACCAGCAAAAACCCTGTTGCACCGATATGGACACATTAAAATATGTGATTTTGGATTGGCTGTTCACAACATGTTCAGCAACAGAAGAACCAGAGGCCGTGTCGAAACCTACAGATATATGGCTCCGCAGGTGAGAAGCCACAGAATAGTAACAGTTGCCGAGTTAGAAAACATATACTTTTGGCTATATTTAAGTAGTTTAATTAGTTTGAATTTACATATAAAAATAAATACATTTAAGAGATTCCAGTTTGGTTATTAACTATTCTTTTTGTCCCCCTAGGTCATGCTAATGGAGGCATACAATGCAGCTGTAGACTGGTGGTCACTTGGTGTTCTTATATACCAAATTACCACAGGCAGATCTCCATTTTACAACGTCATGTCCGAACAATGGTACAGGAGTCAGCTGTCAGTGATGAGCCCAATTACCCTGACTGGCTTAGTGGAAGACGTAGGGATCTACTGCAAAAGAAAAAGGCGAGAATTAATATTATATTTATATGACACAAAAGATGTGTGACCTCTTGGCTAAGATAATGGCCAGCTGGTCCCTTAGTTAGGAATAAGTATTATATCAAAGAACTGAAGGAAATAGATATGTTTATGAAGCTGAGCTACAAGAAGACTAAGACAGCTGTATATTTGAATTCTGCCATCGAATGGTAGGATATTATATTTAGTTATGTCCGTTAATTGCAGCACAAATAATAGTTTTTTTTCTTTTCTTTAGCTCTTGAAGAATAATCGACAACACTGACTTGACACCAACAGCAATATCAGGAAACATCCTTTCTTGCATCTATAGACTGGGCGAAACTGGAAAGGCAGAGGTTAATGCCCCCTATCCAGCCTCGAGTGGTAAGTTCCTGCCACACATAGAACACTGCAATGGGAATATTAGGAAACACCCTTTATTTGCATCTATAGACTGGATGAAACTGGAAAGGCAGAGGTTAAAGCCCCCTATGTAGCCTCAAGTGGTAAGTTCCCGCCACACATAGAACACTTCAACCGAAAGAAAATCAGGCATACCCACTGAAGATATTTTATTCAAAATATGCTTTGGCATTCTGTTATTTTCACTGAAAGGAAATTTTATTTTGTATCAAAACAAGTTTGTGCTTTGTTTGTTGCCATCATCTGAGAACCTTGGTGCATCCTGAAGAGCTCTCGTTATCTTTGGTGATAAAGGAAGACATTGACGTCCTTCGAGGGTTCTCCTTCCTGAGTCCCATCTGGCAGGAGTAAGCAGTGTGCTAAATCATACTCAACAACAAAACAGCCAATGCCATCAATATTGGGCATCTGCCCTAGCATGTGGAGGCCTCCACATGCCCAGAAGCCATGTGCTGCAATAGCCTGGCTGTAGCTTCAACAGGCTTTGGTGAGAAAAGATGCAGGCATTTATAAGATTACATTAGCTGTTTTGATTATATGATTATTACCGTAGGTATTGTTAAGACTTGAATGTTTTATTATCTATTATATAGATATTTGTTAGATAGATACAATTATATGATTTGTTTCCTATAGGGTTTGACATTTCAGTATATGTGTTTTGTGTGTTTGTATATGTGTTTTGTGTGTTTGTATGTGTAACATTTCAGTTATGTGGTTATTTTCTAAATATGATGGAGTATAAAATAAATCACAGTTGGTTTCATTAGAATTTAGGATTAGGGACTGCCTTTTCCTTCAACAGGTGAGGCGAATGGTGTGAGAAAATGGAGAAATGAAAGAGCTAAGGGCGTAATGATGTGTTTACTGATTGTTGTAGCAGCAACCACATGAAAAAAATTAGGGCCCGGTATGAAGAGCGTTTGAATGGGCAGTAACATGGTTGAATCATTCAACTGAGTGTGCTGTGTATGTGTTCATCTATACTATAGTCCAGATGTACTTAACTATCTAGAGCCAAACAGGGGAATGTAATAAAAGCTAGTAACGGAAAAACTATTTGCAATGCCTTTGCACAAATAAATTTAGCTTTGTGCAAATTTTAATTTAGCTTTTGCAATCCAGAAACTGCTTAGTGACCACTTCCAACAGTGGAAGTCCATATGCAAATTTTATAGTTTGCACCAATGCGCAAATGTAATAAAACTTATTACTGAAAAAGTTAAGTTGCTCCAAAAGATTACGACACCTGCAAGCACTGGAATTTAAATTTGCAATGCAATAATTGCATGATGTGGTTTTTTATTCATATTGGTAATGATTTTTCTCTTTGCAACATTAATTACATTTCCCCAAAAATGTTTTAATCTAGTCTGCTATAATATTTTACAATTGAGTGTATAATACAATACTAATATCGCTGTTCTTTAAGTATCCAAGGTGCCAAAAAAGAAGTAACAGAGAAGAACACATCTAAAGATTTAAATGAGTTAGTCAATTTTGAGTTACTTTTTAATATCATTGCCTTAGCAACCAGGGAGTGGTTTAAATGAAACTGCTATATCAATAGAACTGAATTGAAAATAAGTGATGCAGTGTTGTAGTGAGTCTGTACCTTACATCATAGAATAAAGTAATCTGTCATGCCTTATGTGTACTAAAAACTTGACACCCCCTCCAAAGGACTGCCGCAAACACAGATTTATGCAGATTTTTTTAATTTAATATTACCGGCCATTATATACAAGCCTGATAACATTTCCGGAGGAAACATTATGACTTTGGTTGGCCTTTAGAATCACTTTTATATGTTAACAATACATTATAGTCTACTCTATAAAAGAGAATAATGTAAAGATCAAAACTGTTTTATCAAAATGAGGTATGTCTTTCCATTCATGTTTGCCTTGTTTATGTGTGAGTAGGAGTTGCCATACAACTTGCTTGATGGAAAGCCTCTTTGGCCCCACCAGAGATCATTGCATCCAGGGCCCTCTCTCAAAAAATAGAATTGAGAAGGTGCTAAACATTCTAGAGGTGGAAAAAAGGAAGTGTTGATAGGAATTGACCTGGTTGGGGGGCTCTAGGTGATCCTCTGATACTCAGGAAGGCTAGTCCAACCCAGTGTAAATCTCTATTGTGAGCATCAATCTATCTAAACCAGTAGGTGGGAATATTCTATTAATATATTATAAAAACAGAAGCAATCCGTATTGTAGCTCCTTCTCTTATGTCAAAACATACTTTGTTTTGAACAAAAGAAAGGCATCTAATGCCAACCGTTGAGAGTCTGTCAAATCTGCTGATCAGTTTAATACTGAAGAGTTTTGCCCTGTATATGTCTATCTTTACTCTGAGGCTGGTGATGTTTTTATTCACTTGGTTTTGGAGCTGCCTTTTTCAATGTGTGCACATCAGGTTGTACAACTATAACTTACTTTAAATCAAAGCATATGAGTGCCAGTGAACACTGATTT
>CM044447.1:31058515-31096490 GCA_024363595.1 Xenopus borealis
AGCTTCCCATAGGCTTCTATTACAATTCCGTAGGTTCAATCTTAACTTTAAAATTTTAAATCCTTCGATCATCGAATAACTAATTGAATCACTGGATCTATTCAATATTCGATGATTGAAGAGGCCAAATATCAATAAAACTAACGAATCAAAAAATACAAAAGGTGCAAACAGTCACAACTACACCCTCACCTGTACAAATAAAGTATTTATTAATAAACATTAAAACAATATACCCGAATGTGCTGTCAAAAATCAATACATCAGCTATGAAGAGGCCACCTGCGCTTAATACAGGAATGTACAGTATGTTATGTAGGGATTTCTAAGATGTACAGTGTACTTCCTTTGCCACAACCAATTGCATTAAGTAAGATGAATATTATCCCAACAGGATCCAACTTGCTCTAACAGCTGAAGCTCACATCCCCAGACATATATATACACACAACTGCAGCCACTTTCCAACCATCCACTCAGCTTAAAGTGAATTAAAAGTCTCCATCAGTATGTGGAGGAAAGAGGTATTTATTAATAATGGAGCTGTTGATTTATCTAGATCCCCAGATTGCCTTTAGTTGACTTGTTTCCCTCAACGACTCTCTCAAAGCCTCTCTGCATTCACAATCAATTAAGGCTGCTCTCAGGTCACCACAAGCAGAATAATCCAAACTCTCTCTGTCAGCGGGGGCCAGCGGCACCCACAATTGGGGGGGGGGGGGGGTAGTCAGGATCAAGGAGGAAGCCCCTTACAGCAGAATGCAGTTAGGGTAATCCGAAAGAATAGTCTAAGTCCAGGCAAACGGGTTCAGGAGGCAGGCAGCGCAGATTCAAGTTCAGGAACAGGCAGTAGGTCATTAACAGGAAATTCAGAAAAGCAGGAACACCCAGGAACACAATAATATTGAGCTATACTCGGGCATTGAACCCGTGTCTTCAGCATCTTTTTATATTTGAATTTGTCGCCGCAATCTCTCTGGCGCAGCGGGATGACGTCACTGGCAGCGCCCTACCCACGTGTCGGGTATGGGCGCCGCCATCTTGCCTTCCGGAAAGGCTCTGGGCGGCGTTCATGACACTCTCATTTTAAAGGATATGCCTCCACATATATTTCCAACTGCAACTGGAGTCCAAAGTCTTGATAAACATATATGTATCTCAATAGGTAAGTGGCTTCTTCAGGGAAAAATATCCCATTTGAAAATCCCATAAATTATTTTGTTCTTAGATATCCCAAACATTCAGTTGTAATCCAACTAACATCAACTAAATAAACAGCAGTTCTCCATTTAGGTCATCTGGGGATAAAGTCCCCAAATTATAGATCCACTGTGCCTTGACTTCCAACAAAAGTCTATCAGTCACCACCCCCTCTTCTTGGAGAGGACTTCTTTTTTTTTTTGAATTTACCAAAACCATAGATGTTTAATTCCCCCTTGGTCCCAAAGGTTAAAATCCCTTTGCACCGAGCTCGTCATTTCCTCTCTGTATGTCACCTCGGTGTTTAAGTATTTGCTCCCTTAACCTTCGCTGTGTCTTTCCTATATACCTAATGCCAAACCCACACTGTAGCAAATAAATGATCCCCTTTGTGTTGCATTTTTCCAGGGTTCTGCGTTTTATCATCTTGCTTCCACAGTTTCTAAACATTCTACATTGAACCATATATGCACATGCCTCAAAGTGGACACAAGGGGAATTGCTAAAGTGTATTTCTATAGGAGGTTAGCCAATTCTGGTCTGACCACTGAGGACACATTGTATGTGCTAATTTGTCTTGCGCAGATTGAGCTCTTCGGGATGTTCTAAGTACTTTTCAGTAAATACTTGCCTCACATACTCATACTGCAATAGAACCAACCACTAACTGTGGCAAAATGTGTCATAATTGATCCCAATCCTGTTTATATGTAAATATAAATCTTAACATTTTATCCCTAATTTTTTGGTTGCCTCTATATAGAAGTGAGAGGCAAACCATCTTCTTAGCACTTCTATATGCTTCAGATCCACCTACTCAGATTAAAGAACCTTTTAATCTCTAAAAGACCTCCTCCTTTGAGCAGTTGCTCCACATCCATAGAAATTACCCAACAGAGATACCTCTAATTAAAGATGGGGGTGACAATTCTCTGCAAGTAACAACAAATTAAAATGCACCATCACATCATGAGGGATTGATGAGTACAAATACTCAACATCTAGAGTCACAAACATATCATTGCCTACCTCTGTACCTTCTAGTTTCCTTGGTATATGTTGTATATGACATACTGTAGGATGGAAGTGTTTCTATTTAGGGGCAAGGCCATAGTCAATGTACCTACTAATCCATTCTGTGGGTCAATCCACTCCAGAGGAATCAGGATGTCCCAGAGGCTTGATCGACCTTTTATGGATTTTAGGTATATGATATGGAAGCATGGAATCATAGGGTGTTCCACATACAAATATGAGCATTCCTGACGATTAATTACCCAATCATAAATGCTTCATCTAAAATACTTTTTCATTTAGTCTGGACAACATGCAATCTCATATACTGGGAAGTGTGCTCAAACTGTTTTTCAGCCTCCCACATGTAATAATCCTGGCCCAGTAGCACTACATTCTGATGGCTTAATCACCAGAATATCCATATTTTGTAACTGCTTCCCTTTCACCAGTGCTTTAGATTGTAATGCCATTGTGCCAAAGCCTCAAAATACAGATTTGCATTTCATATCTCTTTCAACCAATTTCGCCAAGTGGTGTACAGCTTGCATCTCAAACAATTACCTTTTTTTTTACTCCATTACTCAATGAGGAGAATAAAAGGGGTATATCTCTACTCCAACACCCTCACTGGTAGCCTCAACATCATCATTCTTATCAGATGCTATAATGGGTCCTTCAATTAAAAGTGCCACAGGAAGCTGCCACCAGCAGCAGCAAATGACATGTGCCCCCATGTCGTCCACCTAAGGCTTTGTTCGCCTACCTGCTTTGTGTGAATTCATTCCTATCAACTACTCACATACAAAAAAATGCACACAAGACACTCATAGTGTCCCATTTACAAAAGGTTGAATTTTAGTCAAAGACTTTTTTTAAACCACAATTAAACTTGTTTTCTCTTAAAATCATGAATGCCATTATAATCTGAAAAACTACAAATATCTCTAAAACAGTTTTAAAAAGGTCCAATAAGATCAGCGCAGCTCCCTTTGACTTCTACCTCAACTATGTTAAACTGGAGAAGTTTTGTATCACACTCAAATTTTTTAGAGAATTAAAAAAAAGACTTTTTCAGAGAAAGAATATGATTCATGAAAAAAGGATATCTGAATATTAGTATATAGGCCTCTAAGAGTTTTACAGATTGAGTCACCTGTAGCGACGGGCGAATCTGACCCGTTTGAACAAAAATTTGTGAATTTTTATTTGACGTGCAACACATTTTTTCACCCCTCCTTTCATAAATGCACTTCAAGAAATACGAATGCAATCTAACAAATTGTTGGATATGTCGATATGTTTGGGGGGTTCAGAATGTGTCATCCACTAAAGGGGAATGACAGCTCAACAAGATAATACATGTCCTTCATTCCACAGGGCTGGTATGCAAATCCCTAACTGCAGCATCCTAGATATAGTTGAATTACTATTTCCTGCTTCGAACTGAATGAAATTTTTAAGGGATGACATAAATGATCATAAAGGGGGTTGCAAAGCCACATATATTTATTTTAATGAAGAAAATTAAATTCCAAGCACCAGTTCTCTACACACAATAAATCTTTTAAAATTAATGATTTTCTATTGAAAGCAATACAGTATCTGCCAGTTTTCCTGCTATTCTCTACACTGTTGATTCTGACCACTATAACAATGCAGCACAATTAACAGACCAGTGAAGAAGTACATAAGGCATTACTGGAACTGAAGTCTTAATCTGATTTTGCCACGCAATACTACAAGTTTTTTTTGGATCCTAAAAAAGCTGATCCCTATAGCTATAATGTAAAGTTGGATCGGTAAAAGTCAGATGGTATGGTTTATTCATGTGCCTACATCATATAGTTAATGTACTGTATTTCAATGAGAAGAAAAAGTCAGACACAATCAGATCTGACCCTCTAAATTAAGTGTTCAGTGACTGGTTGCATAGTCTGGGTGTGAGAATATAACATCCTGTCTTTGCTGAGGTATCCCCTGATCGGGGTCTAGTGTACCATGAAAGTGTGCCATGAGGGTTGATTGTCATTTGTTAAATGGGAAGTAAGTAGCATTTAATAAGTATGACTTTATTGCAATACAATATGTTTATATAGACATGGAATGATTGACTGCATATTTTTGGCACACATAGGGGAATTTTTGATTTGCGGTCCAACAAATTGCGTCAGTTTCTGTAAAGGGGACATTTTATATAATATTCATTTGGGCTGTAGCAAGCAATGCCAGTGAGCGGCATCAAGGGCAAATAAGGTCTTGAGCAATATTAAAAGGGTTATTCTTCCACTGTATAGAACACTGGTAAGGCCCCATCTAGAATATGCTGTAAAGTCTCCAGTGCTCAAACAGGACATTATTGAATTGGAGAAGGGCAACTAAGCTGGTAAATTGTATGGAAAATCTTAACTATGAGGAAAGACTGGCCAAGTTCGGGTTGTTGATGCTGGAGAAGAGGCACTTAAGGAGGGATACTATAATACCAGTAGGTCTTTCAAGCTCACACAAGGTCACCCATTCTGATTAGAAGAAAAGAGGTTCCACCTAAATGTCTGGAAGGGTTTTTTTTACATTGAGAGCTATGAAGATGTGGAATTCTCTCCTGAATCTGTCGTACAGGCTGAAACATTAGATAACTTTTAGGGGCAGATTTACTATTCAAATTTCGAATGATAAAAATTAGAAATTCGACCAGGGAATAGTGGGAAGGTAAAATCCTACGAATTCGACTATCGAATTCGAAGGATTTTACAGCAATTCGAATGATTGAACGATCGAACATATAAAATTTGATCGTTCGTTTGAATATTCTAACCGTATCGAATATTCGAACAATTTTTTAGCGATCAGTCAAATTTTTTATATTTGATCTTAGTATTTGACCATTGAATTTTCGAATAAAATTTAATTCGAATACTCAAATTATTCGAATTCGACTATTTGATGGTCGAATTTGCCTAATTTGCATTTTCGAATCTTTTTGAAAATTAAATTGAATATTCGAATCACTCATGTGAATTTAGTAAATCTGCCCCTAAGTGTTATGAAGCTTGGAATTTATTTTTGTGTAAATTAGCTGAGATTTGACAGAGTTTTGCAGGGTATATGTTATGGTCATAAGTCTAAGATATATAAATGGGAGGAGGCTTTCCTGCTTTTTCACTTTTTGGTTTGTTGCACTGGGCTCAGAGAAAGGCTGAACTTGGGGGTGGAGTAAGTACATTGAGGAATACATCACTAAATACAGAAATAACCGTATGGAAACAAATTTCTGAAATAAGCTTTGTACAGTTATACAGTTTGTACAGCACAGAGCCATGCAGTTCTATCACAGCTGTAATTTTGTACAAGGTGTTTTAGTGTACTGGACATGTTTATGGACACATTAGTTTCTGAGTTCAGCTACAGTGGTTTTTAGATGGGGCCTTACCAGTGCTCTATACAGTGGAAGAATAATCCCCCTTCTATGAATCAATGTCCCTTTTAATACAACTCAAGACCTTATTTTCCCTTGATGCCACTGACTGGCATTGCTTGCTACAGCCCAAATACAAACATAGAAATAGTGGCTGCTGTTTAAAGAGGACATATACTCCTCGTGTTCTTTTTTTTTTTAGTTATTATGATATTATCAGTTTTGCACCATTACCTTGCAACATGCTATCGAGACATTTTTACTGGACTCTGCTGGCCGAGTCATAGGGATAAATTAGTCTAGTTATTGAACGACGCTGCTTGGCAGGCACAAAATGTTTATTGTTTGTTGTTGAATATATGTACAGTTTCCTGCAAGATATGTTGTCAAGAAACTTTACTAACTACACAGATCTCAATGCAAGCTCTAACGGCAGTTTATCGGAAGCCAATTAACTCAACAGTGATTTCTGTGTGAGGAAACCCATGCAAACAGAGCCAGCAAATGCCATGCAAAATTGGCCTATGTTACACCATCAGCCATGACTGCAGAACTAACCTTCAAAATGTTACTTGTCCCCACTTGGGAGGCAAGTGTTGCCTCACAAGTGGGGCTGGTGCAAATCTTTAGTTGAACACACTCCTGCCCCCCCACCACCTCCAGCCACAGTCGGCTGCCCAACGCTTGCTTGTTTGTGACTGTGACTAAAGGTGGCCATAGACGCACAGATAATATCGTACAAAACGAATTTTCGTACGATATTCGGTGCGTGTATGGTGGCAAATGAGCCGACCGATATCGTCAGAAGATTAAGATATTGGTCGGCTGGTTGATCGGGCTGGACAAAAATTTTGATCGGATGCCTTTGAAAGCACCCTGACATCGGCCATTGTTAGTGCTGAATCGTCAGATACAAGTAGAATTCTATTGTTTCTACCTGTATATTTGACGATTCAGCTCAACACGTGTGTGGTGAAATGAACGATCTTTCTTGGAAAGATCTTTTCCGAGAAAGATCGTAATTGTTACGTCTATGGCCAGCTTAAGTCATAAGTGAGTGTGACTACTTTACTGTCAATAGCTGTGGGGTCTGCTGTATGGTAGTTTAACCTCTGTCAGCAGGCACTCGTCTTCTGCTAGTGCAGCACAGAGCCATGCAGTTCTATCACAACTGTAATTTTGTACAAGGAGTTTTTATGTTCTGGAAATGTTTGTGGACACAGTTTCTGATTTCAGCTAGTGGTTTAAGGCTAGTGCTCCACGTGACGGCTTTTTGCACAGCAATCTGCTTCATTTTCCCACCAAAATCACTGCAAGTGACAAGCCGACACAGTGCCTGTCGGAGCGAGCTGAAGTGAGGGGATCGGCTGTTTCCTGTGATACAGTTATACACAGGCCAAGTAACAGCTACATGTGCCACTAGCCATTTTCTATGGATGTATTATTTGTATCTATGCAGTGAGAGTCTCTTATATAGCACAGTTACATCCTGTGTCTGGTATAAGTTGTTCCTTGCTCAGTTAATATAAAGTTATTGTGCTGCCCGTTTCTGGAGCCTTGATATTTTGTCTTTTTCACCCTAAAAAAAAAAAAAAGACGCCAGCATTTTGGGACTTAGGAGTACTCTTATCTATTGTATTGAACTTCGCCAAGTCTATTAAAAGGGGTATATATTAGCAGGATGGGAGGGTTATTCTTCTCCTTTACAAAGCAATTGTAAGGCCCCATCTATAATAAGAAGTGCAGTTTTAGTCTCAAGTGATCCATACCGGGCTGCAACTTGGATGATATTTTGCGTACCTAGCCAGTAAAAAGGATACTTGATACTTATTAATAAGGAAGAAAGACAATATAAAGGTAAACTGGTGGCCACCCTAGTTTCATTCAAAAACATGTCTGATTTTTCATTCACCAGCAGAGGTTTCATTGAGATTAGGAAGGAATGAGCTGTGAGTGCTCATATACAATGGAATCTGATAGGCTTCAAACATGCCAAAAGGGGTACTGATCCATGCATATTCCAAAGTGCAAAGCAGTGGTTTCCCTTGCTGATCCTCACCTGCTACAGCTGTTAGGGTTCTCCCCCAAACCAACACCCAGTTTTAAAGGGACATATGTGTGTGTGTGTGTGTGTGTAAAAAAACATATTTCAAGAGTAAAATGTCTATGAATGTAAATAAGGCATGTCCCAGAATGGGCAGCAATAATAAAATAAATCCCATTAATTTTCTGCAGGTTGTCTGGGAATGGGGAAAATATATAAAAAAAATTCTTTTGCTGAAGCTGTTCACTGGCAATTTTTACTTTCCTTTACTTGTGTAAATGACTGTATATTGTTTATTCCAGTTAGTCAATGCTGCAGCCTGGATTCAAACCAAGCACTAATTTCTTTGCATACTGTACACATTTATTCTATGTCCAGTTACCTACAGCAACCAATCAGATATTTGCTTTTAAACAGTGAAACAATAAATGTTACTTGCTGATGGGTTTATATGAGTTACAAGAAACCACATGAGACTGAATATGTCTATATATCGCCAGAATCCAACCCATCAGGTTAATGAATCGCAAGGGAAAAGAAAATCCCCAGCTAAGAAGAATTGATAAGGTTTGTGTTTAGCACGAGCTTCCTTTCATTACAGTTCCAAACCCAGTACTTGTTAAGTTCCAAACTAATTAACACAGAAACTTATGGTCAAGAGACAAGTTCATAAGTAGTTTCAAAATATGCTAATACTGTTGAAAGCAATGCTCAATGAATGACCATTCTGTATAAACATTTCCTCTACCTTTGGTTACACAGAAAGCTTTGGTAGACTTTGTTTGTCTTCCCTACATGTTTAATTTATGGGCTAGTGGCATTGCAATATTATAGAGCTACATCAGATTCAAGTTTAACTATCACATTTTAGACAACTTCAGCATGAGAGAGCTCACAGCTAGGGGATATATTTGGTTCTAAACAGTGGCACAATTAGTGCTACTTACTGATGGATTTATAGGTTACTAGAAACCAAATGAAAAGAGAGACCTGCTGAATAAAAGCTAAATAACTTAATAACCACAAATAATAATAAATGAAAACCAACTGCAAATTTTCTCTAAATGTCACTCTACAATCAAACTAAAAGTTAATGTAACGGTGAACTCCCTGAAAGCAGCTCTGGGTGTGAGTATTTATTTTCCAAGAACATAAAAGTGCAGCTACTTATACTGCTATACAGCAGGCTTATCACAAATAAAGATTTCTTGGTTGACAAAAGTTATTGCCTATAAGCATTCAGATAAAAAAATTAATTTGTGAACATTTGCTCTTCATATATGTGTCAGTGATTTTAAAGTGTTCTCTGAAAATGACACAAAACTATATAGGTATCTTGCCGAGATTACAAATTCAATTGTCTAAGTAGTTGCTGACGGGGCCCATTTGTTAAACCTCAAATTTATTTGGTTGTGTTTCTAAACGGGAGAATTCACATTTTTCAAGGGAAAAAAATGTCTATAGAATTTTTATACTGCACCCCAAAGCTGCTTAAAATATAAAATTTCAAACCTGGCAAGGCATGTAGAAGTCAACGTTACTTCACATTGTGATCTGCGCTTTATAATCTAATAAAGTTGGGGTTTTCGTCTGATATTGAGTTTTCACAGCAACAATTCAATCACATTTCTGGAGAGTCAATCGTACAATTTGAATTTAAGCTCAATTTTGTCTAGCTGTTTTTTCGCTGACTTTTTCGAGAAAAAAATATTGATAAATGAGTTAAATTTGTGGATGGGAGATTGGTCAACATGGTGATAAAAAAATGTTCTTGCAGATAAACATATCTATAACACATGATTTACAGGAATAAAAAAGTATGTTTTCTCATAGGATTAAATATGGAATCATCTTGAATATGATGATCTCATGGCACTAGAGAATGTATAGAAAAAGGGGACAATATAAATAATTATGAATGGGATGTTTCAGTTACATGAGAAATACTAAAACGTGTAAAATCTGTATTTTTTTTTACCAATATGAATAAATAGCACATCCTTTTTGGTCCAACACAGATATAGACTGGAAAATGCAACAGGATTGTCCTGATTTATAAAACTAGAGCCATCACTAAGGTACAAGATAGTGTCAGGGTTGCCAGTCTTTATTATGACAATGTTTCAGCAAACCTTTGCTCAGTTTAGCTACAAAATATCTCAAAACCTAAGGAAGAATAGGGATAATTTTGTGCACAATGCAAAAAATGTAATTGTCCATTTTGTTGCACTTTGCACACTGTATACTGCTGTTTCCCAAATTGCCATAAGTTTCTACTCAGCGTGAGCTGCAGACTTCAGCCAGTGCACAAGAGCTTAGTGCTCTAGCATTTGCACCCTGTGAAAGAAATATAAATTATCCTTAAAGGAGAGGGTGGGGGTTAGCGCGGGAGGGGTTTACTTCTCCTTTAATGTCTATTTATGCAGCAGGTTTATAGAATAAGGACTTGATAAGCAACTTGATCTTGTACATGGAAAAAATGGTTTCCTGTAATGAATAGATAGTGTATGTTTTTGTAACTAGTTGCAAGCCTTCTTTGTTCTGAAGTATGCCAGTGGTTTCTCTGCAAATTCACCAAATTACGGATTTTACTGAACATCACTTATTAAAAAGTCATTAAAAAAGTGTACAAAAACGTTTCTATTTTTAAAGCAGGATTGCCTTCAAAAGTCCAAACTAGTAAAGATTTTTGTTTGAACATTTTTTAAACACATTTGATGGACTTGCCACATATATTTTATGGCTCATGTCTAGGGCATTAGAGGAGCTTGTATGTCTTTATTAGCTCCCTGGGACATTTGTAATAAAAAGTGGCCACTTTAAGCATTTGCGCCAACATCTCTAAAAAAAGACTTGTACACAACTTTTATGCACCTCCCCTATTACTAGCGAATTTTTGCTAGACACAAATGAACCCTAGCCAATCTTCGCTATGAAATGTTCACACTGAAGAAGTATCGCTAGCAAAAAGTCGCCAGCGTTTAGTGCCCAGGACGCACCCTCATATTTTAATGAATTACTGTAGTGGTAATGAATTTGTGCCTAGTGAAGTGGTGTGAAGCAGTTGCTGGCGACAATTCTCCCTTTAGAAAATCTGCCCCGATGTTGGCTCCCTTGTAAGCTTTCTAAACGCAATATGTGTTGCTACAAAGTTCATAATTATTCTATAATGTCTGTTACAAAAAGGTGGTGTAAAAACCTTCACTACAAATATTTCTGCTTGCTATTTTACACTGCTTTTGTAAATGAGAGCCTTAGCAACTGACTTTATCTGCTTGTCAACCATATATTGTAGGAATTGCACACAAAAATGTTGTTTGCCAGCTTGTATGTCTTTCTTTCTTTCTGTTCCCTTGAGCATAGTCAGTAAAATAGTAAGTGCTGAAAATATGGGGAAGATTTTGACAGTCCAGGTCGTAGAAAAGCTGATAAGCCACGTGATTACATACTACATTTATTTAGGTTGACATTATGGAAGGAGGAAACTTTTAGGCCTGTCATTGGACTTTGACATCATTACTAACAATGCAGTCTATAAAAAAGAAGAATACAAAGACAAAAGATAATGTCAATAAACAGTGTTTTATCCCTTGAAACCACATATGAACGCTGTCTTTCCGTGCATATTTGCCTGTACATATAATTTCCTTGCTATAAAGTCTTTTAGACCCCCTAAGAGAAAATGGCATCAAAGGTGATGTCTCTCAACAATAACACCGAGATAGTGCCAAATGATACAGGTATTATAGAGGTGGGAATAAGAAATTGCTGATGGGAATAAGAAATTGCTGATGGGAATTGTGCTCTGGAAGGCCAGCTCAACCCAGGGTGAAACCTTAATGTCAGCAAATACAATTTATTTATACTTTATATTCTATTTAATGAAGCAATCCTTATGGTACCACCTTTGCATGTGATTAAACGTGCATTGCTTACAAAAGAGAGGCAGAGGAGTATTACTATTATAATACTGTATGTGTTAAATAGCAACTGTGCTCTTAACCCACACCATCATACAATTAGTTATCAACAGTTTCCACCTAATTAATAAATAAATAGTATTCATCTGATTAGAAATAGCATTCATCTGATTAGTTGCTATCTAAAACTGCACTGGTCCAGTTTAGCATCTACTTTACATTAGTATATCAGCCCAAAAACTGTTTTACTTTCCGTAGTAACCCATTATAATTGGATTCAATCAGCCAGTAGTAGTGATAAAATCAAGTCTTACTGTTTGCTATTTATTCCTATTCATGATTAAAGTTTAATAAAGCTTTATGCATTCTGTCCTTAAATTTATTTTTTATTCATTTAATGTTATATATTGAATTATAAATGCTTAGCATAATCAATAGATATATGCTCTGATACAAAAGGTTAGAACTACAAATTTTGTGCATGATACTATGGATTCTTCTACTAATTACAATATACTATACAAGCTTTATTCATAGCACAGAGCATATGTAATTTCCTATACTGGTCACTGGATGGCAGTAGAGTAACACTGTTTTTAATTCAGTTTGGCTACACTGATGCTCTTCATTTTTCTAGGACAACTCAATCCCTCATCTTTAAAAAAAAAAAAACTATCATTTGGATCTGGAATTTCTGTGTATTTATATGTACTGTTTAGGAGACCTAATCTGCGAACCACTTCAGCAAACACGGGCACAGGGTGAAGTCCTTTTGTGCATTATGTACAAATAATGGGCCATATACTTTGGCCGGCCATGTAACGTGATTGAAATTCAGCCTTCACTGCACGTTTCAGAGATTTATTCTTCCAAGGCTCAGCACAAATGCGGAGCAGGGAGTCTAAACATTACATACATTGCACGGAATTGCTAGTAAAAACGCAATTTGTTACAGTAGAACTGGCTACTTTGGCACTTTGAATGTTACGGCTTTTAAGCAAGTTGTGGTGGATGATAAATGGGAATGATATAAACCTCTCTAAGTCTTTATTAGTCAGCGAGAAGCACTCAGTGTGGCTGCAGTATCTAACTGAAGCCCTACATCTGATTGGCTGTACGAGTTACTACAAGGGTGCTGATGTCAAGGTGTGTACTTTATTTCTGAAAAGTCCACTTAGGTCCTGGAGTCCAAATCACAGGGAGGCTGGCAGGCTGCCCCTCCTGGAATAAAAAAGGTTTTCCAACATAATTGTTTTTAATGAAGACAAAAGTGTCCAAACTTAAAATATATTGCTTGCTTTTTGCCTTAATTGTAATGCTCTGTTTGTTTCGGAGCACAGATCTCTAGGAGTAACTTAGCATACCCCAACCAAAGATTTTTATATAACATTGCTCAGCATCATGCCATACATAATTCAGGAGCATGCTGATTGGTGCACAGTGCAAGAAGCAGTTGCACTGGTGCAATCTACAGTATATTGACATTGTATCCGGTATCAGAAAAAAAGAGTTTAGCCCAATAGAGAAGTGGCAAGCGAGGTGGTGGGAAGGAGTGCGACAAAAGGGGTTTGCATTGGGTGCTATTTGCTGGATCGGCTCAGGGGATTGTAGACATTTTGTCCAGGGTTATCATTCCTGTTCTCTGTTGTAGGGAAGTTAATCCTTTCAATTGCTGCATTCCATTTCACCTGTACTATAAGAATATCAATCCCAGGGAGGGGTGACATTTTCCAGTTAGCAGCTAGGAGGGACCTTACTACTATGAGAAAATGTGTTGCTTGTCTGCAGTGATGGTAAACTTCTAAATCATGCAGTGGAAGATTTGTGCCATTTGTACAAATCTTCTTAAGAAGCCGACAAGGCGAAACGCGTAAGCGGTACAGCTGGACATACCCATTGAACTGCGAGAACGTGTGTTGCTGGAGACACTAGAGGACTCTGGAGGGACGCCACAGCAGCCATAGACGCAACGCAGAGACTTTTAAAGGGATACGAGGGGACTCTGTTTGTGAGTGTATTTTATATATTTATTAAACATAAACCGTAAGAAAGCCTACACATGGGTGTCCATATTTTCTCTCCATTCTAAGCCAAAGAAAATTGCCTAGATTGAAACAGCGATTTTGTTTTCTGCCTGATTCAACTCACGTCCGGTGAGTGAGATGTGCCTCTGGAGACACTAGGAATCCAGCGGGTTTAGTGTCGTGGATTTGTTTTGGCTGTTCCACTATTTTTCACTATTTTGTTAAAATTCTGAATCATATCACTGAGAACCACGGTGTAAATACGACATTAACCTTTCACACACTTATAAAATATGGTGTATGTTATTTGATTTTCACTGAATATTGAGTTATTATATTAATCCATATGGGTTGTTAAAAATTCGCACGTAAATCTATATGTTAAAAAACTGCACACAAATATATTTGTAAAAATAATTGTTTAAAAATACTACACTATTAGAGATCTGTTCTGTTACTTTCTTTCCCTCTCAAAACTTTCCTTTTGAGGTATCCAGCAAATCTGACTGTTGTCGATTGGAGAATTTGTAAACAGGGGGAGGAGAACCTGAATTTTGCTGGAAAAGATTTTGGGAGGAGAACCATTGTTTTCCACGGACTTTATTGTTTTACTTTTAGAGACGTTGATCATTTCTATCCTATAAACAGGTAATTCATTTTGAACATATTACTATAGGCATTACAGCATACACACAGGTGAATTCTTAATCTTACTCTTCAGGTACCAGCTCTGATTAACTATTAAGGCTTCTTACCCTTCTGTTTTATAATTTGGGGACTGGCCTGTCCTATTATGTCAGATACAGTCTTTATATGTGTGATGCCTGCCCTAATACCTTAGATACAGCCTTATCCAATACTTTCAAAAATATGATTTATTTGCCACTACTTGCCGAATACTCTGCTCAAATGCTTCCTTTCTTATGAGTCATATATAAAATGCAGCAGTGAGTACTAATCTGATATGTTTATACAGCTGCACTAATCTCTCCCCATTTCAAAGCTGTATCTAACATACAGGAGCTCTGTGCAGTTTCCCATTATCCAAGAAAAATCCTCTATGGGAAGGGATTTATTGTTATAAATATCGTTCTCTATGCACAGGTCTTTCATAGCAGCATTCGTTGGCTGGGAATATATATCAAAGCAGCTGACAGGTAGGTATAATCAAGGGATTACTGACTCCTTATGGGTAAAACCCCTCACTTATCATCGTATAAATCTCATTTCTGTGTTGCAGATGGTTTCCTCCCCAGCATCAGACTTCACAGACTGACAAAGCAGGCTGTGCAGCAGCATGGAAAATATTTAGAGGATTCCCTTATATTCACTTATTAATACCTGTATTGTATTTTAACTTGGAGAAACATAATTAATTTTAATATTCACGTTTATATTTGTGTGCTCATTTCTGTTAAAAATATTCAGATTTGATAATAGATACCAAGGCCTTTGCTCTCTAAATCTTAGTAAGTTAGAGAGTGGGTATTGCCTTATAACCTAAACTTATATAACCCAATCAAGCAAAAAGAACATTACTTTTATTAAAGGACATTAAGGAAATTTGGATGATAGAAATTCCCCTGAATGGTCCTCCTCCCCATCATCTGACCAGACCTATTCAGTAGAGCCAGTAATTAAAATGAGTGCTAGTAGTTCAACCTGTTACTTTTATCTTCTACTTCTAGCAAAGTAGACAGCTGCAAATGTAGTTACTCCTAGCCTCAGCTACTATGTAACTAATTATTAGGCAATTCAAGGCTCAAATAATAAAATGTATTTACAAAAGTGGCATAATTTTAAATCATTGCAGTTTTAACTAACTTACACAACTAGCCTTTGGGGGCTACATCTATGTTGGAGTCAAAATTGTGTGAACTTTAAAACTGGTAGGTGAGATGAACAGAGAAATATCAACATTGTGTAAGCAACACTGAGGCATATCCCATAATTCCCTCATGCATCTTTGAAGTTCTCTAACACATACCCATGCTACTTTACCTATATTTTCCCCAGAAGTCATCCCCCTATACACTTGAGTCACTACTATCCTACTGCTACTAGTGATGGGCGAATTCCCGCGATTCGCCGCCGGCGAATAAATTCGCGAAACGCCAGCGAAAATTCGCTGAAAAAAAAACAAGTTGCGCATCATTTTTGACGTGACAAAAACAACGTGACGCGCCAAAGTTGACGCGATGCGCGAAACGGGGTAGATTCGTCCATCACTAACTGCTACATAATGTACACATTTTTTTGTTTGCTAAAAAATCAATCTGTCTAAATGGAATGTCTAACATTTCTTTTAAAAAAAAAAAAAAATAAAAATCTTTTTTTGTACTTTTGCCGCCCCCCTTTGTTGCACGTTTGGGAATGAGTTGGCATGGATTGCGTAAAACAAGGAGGGGTGGTTGGAAAACAAGGAGCGGTGGTCGGAGAACAAGGTCCCAGACTAGGGGTAGGAGAGAGGAGGAATATGCCCACCCCTGTTTTCAGACATGTGCACACGTGCACCATGTATATATTTTCTAGCACTAAGAATGTGTTAAAGGAAAACTGTACCCCCAAATTGAATACTTGAGCAACAGGTATTTTATATCAAATTAAGTGGCATATTATGAAGCTTATCAAACTGGTATATATTTGTAAGTAAATATTACCCTTTTACATCTCTTGCCTTGATCAAACATTTTGTGATGGTCTGTGTGCTGCCTCAGAGATCACCTGACCAGAAATATTTCAACTCTAACTGTAAAAGGAAGAAGTGTGGAAGCTAAAGACAGAACTGTCTGTTAATTGGCTCATGTGACCTAACTTTATAGTTTGTTTGTTATGTTTGTGTGCACTGTTGAATCATACGATCCCAGGAGGCCACATGCTACTAAAAAAGTACATTATTATGAAAATACTTTATTTACATGAAGCAGGGTTGTACGTATGAGTTTTTTATGCAATATCTTTTTATAGAGACCTACATTGTCTGGTATATTTTTCCTTTAACTGCACCTGGCAGACTGGCACTATATGTTCTCAAGGATATAAAGCAAGTTAATAAATTAAATAATTAAAATTGTGGAGCTCTTTTACTGATTTAGAAGGGGACTAAAATAAAGTGCCATTTCTGTTGGATGATTCATTCAAACATTATTGAGGATTAACTTGTTGAACACAAGAGCACGCTTGTTATGGATGGGATTTAAATAGTTGAGGGATTTGTATGGCCTAAGGCAACTACTACATTAGTTGAGGCGTGGCTAGCAACGATTCCCACAAGTGCTTTTGAGTGAGCGGCACTTATTTAATCAGACCCGTTGGGTAAGTCAGTCTAGCTAAGTCAATACTGAGAATACTAGCACAGTACCAGGGGTTTTTCAGACGTGTTTAGAACTAGCCACTCCAACTAAATTGATCTGGCAAAGAAGGAATGTGGATTTGGGCTTAAGAAACCTATGTCGCATGCTGACTTGCCTAGCTGGGATTTAAAAATCCTACAAGGTTCTTTAATCACACACAGGGGGTTAACTCCTACAGTACCAATTTAGCAAACCTGGCCTCAAGTAACATGTTTCATTTACCCTGGTAGATAAACAATACCCACCAATAAGATGTATATTTAAAACCTTTTAACAAGTCCTCTTCTTTTGATGCTGTATGGTATTAAAACCCACATTTACCCAAACAAAAAGGTGAGATTGATATTGATCTTCCAAAACTACATCCTACTCTGGACTGCATGTGTAAAGTCAGCATTGCTTTGTAGACTGCAGGTTTCTTTATGAGCTGGGCATAGGCCCAGTGTATTATAAATAATATAAATGTGTATATGTATCAGAAATGCTACAGTTGCCATTACCCTAAAGCCACAAGTCAAGCTGCCATTTAAGTCTGCTATTACAGTTCAGACGTCCCCGCGATCAGTTGCACATTAAACTTGCATCAAAATGCGCACTTTCACACAGTTGTGCTTGGCTCCGCTTAGTCCTTGCTGCCTCCCATTCCGAATCAAGAGCAGTCGCACCTGTATTAGTATCCAGGTGGTAGCTCCAGGATTCGCTCAGTGCTGTGGGTTATTGGAGGCTCTACCTTTGATGGGCATATCGGGTTAAGTTCCGTTCATTTTGTGACCTTGTCAAATGAGTGGTTCTTATCATGTATGGCCATCTTTAGTTGAAGAACAGAGTGTATGTAAGACTGCACCCAATCAGAGTCATTGTCTTAAATTGGCCCTGTGCGCCCTCAGGTTTTGCTGAGTTGATCTTGAACAAACGCTGTTATCAGTGTGGACATAAAATAAAGGTGCATCTAGGAATGACTGATACAGCTTAGCTTGCACTACTGCACAGTATATCACAGGTAGAACATTTCTGCTATTGGCTTTTAGATAATGCAAGTAAATTATTCAGTTTATCTAGTTTTATGTTGTAATAATATAAGGGTACCAAATGTTACAGCAGCTGTACATATTTTTACATAATTTTGCAATGGTGCTTGCTCAAGTAGCATATAAATTGTCTGCTCTTGCATTCAGCTTCTCAACTCCTGAATTGTTCTGATATTTATACGTGTATAAAATACTTGCATGATGTTATTTATCAAAGGGTATGTCATCAAAGTTTCCCTTGCCAGATAATATATTCCGTTCTGGCAAGTTTATATTTTTGCACTTCTTCATAAATTACGAAATTGCATTAACTTTTATGTTTTTGGAACTTTGACTTCTACTTAAAAGGAGAAATTAGTACTGCGTAATATACAGCCTTCAGAAGGAGAATATACTTTCAGAAGACCCAGTGGAAGTTTTGTCCAAGGAAAAGCAATAATCTTAATAACTGGAATGGAAAATTTGAGTGATGAAGGCTGAAACTATGAAAAGAGTCAAAAGAAGAAAGCAACTAATTTAAAAACTTTAAAAGTTACTAATAAAAATAAATAAAAAAGTTGCTTAGAACTGGTCATAAATTATTAAATATAATAATAATATAATACGTGTCACTACTATCCTACTGCTACATAATGTACACTTTACAAATATATTCGAGGACATTATAGACAAATATCAGGGGACCTTTTTACCCATAATGAGGATCACCGCACCAGAGGCTACCCCTTCAGACTAGAAGAAAAGGACTTTCATTTGAAGCAGCGTAGGTGGTTCTTCACAGTCAGGACGGTGAGGTTGTGGAATGCACTGCCGGGTGATGTTGTGATGGCTCATTCTGTTGATGCTTTTAAGAGGGGTTTGGATGATTTTTTGGACAGACATAATATCAAAGGCTATTTTGATACTAAAATCTACAGTTAGTATAGCTATGGGCATACAGGTATATGGTTTGTGTTTGAAAGAGAGGAGATGTGTGTGTGTGTGTATCTATGCTGGGTTTTTAATTTGGAGGGGTTGAACTTGATGGACTCGGTCTTTTTTCAACCCAATTTAACTATGTAACTATGTAACATTTATTTAAAGGCTGTTTGCTAAAAAAAATCAGTCAAAATGGAATGTCTAACATTTCTTTTTAAAATTTTTTTGTACTTTTGTAATTGTTATGGACCCTCAAACACCAGGCATGTGTACTCCTTACTAAAAAAAAGTTAAAAGAAATTGGAAAAAAACAGTTCCTAGTGCCCTAGGCAACCCCCACCCCCCATGTAGCCCCCCTTTGTTGCACATTTGTGAATGAGCTGGCATTGATTGCGAAAACAAGGAGCGGTGGTGGGAAAACAAGGTCCCAGACTAGGGTTAGGAGAGAGGAGGAATATGCCCACCCCTGTTTTCAGACATAGGGTCTGTGCACCATGTATGTATTTGAGTGATAAAGGCTGAAACTATGAAAAGAGTCAGAAGAAAGCAAATCATTTAAAAACTTTAAAATTTACTACTAATTGCTTACAACTGGTCATACATTATTACATAATAAATAATCTATATGCCTTGTTTAAATATATAAATATATAAGGGGGTCATATAATAATCTCTCTAATGCTTTATTCACCAGTAGGTCTTTCCAGATGACACAAGGTCACCCATTCCATTTAGAAGAAAAGAGGTTCCGCCTAAATATTCGGAAGGGGTTTTTTACAATGAGAGCTGTGAAGATGTGGAATTCTCTCCCTGAAACGGTTGTACAGGCTGATACATTAGATAGCTTTAAGAAGGGGTTGGATGGCTTTTTAGCAAGTGAGGGAATACAGGGTTATGGAAGATAGCTCATTATACAAGTTGATCCAGGGACTAGTCCGATTGCCTTTTTGGAGTCAGGAAGGAATTTTTTACCCCTCTGAGGCAAATTGGAGAGACTTAGGATGGGGTTTCTTGCCTTCCTCTGGATCAACTAGCAGTTAGGCAGTTTAAAAAAATTAAAAAATACTATGTTAAATATTGCAAATAGTATTTGAATGTTTAATGCTTAGGCCACATGCAAAATTACAAGCAGAATTTGGAAGGGAGAAGCCAACAGCCTGTCAGGTCTGTGCTGTGGCATGATTAATAAAACATACCAATCAGGCCTCCAATCACAGTGTAATATGTTCTGTCACATTGTGTCCTTTTTCAGTCAAACAAAATGTAGAACAGAGAGAACTTATAGAAGAATGTGTTGTCATGCTGGTCATTCTTCCAACGTACAAAGATTCTTCTCATCCATATAATATGGAATGGAGCTGTTTCTGTGGTAAAGCTTAATAGGATACCTTTGGTATACATATCTTAGGGAACTGAATATTACCCTTAATCCAGGCAGTCCCCTAAAGTTTTGGACACCAAAGTGTGGTTCTAAGTATATATGGGAAATGGTTTCCTTATCCCGTGTCTATTTTATGAAAATTGAAGCATATTTGACCAGTTCTTTTGGATCCCCCAATTGCTGTTGGAGGTGAGGTGTGCTCCAGAGGAGAAGCAAGTGCAAGGATAACTTTGTAACAGTTCACTCTAAAGTGAAAGTCAGGTCAGTATAGTTAGTGGAGCAGTCAGAGGCTCCAACAAGGAGGCTTATAAGGGTTAGTACCCTGATGCATCAATGCTGCCATTATAGGGAGCCAAGTGGTTAGGCTCAGGGATAGAGTGATCCTTGGAGCATGGGACCCCTGTACAATGGCCCAACTGAGAAGGAAGAGTCACATAGATGTGTCAGTTGCTTAACTACATCTAAAGTAACCTAAACAAGATATTAGTGATCTTATCCCTTCCCCATCTACCTGTTACAATTATTTATTTTTACTATGAATAATAACTTTATATTTACTAACTATTATAACTGTCTAAGTGACCTCAGCCTTCCAGAAACTGTAACCTCTCCAGTCCGTAAAAAAATCTGTGCCAGGCTCATACACCTTATCAATAGTGATGGGCGAATTTATTCGCCAGGACCGAATTCGCAGCAAATAAATTCGCGAATCACCAGCGAAATTTCGGCAAGCGAAATTTCTGCAAAAAAATGAGTTGCGCGTCGTTTTTTGACGCGACGGAAATGACGCGATGCGCGCAGGAAACGACACGACGCGCGTCAAAAGCGTCCCGCGACTCGTTTCGCGAATTTTTCGCCGATTTAGAGAAATTCGCGAATCTTTAGGCGAAGCGAATCGCGGGAGATTCGCCCATCACTACTTATCAACAGCTCATCCTCTTTACATTGGCTTCTGCTACTGTACCTTTGAAGCCTTTCGGAATAAAAATCAAACTAATGAAAAGGATGCTGATATTGAAAGCAGTTGCCAACTAATCTCTACCCTACATCTGAGCTTATCTCCAAGTATTCTGCAAACCACTTATTTTGCTCTTCTTGGGATCTGCTCCTTAACCACATGTTACCTCAACACACATTCAAGATTTTGCTAGTGCTGCATTCCTTCCTTGGAATTCCCTCCGACTTTCTCACAATTTTTCTGCCTCTGAACATTTTCTCAAAGCTTATCCTCATCTATCCTAGCATTCATTCAGTTTACACTGTACTTTACTATGCTCAATGCCACATGTCCCACGTTGCTACCTTCTGATCTTGCTCCTCTCCACACATGGGGATTATTTATTAAAGTTCCAATAGTGTTTTCCCATGAAAACACTTGAGTTTTCAAAGTCACATTGTTGGGAAATAGCTTGAATCTTAAACCTAAGTTCATGTACAAGTGAATGGCAGAGGTCCCTTCAACCATTTGAACATGTTAATAACCTTCATGAAGTTTTTTTTGGAGGGTTTTGCGCTAAAACTCTAAACGATTTGAGTTTTCTGTATCCCAAAACTCGATTAATTCAACTCACCGAATCAAGTTTTTCAATATGAGTTGCAGCTGCATTTGTACATGGGCCACAGAATCCTGTGTTTCTAAAGAGGAGATGGGCGTACAAACAACCCCTATATGTAGAATGGTAATTTACTATTCACTAATCTTATACTCCTAAGGTACTGACTTTGTTTTTATTGTTTCAACATATGAATAAAATATTGTTCATTTAATATTAGTGTGCTTTTTCAGCCAGGCAATATATGGTTAAGTAACAGCATCCAATTTTTAATAACCATCTGCTTTTCCTTTCTGCCCACCACAGTCGAGGGGCTATTTCAGGATCCATTAAGAGTTCAGCAGCCCAGATGTGATATAGACTTGATTTTAAATCATTCTGAATTATTAACATGAAAATGTTCAACTGCCAACTACAGTAAGCAGGCTTGTCTGGAAATGAGTAGTCACATCCAAACGTCCAGCTTGTACTGTGCCCTCAGTGCAAAAATCACAACTGTGAAACTTCATGCTGAATATTTCAAAGCAATGCTTTGACATTGTGGGATTTTCTTCCTGAAATGCTCTTACTGGCTGATGCATTAGATTCAAGAATAGGGTGGGAAGGTTTTTTCACAAATGAGAGAATACAGGGTTACTGATGAGACCTGTTATATCCACAATTCTCAAGACCTGGGTTTTTCCAGATAACTGATCTTTCCGTAATTCCGATCTTCATACCTAAACCACCGAGGTACAGATGAACAGACACCACCTGTATGCTACATGCAATGCTGTTCTAACATCTGTACCCGGCGGTTTCAGAACTCTTCACACATCCATTCATGCAACTCTTACAAGTAACACCTGTGTCTAGGAGTTGAATGACACATTGGTAATCCTATCATAGTAACTACACAGAATCAACAATTCTGTGAATTACAGATGTCACCTCTCTGAAGAGGTGAAAAAGGGATGTATTCCCGAAACATCTCGTGATTTTTCACCAATAAAGGGTGACTGCAGACAAAAGTACTGCCTGAGTTGCAGTCTGTTTCAATTTCCATATTTATGAATGCTACTACACGGTGGATGGTGTGTGTATCAAACAGAAAGAAAAAAAGCATTTCAATCCACTAAAAAATAATTTAAGTTTCAAGAGCCCCCAACCGTTTAATAACCTCTCGTTTCAGAATCAGCGCAGAAGCTCACTGGAGCCATCTTCTGGTTCTTTAGTCTTCTACAGGAAATGAGAGCTGTATTGTGCAAGCGCAGTTGTAGCAGTCCTCCTGTTTGTGACTGCACACCGCGCCGAAAAATTATGGAAATTGCCGAAAGGAATGAGGAAGACCCGAAGAAGACCGAAGAGCCGGAATATGACACCCGAGAGATGCTCTGGGAGCAGGGACTATGAAGGGCAAGGGTGTCCAACCTTTTTGCAACAAGGGCAGGATTTGGAGAGGTGAAAATGTGTGGGGGCCAACCATTAAGGGACGATTAGCACGTGATCTGACGCGCTGAGCAAAAACATGCGTCCGTGGAGTCCAGCCCTTAGCCTGACATTCTTTGAACAATTATTATTGAATTGGCATGCTGCTGTTAATCAGCTGTGTGGGGGTATGGAGGATACAATAAATTTGCCCTTATCACCTCGAAGAAAACAATACTGAAGGCAAATTAATTTATTTAATTAGGCATAGAGGAGTGGCAGACAATATTTGATTGACAGCTGAGATTTTTAAATGAGCTTAAAAAAGCTATGAATGCTTTAATAAAAATTTGAATTTTATTATACAGATTTTTGTGTCTGGGTGACGGGTCCACTTTAAATAGACTTATTATTACTAACTGGGCAATGGGCAGGTCCCCATTCTCCTATATCCTCTGTGACATTTTTTTCTCTTATTAAAATACATTGATAGAGATAGAGCAAAACACTCTATCCAACTATATATATGATCTGGTTTATATTACTGCAGGGGGGGTCATACTTTGTAACATCCCAGAGCGAGCAAATCAAAGCGAAGATACCCTAGGGTTCAGTTCTGACTACCGCAACTTCGCTAGAGGTTTTGATAATTTGCATACGGCGGGGAGTTTAAAGTGGAATGGAGCTATTTATGTTACATGGTGCATCTGATACAATACATTGACACTGATAACTATACATGTCAAGGGAACCTTAAAGTCAATAAAGTTGTTTTAATGTTCTACACATAAGCCCATTGCCATATGATAGAAAATGTATGGGGGAAACTGCCTTTTGCAGCCTAAAACCCTGAAAATATTAAGTTGCCAGCGTTTTTTGAACTTTACATCAGAATAGTAAGTAAGTAACTGAAGATTGAGGAAGATCTATGAACTCCAATGCACTTCGCCAGGTCAGAGCTGGCGTAGACAAGTCTGGCGATAGAGGTAATGTTCAGTAAAATCGGCATCTTAGTGAATTTGCGGCGTTATGTCCATTCGCCAGAGGAAAAATTCGCCAAGCGTTTTAAGAGTGTGAATCACCGCTAGCGCCTACAGTATCTCCTTCACCAGCTAAGTGACACCTGCGCCCATTAGTATATCTGCGAAATGACTGAAAGCAGTAACGTTGTAGAATTATCTCCAGCTTTAGTCACTTTGCCCTTTAGTAACTCTGCCCCCAAATCTCCCGTGTAGTTTCCCTAAGTTTCTACATAAGTCATGCAAACCCTATCTTGGCCTGGAATACAGTCTCTAGCACAATGAGTTAGAACATTTCTAAACTGGGTCTTTGCAATGTACACCTCCCAGCTGCTGCAAAAACAGCTGAAATGACTGGCTGTGAGATAGCAGGTATAGTAGGGACAGATGGTGCCTATAATGACTAATAGTCTCTGGGAAGGGACTGTAATTGTAGCATATAGCAGGTATAGTATGGAGGGATGATGCATAAAGTAACAGTGAGGTACATGTAATAGTCTCTGGGATGGGACTGGGGCTGTGGTATAGTAGGGAGAGATGGTCTCTTTAGAATTAGAGGGATAATAGTCTCTGGGAAAGGGCTGTTGCCGTAGGATAGTAGGGAGAAATGGTGCCTATAGTAACAGTAGGATAATAGTCTCTGGG
This sequence comes from Xenopus borealis, assembly GCA_024363595.1. NCBI lineage: Eukaryota > Metazoa > Chordata > Amphibia > Anura > Pipidae > Xenopus > Xenopus borealis. The sequence goes on from CM044447.1 coordinate 31,083,437, forward strand.
AAGGGACTATGGCTGTGGGATAGCAGGTATAGTAGGGAGAGTTGTTGCCTCTAGTAGCAGTGAGATAATAGTCTGTGGGAAGGGACTGTGGCATAGCGGATAAACTAGGGAGAGATGGTGCCCATAGCAACAGTTGGATTAAAAGTCCCTGAAAAATGACTGTGGCATTGCAGGATTGTCTAAGTTGTAGAAATACAGCTTCTGATAACCTCCAACATACTTGTAGTGCAGAGAATCCGTAGCTTGGAGACCTAGCATTTATATAAATAACATTTGTCAAGCCATTTGCCCCACAAAAGCTACCAACAGCCTTAAATAAAAAGATTTACTGTCTTTCATAAGACTGTATTCATATTACAAAAAACATTAGTTTAACCATTTATCTGCCAGTTGAATAGATTTAATCTCAGAGCATCCATTCATTATTAATGTGAATGTTAATATGAGTTTAATATGAAGCCTTTAGAGCAGTGAACCCAACTGCACAAAACGTACTTTGCCCCAATTGTCTAGTACGCTGAGAAGGTCACAGGGTGAAAGAACGATTGATTTTCTTAAAATGTGAGGGACAAAAGCCTTTGAGCCAAGCAAGACTTTTCACTTTCTCGGTTTCTTTAAAATTCTTCATCTCCTTGAATCACTTTTTTTTACTGTGAATTTAAGCATGTTGCCTTTTTTATTCTTTCTGGTCTTTTTAACAGCATGAAGGTTAATGGAAATTTTCATTTGCAAAGGATTTTTGCAATTGAATTTTTTTTTTTCCCAGTGGCCGTACAGCAATAAGGTTCAGATGAATGCTATGCTTTCTACAGCTAGGCTTTTTAAATTTCCATTTTTACACAAGATAATGTACTTCTTGCAAGGATACTGTAGATATAAGAAATAATTGGGGGGCCACAAGTGGTGTCTTATGATACTTAATTGTGTCTTTAAATACAATTCATGCTCACAGGTCCAATAATACTAAAACTATGTGAAATGCTCCTATCTGTGAAGCTGTCTGCCAGGCTGCAGGCAAAATCTTACCTCTCGGTCTCCAGATGGCAGTACAGTTTTGTATTTACAACCCCTTCTGTGATCAAACTGTTCTGCCCCAATACACAACCTATTTAACCAATACCTGTTAAGTTTGTGTTGGGCATACAACAGAACCACAGCAAATGTGAACGTCAGCCTCAATAGTGTCCGACTGGCAGGTCCAGGTCCCACCAGGGCTGCCACTTCAGGGCTCCCCACAACCCCTGTGCCCCCCAGCCCAACTACAACCTTCCTCTGCTCCAACCTGCACAACTGAAACCACCTCCATCCCCCACTGGTACCTTATTTCCTCTTGATAAACAGGTGGTCAGGGGGCAGTGCACAAGATTTCAGGAGGGGAGCAGTTCTTGGCCAGTGGGGTTCACCAAGCTTTTTCCCATGTCCAACCAGTCCAGTGTGATCTAAATCTATTTTGCATTACATTTACCAGCACACCCCAATATCGGAAGACTATTGGTGGTCGCTAGAAACTGTATTACATGTGAGCTGAAGGGTTTTCAGTTTTTACCAGAAAGTGGATGCTTTTCGGGAAATACTTCCCTTTTCCACTTCTTTATACAGAAGGCATTTCAGGCATCTTTCCACCCTCTTTAACCAACTTTAGCAGTAAAATGAGTGTCAGAATCACTTGGCTCCAAAACAGCACTTCAACATAAACTCTGGAACGTGGCCTAAAACTGCAATGCTGAATAATGCTCTCTTGTTTCTGGGTATATGATACACTTGGTGATTTGCCATGACTCAGAACTCAGAATTTACATCAATTCAGTTGGCAAGTTTTCCGCCTGACAACCCTACCAGCTGTATTCACTGCAATGTTTTTAATAAACAGACTTTGGTTGGAAAGCTTACAAATGCTTGAGTGATTATTCGAGCAAGCTGTTTGAACTCAGATATTTCATGTTGGGATATTGCTGAAATGGCTTTCTAAAGGACATGATCAACTTGCTGGACTGTACATTCCCCTTAAATATCTTGCATTTTTGCTTACAGGTAGCTTTGAACAAATAAATGGATATCAGAAAAGATGTGATAGCAGGGAAATGTACAGTAACATGCCAGATAACATTGGCTGATAGGGTATATAACTATAAGTTATATTACAATGTTCCAATTGTTGGATTACAAAGTTCCAAATGTTGGACAGCACTGCCCAAGGGGTGGGGGGCACCAATGAACTAGTATGCATTGCACTCCAGAAATTAAAATTTTTAGGAATGTTCACATTACATTTTCATTTCTCCAATAAAAGATTATTTTTGCTCTCACCAAATCACAAAAAAGACATTCATAAATGCAACATAATGGAGCCCTGCTAAGTAAAAACCATATATAAAACAGAAATATTTTTGTGGAATTCATTTTGTTGGTTTATCTGCACCATGCATAGGGATAGTTTTATCCTCCCAGTTTGATTTCAACTGAAAAAGTGTTTTTCACGCAGGTCAATTTTGTTTTCACTTTCATAAAATGTTTAAAAGGTTTTGCTAACGTCAATATGTTCCCCCTATATACTGGAGCATTTTTTTTTCTAATTTCATCAGTGGTTTCTCTAGACTAGTGAAGGAAATACTGATAGGGGATCCGTTTACTGAAAACCTGTTGTCCAAAAAGCTCAGAATTATAAAAAGTAAAATACCACAAATTTTTTAAAACGATTACCTTTTTTCTGTTATACTAAAACAGTACCTTGTACTTGATCCCAACTATGATATAATTAACCCTTATTGGAGGCAAAACAATCCTATTATGTTTAAATAATGTTTAAATAACTTTTTAATAGACAAAGTATGTAGATCCAAAAGACACCTTATCCAGAAACCCCCCTGGGTTCCAAGCATCCTAAATAAAGGTCCCATACCTGCAATTATTTCCTTATTTGTGGCTCTAGCAGTCCTGCACTGTTCAGGTTTCCACAAATCTGACTTTAATCATATCTCGTTATTTTATATGGCGGCGTAAACAGTAGATGTCCAGGATATGACTGGTGCTACTGTGGAAAGTGTCTGTGCAGCAGATCTGCCTGTGAAATCCAGTGTTTCAGACCCCAGGAGCAACCCGTGAATAAACCATTTAAGGGAGGATGTTGACATAAGAATAAGCGAGTGATCCCTGTGTGAGGACAGGTCTTGTGTGTGTGTGTGCCTACTACGAGGGAGCAACTGCCTTGTCCAAGAAGAGATACTTGGGGGAAGGCTGTGCCACCTGGGTAATATGAGCTCTTTAGAACCGATATATTGAATGGAACTGAAATTCACATTCTTTAACCCTATGTGGGACTCTAATATTTAAAGAACTGTGCTAGTTAATCAATTAGTCACTAAGCTTTTGTTTTACCTGGTAGTGAGTCAGATATGCACCCATGTGTTCCCAATGTTTGAGATGCCCATTGTATTTTATTTCCTAGTGGGACCCATTAAGTTGTACCCCTTTAGGTGAAGGCACTGCACTGTAATATACCAGTTTCTCAGTCTCTTCCAATTTTCTACAGAGGTTCCAGGTTTGCTGGATTGCCAGCTGGTAACACACCAGGTCTATGTGTGTGTGTGTGTGTGATCCTATCCTGAGGGAGTGTTCCAAGAAAGGGTTACACATATATCAAGCTTCTTCGCTGGTTTTACTTGTGATCATAGCATAAAATCAACTAATATAATCCTCCACTGAAAAGCACTTTGATTTAGGATTATCAATTAACACTGGTCATTTAGCTATGAGTAGAGTTCATCTGGCATTTAATCTATGAGAAATTAAGCTTTCAGATATTATTAATTCTCTGTCAGAGCTGTCACACTTATTAAATGTAAGAAAAGGCACAAAACCATGCCACTGTGTAATGTGAAAAATGATTATTAAACTTTATTTCTATATTTTTGTTTTTTTCTTAGCTTCCTAATAGATTATAAACATGCATGTATTGACAACCCTAGCACTTAGAGTATTTATTTATTCTCACTATAAAATATATTCAATACAATACAGATTGTCACGAACGGCACCCAATACCAGAACAGTTGCTAAGAATCTTGGTCTCAGCTCGGCTTCACCAGTTACGTGACCGCCTTTGGCCTCGGGAGGATCCCTCAGCTTACTCAGATGCCACCTGGACTTATCGAGAGGTGCAAAGCTAAGAGTTCTGGCTAGAACAGGGGCACGATCATCTCACCAAGGATACTGGATTTAAAGAAGACCACCGGACGCCACAGAGTGGAACAGACAGGCTGGGCCAGCACAAGCGGAGTAGAATTGTCAGACAGGCCAGGATTAGAGAGTATAGAATAGTCAGTGGACAGGCCGAGGTCAGGATTGAAGAATATCAGAGTTAACAGACAGGCCAAGGTCAGGATTGGAGAGTAACGGAGTAGTCAGGCAAAGCAAGGGTCAAAACACAGTTGATCAGGCAGAAAGTAGCTTAGGAAATAACACCCAGGAACTACAGATAGAACCTAACAACGGGCAAGGATCTGTAGGCTAAGTTCCCATAAATAATTTGAATTTGGCACCACTGCGCGCTGTCATGACGTCAGCGCGCTGTCATGACGTCAGCGCGCATGCGCCTTTAAGACCCAGAAGTGCGTCCGTGGCCATAGGGATACCGGCAGCCGAAAGAAGGAGCAGCGCATCGGGCATCCATGCCGACGGAGCAGCTGTGGACCCCGCTGCCCACTAGACTGCCAGGGTAAGCGGCCCTTACACAGATTTACACAATCGTATGCAGAGATTTATCATTAGTGACACCCGACTTAAGCCCATGTGGAGATTATAGTTAAAGGGGCCCATCACATATAACACACTAGGATCAAGCAATTAATTAGCTTTCCTGTATGTCTTTGACAATTTCATATTTTTGGGGAACAATTTTGGTAGGATAATAACCCCATGCACCAAGTAAACATATACGAATGGTTTGTAGAGATGGGAGTGGAACTTTACCAGCAAGCACAGAGCCATAGCCTCAATTTGACTGAACACTTGTGGGATGAATTTAAATACTGATGCAACCCAGGCTTGATTCTCAACATCAGTGCCCAACGGAATCCTACCAACAAAGTTCCAAAATATAATGGATTGTCTGCTCAGAAAACTAGAGGGTAATTGTGTTTTTAAAACAAGATGTTGGACAGTCTGGTGTTTATATTTGTTTGTCCATATATGGGGCCTAGTTATCAGAATTTGAATGTGTGCAATTTAAGTGGTTTACATATTAACATCTGAATTTATTAAAACATCTAAATATGAAAAAGTTGATAAAATCTTGAAAAAAGTCAAATACCTTGAATTTGTATTCTACTTTATTCTACTTATTGTTAATGGGTCTATAAACAAAAAAAAGCAATTTTGAAAAAAAAAAACAAGAAATGGTAAAACTCAAATTAAAAAAAAAACTTCAGATTTTATCAGTTCCCATTGACTTCTACACAACCTTGCAAGCTTTTAGATTCCAAACTTTCAATTTGAGTCTTTTGTGCTTTTGGCACTTAAGTTTTTCAAAATATCATTAATGATTTTTTGCCCTAAAATTTTTGAATCATGGTAAGCTATAGTGATGGGCGAATTTATTCGCCAGGGGCGAATTCCCGCGATTCGCGAAACGGCAGCAAAAATTCGCCAACAAAAACGAGTCGCGCGTCATTTTTGACGCGACGCGCGTCAAAAATGACGCGACGCGCATCAAAAACGACGCGCGACTCGGTTCGCGAATTTTTCGCCAATTCGCTAATTTCTCTGGAAATTTGCGAATTTTTCGGCGAAGCGAAACACGGGAGTTTCGCCCATCACTAGTAAGCTATAATATTTGATAGTATATGGATAGTGATGGGTGAATAAATTCACCCTAGGGGAATTTGTGGCAAATTTCCGACATTCGCCGATGGCGAAAGTATCTGCGAAACGCTCACGAAAATTTGCCGCATGTTTTGTTTCGCCGCGCGTCTCGTTTCATCACGCGCTGAGTTAGTCGCTTCACTTCAAAACAGCACATTCTGTGCAGTGAAAACTATTTTAAAAAATAAATGAATATATATTAAAATATGCTTTTTTAATTTTTCACTATTTTAAATAATAATCACAGATGTTTTTAAGAAGCTGGCAAAATGGGAGGCCTTTTTTTCTTTTGAAAAGATAAGAGTCCAGTAACAATGCAGGGCATTTGTGTATACTAAGTAAAACGCGTGTAAATTGCTCTTCTCATTGACTCCAATGCTATTCAGCACATTCACACACAAAGCAAAAGATGCCATTTTTTACAATTTTTTTCACATTTCCATACCTCCCAACATTTTGGAAGTAAAAAGAGGGACAGGATTTTTTTTTTTCATACGTAGCGCTGCAACATTTTGACCACACCCATTTTTGTGGTCACACCCACTAATTAACATGTTCGTTTTACCAAATTTGGCAGGTTATGAAAGTTTGAAAATATTTCTCCTTATCTAAACTGTTACAAATACAATCAATTACTTAATTTTATTATATCAAAATTGTTAAAAAGCATATTTTTTGCACCTGTTAGCTGTTCTTCTAGGCTCTCTGCCAAAAGCCAATTAAGTTAGAAACTTCTTTCTTTTTCTGGCTATTCCGTGCAGAGAAAAGAGGGACTTTCCAATACAAATGAAATGAGGGACTGCAGGTTGCACTGTCAAAAGAGGGAATGTCCCTCCAAAAAAGGGACCATTGGGGGTATGCATTTCACCTGGCAGTTTTATTATTGCACTGTGCGTCAAAACTATTCTGAGGGGCGTCAAAATAAGCACGCGTCAACTTGGGCGTGCGACAAAACATCAGCGCAACTCGTTTCACAAATTTTTCCGCCGTTTCGCGAATTTCGCTGAAAATTCGTGAATTTTTCGGCGAAGACAAACGCCACAGATTCGCCCATCACTAGTATATAGTATATAAAGACAGAAAATGTTTGTTAATTAACTGTTGTGTTTGCATCAAGGAATATGATATTAGTTAATATTAATGGTGATACTGCAAAATACATAGACATTGGATACTGAATGTGTCTCTCATACTTGACTTGGTAGCCTGTTTGATCCATGTACAGTCCTAAAATTATTCCTTGACAAATCAGTATATGATCCAGGCATGTAAAAAAAGAATCGGACAGGGCGAAGAATATGCATTATCTGCATTAATCGGTTGTTGTCTGTCCACATCTTACTGGGCCCCCATATTATCCTTTATCTGTCTTAAGTGTGAATGCCTGGATCAACCCACTTCGGCCCACATCTGGCTGGTCTAATCTAAGATCAAGCAGTGTACAGACATTTATGTATTTTAAAAGGGGTCTGTAGTCGTACTAATATTAGGATGGAAAACAGAAAGCAGATTGACTGAAAAGCTAGAATATATTGTTTTCTTGAAATATTGTTTAACTTATGGTCTGTCATCCTAGCACTGCTTGGTTGCTACAGTAAGATGGAACCTAGCAACTGAACAACAGGTTAAAGGGGCTTGTTATCCAGACATAAAAAGCTGTCTATTAACAGTGCTTTGCAAATTAATGCATGCATTTCCTTTTTTATTAAAACATGCAAAAAAAATTGTTTCAATATCTGAGCTCTCAATCAAACATTGACAATTACTTTAATTTTCCATTCAGCACTTCGTAGATGGCACTGCACTCATTACATTCCCCCTTCCTCCTCATGGTCTACAATGAAGCAGCCTGTGCATTGGCATGGGCTTAAGGTCCCCCATTTTGGTGCATACACAAGATTTTTGGGTGATACAATTCTTGACTTACTAACACTGTCCACAAAATGGTGCCTGCCTACTTGCTGTGCCTGTGAATTCCAAAAGTAAAGGTAACAAGATTTAAATAATGCATATAGTGTAAGTAAAGTTTATTTTGCTCAACTAACATGACAGGATCGAATTGGAAATTCACCTTTAAATTCTAAACTCAAAAGCTGCATAACACTGTACAGCAGTGATTACATCATAGTTAAAATAATACAGTGGTGTGAAAAACTATTTGCCCCCTTCCTGATTTCTTATTCTTTTGCATGTTTGTCACACAAAATGTTTCTGATCATCAAACACATTTAACTATTAGTCAAAGATAACACAAGTAAACACAAGTAAACACAAAATGCAGTTTTTATATGAGGGTTTTTATTATTTAGGGAGAAAAAAATCCAAACCTGTGTGAAAAAGTAATTGCCCCCTGAACCTAATAACTTGTTGGGCCACCCTTAGCAGCAATAACTGCAATCAAGCGTTTGCGATAACTTGCAATGAGTCTTTTACAGCGCTCTGGAGGAATTTTGGCCCACTCATCTTTGCAGAATTGTTGTAATTCAGCTTTATTTGAGGGTTTTCTAGCATGAACCGCCTTTTTAAGGTCCTGCCACAACATCTCAATAGGATTCAGGTCAGGACTTTGACTAGGCCACTCCAAAGTCTTCATTTTGTTTTTCTTCAGCCATTCAGAGGTGGATTTGCTGGTGTGTTTTGGGTCATTGTCCAGCTTCAGCTTGAGTTGACGAACAGATGGCCTGACATTCTCCTTCAGGATTTTTTGGTAGACAGTAGAATTCATGGTTCCATCTATCACAGCAAGCCTTCCAGGTCCTGAAGCAGCAAAACAACCCCAGACCATCACACTACCACCACCATATTTTACTGTTGGTATGATGTTCTTTTTCTGAAATGCTGTGTTACTTTTACGCCAGATGTAACGGGACGCGCACCTTCCAAAAAGTTCAACTTTTGTCTCGTCCGTCCACAAGGTATTTTCCCAAAAGTCTTGGCAATCATTGAGATGTTTTTTCAGCAAAATTGAGACGAGCCTTAATGTTCTTTTTGCTTAAAAGTGGTTTTCGCCTTGGAAATCTGCCATGCAGGCCGTTTTTGCCCAGTCTCTTTCTTATGGTGGAGTCGTGAACACTGACCTTAATTGAGGCAAGTGAGGCCTGCAGTTCTTTAGATGTTGTCCTGGGGTCTTTTGTGGCCTCTCGGATGAGTTGTCTCTGCGCTCTTGGGGTAATTTTGGTCGGCCGGCCACTCCTGGGAAGGTTCACCACTGTTCCATGTTTTTGCCATTTGTGGATAATGGCTCTCACTGTGGTTCGCTGGAGTCCCAAAGCTTTAGAAATGGCTTTATAACCTTTACCAGACTGATAGATCTCATTTACTTTTGTTCTTAGTTATTTTTAACAAGGGGAGCAATCACTTTTTCACACAGGCCCATGTAGATTTGGAGTTTTTTTTCTCCCTTAATAACGTAAACCTTCATTTAAAAACTGCATTTTGTGTTCAATTATGTTATCTTTGACTAATAGTTAACGGTTTTTGATGAGCAGAAACATTTAAGTGTGACAACATGCAAAAGAATAAGAAATCAGGAAGGGGGCAAATAGTTTTTCACACCACTGTATATACTTCTATGATTTTATAATCAACCAAGTCGATCAAATGTTGTTTCTCTGCCGTAACATTTGTAAGCAAGTGGCATAATGATATTTAGTGCTGCTCAGATACTAAACCCTAATAAGTATGCATGTCTGAGGCTTTAACACTGTCTCTGTTTCTCTTGTTAAAAAAAGACCTTGGATGTAGCTTTGAATGAAACTACAAAGTCACCATTAATTTTTAACTATAGTAGGAGCTCTGAATTTGCTTCTTCTGTGATTCACTGCCTACTGTCAGCCACATGAACTTCACATTCATCACAATTCTGATTGCGGCAGAGTTCCTTGACAACTCATTCAGCTGTAAGCTGCAACATGTTCACTAAATGGGCCTAATTTGACAGGTTCACAAGTACTTGACTAAGTGTGTTGGTAATCTCACTGCCTTATCTAAAAACTCTGGCTGAAGGCTGAGAGCCCAGGATCTATTTCATAAGATCATCTTGTGTCTATTGGCAGCCTATTGTCAGAGTCTAAGACTCTCCAGCTACGGTTTTCCCAGTTCATGTTCTGACTTTTCCAAAGATAGTTTATGTGAGAGGCAATGCAATAATGCAATGAAATTTTTATTTTGTAAAAATCCAATTTTAGACACATACAAACAAAGGGGATTTATGGGGATATTTGCACATCTTAAATTCATGCAGTGTCTAAATATTGACGTTAGTGAATTCTGCTTATATAAAAGGTAAAGCTTGTATTCCCTAACTTGGCAATTTACATGCCCTAAACTAAATTACCAGGACATTGTAAGATTATAGTTGCAATTGATAGAGAAGCTACATATTATTACTGTACAGATCACATTACTATTTGTCTTGTCCGTGGATCTAAAACCCATACATGTATGGGATTCGTTACCCAGAAACCCATTATCCAGAAAGAATTTTGGAAAAGCTGACTCCATTTTATCTAGATAATCTTAATTTAATATACATTTTCATTTATACAGCTACATATCCATGTGTTACATGGTTACAAGAGTAAATAATCAAGACATTTTAACTATTACCGGGTGTCATGTGTACATTTTCCATCATATACGGAGTGTAATCAAAACAGAACAAGCTATAGGTTGAGTGACACCTAAAAACCATTGGCGGGTGGTGAAGCTGCTTCAAATTATGTCACCATGCCTGGGTAAAGCAGTTGTGAAAAACTATTTTTCTTTTAGTAAGAAACACACATTAAAACAAACCAAATATAATGTTTGCCAGCTCTGAGGTATTTGGAGTATCTTATTACCTATATGGTGATAGATCCTGGAAGTCTGTTTTATCATGAAGTTGATGTTATTGTTGTTAAAACCACGGCGTTAGTGCCTCATAAGCTAAGCTTTCCAAATTGTACAATGGGGTATAACAAAATGTGGAGACTTTTTTTTGGGTCTGATGTAAAAAAAATCTACTGGTTTGAAACATTTTTTTTTGAGATGCTTCCAACCAAGAAATGCAACTTGTCTTTCTCTAAGAGGGTAGAGTGGTAGCCATTCCTGTAATATGGATTTTCAGCTTGCTGTGGCTACTCTTTCCTCTAGGGCTTTATTGGATGCAGAGGTTTGTTGAGTCCCTTACTAAAGAGTCCAAGTGCATTTTATGTTGGGTTAAAATATTTCTTTGGTTAAAGAGTGCCAATATTCATAAACATCTGAACAGATGGAGGCGATACCAATTTTTTAAACATGATTTCCTTTTTCTCTGTAATAATAAACAATATCTTGTACTTGATCCCAACTAAGATATAATTAATCCTTATTGGAAGCAAACCCAGCCTATTGGGTTTATTTAATGTTTAAATTATTTTTCCTTGACTTAAGGTAAGAAGATCCAAATTAAAGATCCCTTATCTGGAAACCCCCAGGGACCGAGCTGTAGAACAGGTCCCATACCTGTATCTGATTTTGCTTTTGTCATTTTGCTTACTATTTGATTTTGTTTGTAATTTTTTTTAAGTGTTCCCTTTTTAAATGTATTTATTTTCTTATAATACCCCTTTCCATTTTTAAGGTGTTAATAACAAAGTTTACACGTATAGCCTTTAACTAAGAGGCAAGTGTTAAAAAAGAAAAAAATGTCACTATAACTATTTTTCCGACTTTGACACATGAAGACCTATTTACTAATATTTAAAGTTGAGAAAATATTGTGAGCGGAAAAAAATAATCTTTGAAAAAAACGTGCTACTTTTTTTTCTGCCATTTTTTCAGATTTTTTCCCTTAATAAATACATGCTTCTGATGAATATTCTTGAGTACATTCCCACTCATGTTTTTGCACCGCATCTTTAATAGAAACCTGTAATAAATTGAAATTTTGATAAATCAGCCCCATAAAAACATTTTAAAGATGCTGAAGCATTGTAACTATTTACAGTGTAATAACAGAACCATGTCCCTTAATCAACCAAGCAAATATTGTACAGGTATGGGACAGGACCTGAGGTTTTCCGGATAATGCAGCTTTCAGTAATTTGTATCGTCATACCTTAAGTCTACAAAAAAATTATTTAAATATTAAATAAACCCAATAGGCAGGTTTTGCTTCCAATAAGGATGACATATCTTAGTTTCAACCAAGTACAAGGTAATGTTTTATTAAAGAGAAAAAGGAAATTATTTTTAAAAATGTAGATTATTTGACTAAAATGTAGTCTATGGGAGACAGCCTTCCTGTAATTTGAGGCTATCTAGTTCATGGGTTTCCAAATATAGTATCCTTCAAATGTATAAGACTACATTCTTTTTTCCCCGAAAGGTACCAATAGTGGTGGAACCAATAGTATAGTATATGTTTCCACAATCAAGAAAGTCAACAGCACAGGAAATGCAATGACCTGCTCCTTTGGCAAAATCACAACACAACTGAATCTCTGCTCAGTTTGAGTATAGAAGTGGACAGATCCAGAAGACTATCCATTTCCCAATGCTGTCCTTGGCTGATGGTAATCAGGAATGAAATTCTTACTGGCCAATTGTTCAATATGTTGCCAAGCAACAGTCAACTGTGACCCATTTTCATCTTGTTAATGAGATTCCTTTTTAGGTCTTTGTGGGATCTCTTTTTATCTATCTTGAAAAAAAGTTATGACTTTAGCAATAATGTTTTTTTCCCATCTACAGATAGGTTTGCCACGTGTACCATGTGTAAGATATATTCTATTCTTGACTTTGCAGGGTAAACATTCACTGGCACCTTGGAACCCACTTTAAAACTGTAGATGCTCTCCAGTTCCCTGCTACATGTGACTCTCTGGTCATTTATGTCTGCAAGCACATTGGCCAACTTGTGCTTTTCTCTGGAGTGAGTTGTGTAAAACCAATTTCATTAAAGCTACTTGCATTCAAACACACTCTGCATTTCAGCATAGGTGTGCTCTGCACCACCCAGTCCTTCCTGCCTACACTTCTGTATCGGACACTGCTGTACCTATTGACAAAGTGGACCCTTTGAGTTACCTCTGCTTCCGACCAGGCAGTTTCTCCAGGGTTCCTTCATTGCCCAGCATCACCACAGCACATAACACCAGAAATGACTCTAGGCAGAGTATTTTTGTATTTCATGCAACTACAAAAAGTGCATGTCCAGTTACATCTATTTTGG
>CM044447.1:31098129-31119221 GCA_024363595.1 Xenopus borealis
AAAAATCTTTTCATTTCCAAAATGTTGGGAGGTATGGTTTATTGTTGTGTTATAGTTCTTAGTAACAATCACAGGTTACAGATAAACCATTGCTTATAAACCGTTATCATAACTACATGCCTCCCCATCTTTATATATTTTAAAATATATTGCCTTTCCCATGCCATCCAGCCTCACCCAGTTACAAATGAAGCCACTTTGGATTGTGCGGTTGACACAGAATAACTAAACTCAGACTTCACACTTGTCTCATTTAACACAGAAAATTGCGTCACAGCATCCCATCTAATTAAAGTGTTCATCATTGTGAACAATGGTGCTTTGGTATGCTAATGAAAAGGTTAAATGCATTAAATGAGTTAAGATAACTTTAGATAACACAGTTTCTTCAATTACCCGAGTCATGACGCATTTAACACACAAATCCAAGTGGCTGCATCTGTATTCCCAAGCGTGCCTTTAATCTTCCAAACTCCTACTCATTTCTGGTAAGACTTGCCCCCTTTTGGGACTTGTAAGTCACCTACAGTTCCAGGAATGCCCTCACCCTCAGACTGAGCCCCCCCAAACCACAGAATTCACTCCTTTGGTGCCAGTCATGGTACAGTATATACTGTAACGAGATTCTGAGAATCAGTGGCACTATTGGAAAACAGAGCTGCAAAAGCATCAACTATTTCAAATAGCTTATATTTAGTCTTTAAACACATTTCCATTTTCCAAAAGCCATTTTAAGCTCTTCCCTCAGGTTTCCCATTAAAACCGCTAGTTTGTCTTGCAATATATATATATATTTAATATTTGACATTTGTGGTTCTCTCACTGGCAGACGATAACCATCTCTGGTTTGTTTTACATTAGCAGATAACATGCTAAGAGTGAGAACTAAGCAAGACTGATGCAGGTATTATAGCGAGAAGTGGGATTTTATTCAGCACAGGAGAAAGCAGCTCTATAAATGCAATGTATACTGCCAAGCTACACATTAGTAAGGCATGCTATTCCTTAACTACGGGAAATTACTGTAGATCACCATAGTGGGAATGCATGGTATAGCAGCAGAATATGTTTTTTCTTCTTCATTATTTTTCATTGGTTTATGGTATGCAGACGAAGAGCTGATACATCCGTCCAGGTTTTAAATAATTCAGCTTGCTTTTACAGAAGCCTGCGTTGCCGAACTGGGAAATAAAAAAACAGTATGCCAATGAAACAAATGAAGACATGTTTTCTCTCTGTGAATTGGCATCAATGAACCTAGCTGCATGGGTAGGCTCTGTAATGAAAGGAGCTGGAGCATTGTGACACCTAGAATACAAAAACAGAAAAAAATCTTTCCCAGGAAAGCACATTATTGACACAGTGCATTAATCAAAGCCTGTGTCTGCCTGCAACGCTGAAGCTGTTTGCACTGTGTCTTCCCTGCAGGTCTATGCTTCACTAATGGCATTCAGTGCATTTAATTAGATTGTAAGATTTGGCCAATGTTGATTGCGTTTTACTACTATAGTTTTAAAGGTGCACTATTATTCTCCTTTTGTAGGAACAGTATTCATAATTATTTCCCATTTCCTTTGTCTCCCTAGCTTCTAACAAACTGTTGCTGACTCAGCTTGCACTTTCAGCCTTATAATCTTGCCTGGCCTGCCTATAGAGTCATATGGGTTTGGCATATTTTGATTGTAGCTAATGACTAAATATAAAGTGCAAGAGTAGAATTTAAACTAATGTTCCCTTCATTCCTGCAGGAGTAGCAGCCCTATTCTTTGAATTTCCTGTACTGAAATTGTTTGCAGTATTTTTCATTTATGTCCACAGCATGGTCATTTTTATAGGGAGGTGCCAAACAGACTGTTCATGTTCACAGGAGTGCAGGAAGCACAGAAGGGGCCCTGACATTTGTGTGTAACTTCAAGACATATTCATAAAACTAATCAGTATAGGGGGCTCAGTAAGCCTTATTAAGCAATTGTAATTTATATTGGTAGAATAGGTCAACTTACCAATGTTTTTGTGCCCTTTTAATTTCCAGCTCCAGTTACCCCAATGCAATAGCATGGGCTGCAATGGTAGGTCTCCCTGCACTTTATGGTGTTAGAAGTTGAGACTTTCATATCACGAGGTGGGTGCCCCTATATTTAGTGTCTATATAAGTAGGTTTGAACAACCAAAAGCATAGAATGGTCATCAACCACAAGCTAAAGAAGGAAAGTTTACAACACTGGGAAAAACCATGAACCATTTTAGAATTGGTGCAAGGGTACCTTTGAGAACCAAAGAAGCTTGCAACACGGCGCTCAGCAAGTAGCACCCTGGGTCTTTCATTTTTTTTTTTTTTAAAGAAGAGGAGCACTGTGCAGAGGTAACAGGTAAGAGACTATAATCAATGGGGAAGGTACCTAAAAACTTGAAACTCACAATTGTTTTAAAGCTAGCAACAGGCTTTTAGTGTCTCACATCTTGTATGTTTCGGGTGATTTCTCAAACAATACAGCAGCATGGCTTTTGGCTCATACAGTATACAATTTCTCTGGTTTGAGAAACCCTTTCTATTACTTTCCATAATGCAAAGCATTAGGTGTCATCAGTATTTAGGAGTTATGTTTAGAACAACTATACATTTCTTTTAATTCCTTGCTTGACACTAGATGGCAGCATTGCACAATGAATCATAGCTGTATTGTTTTTAATTATTAAAATTATGCAGCACATTTAATTTATCAGACCAGAGATAGCCCTCAGTAAGCAAACAAATTATGCTGTTTCTTGTCATTTCACAAACTTTATTGGGACTTTGGTGTGAGCAGTGTTCCTGCATCCCCTAACCACCAGAGAGGTAAAATATTTGCAAAATATGTTTTTTCTCCTTCAGTTTTCTGTATGCAACACACAATACAATACAGAAAGTTCTGCAATACAATTAGAGACCTTTTATTTTTTGATCTGGTAACTTTTCTCGTTTATTATATAGAAAGGTAATAAACCTTAAATTACAAGTTACAATATATAGAGGAAGATTAAAATGCAAGAATGTTTTCTTACATTGATAGATAAACAGATTTGGAATAAGATTGTCCAACTATTCTGATATTGGCCAGATGAACCATTGCTACATAGGATTACAAGACAACCAGTTAACTTCATCTTACATTTGCATTATGGCATTCATAGGCTATCAATGCAATCTGAAGCTGAAAGACTAGTGTATGGAAAGACATGAGATGCAGAAGCTGCAGGACAAGTTGGACACTTGATAGCAGTGGTGCTATGGATACATGCATGATAAAGGTGCTTGCACAAGATTACACAAGAAGCAATACCGAAGGAAACTAAGAACTGGTAAATGTTGCTAATATATCGTCTTTGATTCCAAAGTTGTTTCTGAATCTGCTTCGCTACGCTTGGCCCTGACCATGATTTTTTCCACATAGATTGGTAAAACTCAATTAGATCTCTTCTTAGCATTTCTGAACAGGCTTCCTGTATTTACACTCATGGAGAAAGCAGAGGTTGCACACTGTACCATGGGCCCATGTATCTGAGGGGATCTATACCAATTCCAAAGTTTAAGAGACAATGCAGGAGAATGAAGGTAGAAATGAGGGTGGGAGTTTAATGGTTTAAATGGCACAATGGTTTCTGGTAGGAACTGGAATACACAAAGGTAACTGGCAGGGTCAGGGAAAGGACCAAATATCCATCCATCCAAATACCACTCATTGAATCTGCCTCAACAGAAAGGCTGGTGGATCATCTCAAATCTCTTCAGGATGCACACAAAATATAATGAAAGGGGAAATATGAATTGCTAACTACCACTAAGGAAGGGTGTGGACGTCCTTCTCCAACACTTTACTGTCAGTGGTTGCTCAGTAAGCCAACTATGCTCTCCCCATCCCCAAGAGGAAAACCAACCTGCATCTTTCACAAGTGAATACTCCCTGAAACAGCTCCAAGGTTGAATACATGCAACAAGATATCCATAGAGTGGAACCAACAAATCTAAGGAAATCCTTAAATTGAAACAATTTCTAAATTGTATTTTGCCTTTTTAATATTTGGTTTCCAACGCCTGCAAAAAACATGTTCATATAAAACACTTAGGTCACATGCAACACTCACTAAGCAGCTCGTACACCCACTGTGCAGTGTGTAATAAAACAGAACTTCCTACTGTTATATCATGAAATGCAATTAACTGTATTCGATCTGGTTTTCATAAAGCCATTTTCATTTTTTCTTTATGTGCCAGAACATCGTAAATTGACATCTTAGATTGGTTAACGATCATTTTAATACCTTGCCCAATAAATAATGTATTTTACATTTCATGGTCCATAGTGGCCTGGTTCTGAGCTCTTTTGTTCACATTAAAACTGCTTAATTTTTAAGGAGTATATACTGTACCAACAACTGTCAATGTATTTGAGCTAAGCTTTCTGTACCAAAATAGGTCCTGTATAGCCGGCTCCGTTAATGTGTTTATTGGGCAAAGTATTGTGGCTTGTGAGTAGCAGCACTGGAGTGCAGAGGTAAATTCCAGCCAGGGAACTTGTATGTTAACCCTGTGTCTGCATGGGTTTCCACATTCCAAAAACATACAAGCAGGTCAATTGACTCCTAATAAAACGATCCCTACTGTGGGCAATTGTGATAGTGACCTCAGATTGTAAGCACTAGGGAATTTGTTTTCACCTAGTTTCACAGCAAAAATACCACCGATAGATGCATCGCATAAAAAAAAGTCACCCATAGACTAATGCATTTTTGCAAATTTTTGTACCAGTAAGGCGAGGAGAGATGTATAAATTGCTGCAGAAATATATCAGTGCTACAAAAATATCAGGAAATTAATATAATAATTTGATAAAAATAAAAAACAAGTCAAGCACATTTACTATTTCAGCATCTCAAAAATATTAGCAGTTTTCTAATGTAACCACAATCTCAATACACTTGTTTTTACTAGAACCATTTCTTAGTGATTACTTTTTGCAAGTTATTAAGTCAAGTTTTGCTATATTGATTGGGGTTTCACAATACTTGCTTTATTATCATAAAATATGCCTGCCCCCTCTTTTTACATAATACATTCAATGTTTTAGGGAAGAAGTAATTAATAAAATATACAGATATAAAAATACAGTCTGTACATGCGGTTGCACGGTGAGCCAACTTGTGAATTCAGATTAACATGACATCAATATTTGATACACTATTAAGTTTGAATTGTATGTATGTATGTTTAACACCTGCACTAGCAAGATGAACCAGTGATCCCTAGTCAATGGCTCACAAGCCTCAAAGTCGGTTGTAATTTTTTGCTTGGAGGGAAGGTTTGGTGGTATAAAAACAAGCAGTCTACTGCAAGCTGACAATCCACGTGGGACTACTAAATAGCCAATCACAGTTCCTATTTGGCAAGCCCCAGGATTGTTTCCTGTGTGTGTGCCTCCGCAACACATTTTACATTTAAATGTATGCTACTGGATTACTCTAACTTGGTGATTGCCAGCAAGTGGCTAGTGAGCAACATATTCACCAACCCCTTTGGATGTTGCTCCCAGTTGACTCAAAGCAGGTGCTTCTTTTTCCATTCCAGGCTTTGAGGCAAGTTTTGGTTGCATAAAAGTCAGGTGTACTGCAAAAAAGGCATTCTTGTAGGCTGGCAGTCCACATAGGTATTACCAAATAGCCAATGATACCCACAGGGACCTTTTTCATGCTTGTGTTGCTCCCCAACTCTTTTTACATTTGAATGTAGCTCATAAAAAAGGTTAGGGACCTTTAATATAACCGTTACTTGTATTGGTCCAACAAAAACATGCCTTAACAGCTAATGATTGGAGACTACATATACTTTCCTCTACACTATAAATGCTATTTTGGATCAGTGCTATTTTCTTTTCCATAATTAAATGTACACACATTTCAAAAGAGCCCAAGGGGTAAACATACAGCTAAGCAGAGTTTCAGATATGCTAAACATATGAATCATAAAGCTCAAGTATGATTCACTTATCCCTATCACGCATGTTTACTGCAAATGTTAATTCTTTTTAGTTTTCACTCAGGCACACATTTAATTTATCAATTCTCTTCTCAACTATGGACAGGAACAAAAGGGAAGTCTGTTTATTCTTGCTGCTGAAAACTGCTCTTTTGATTTCAAAATTTCAAAAATGGTAACATCTGGTGTTTTTGTTTCAGTTGTTAACAGCGCCCCTGCGTTTTTGAGAGATGAAGCCATTGTAACTCAATATATATTAATGGCCTTTTGCATATGCGTATTTCCTAACAACAGCAATTGAGTTTCGCTTGTCTAAACAAATTAAGAATTATCCAGAAGATAAAATAATCAGAGAATGACCACATTTATTTTATATAACCCACATCAGTTTAATGGGTAGTTAAATATCCCATTCAGTATTACTTGGTTTATTTAATCTTTTAGGCAGTCGATCAGCAGGTGTTGCTGTACTTTCATTGATTCATATGCCCTAAACAGTTGTTCAGCAAAAGTTGGTGGGTAACACAATATACTAGCATGGAAGACATAAGCTCCAAAAACATTTTAGGTTACAGCTTAACATTGCTCATTGTAAAAAAAAATCCTTTCAAAGATTAGGATAAAGCCTATTTTCTTCTAATCTCCATGGATGCCCTTGTGTCTGCTAGAAGGTTCTAATGCACTAGTTAATAAAGCATTGGAGTCTTTATTGTCTGGTCCTTTAAATATTTTATTATTATTATTAACATGCATTTATAAAGTGCCAATATATTTCTTAGCACTGTGAAGTAAATGTTTATACAACTAAATGCATATGAAATATATACATAGAACATAAGGAGTTACATACCTCACAATCAATACAGGTACAAAGGGTGAGGAGGCTCTATGCAGAAAGAGCTTACAATCTAAGGGCAAAGGAATAATACACAAGGTGAGGAAGTGGGCAAGATCAGAATTAAGTGGGTGAGAGATGTGGTACTTTATGTGGTGTTGCATTTGGTAGTTAAGCAGAGTGAGGGTAGGCTTCTCTAAATAAGTGTTTTTTCAAGAGATTTTTTGAAAGCAGAAAGGTTGGGAGAAAGTCAGACAGACTGTGGGAGAGAAAAAGTCTTGAATGCGAGCATGAGGAGTTAATGAGAGAAGCGTTGAGTAGCAGGTCAGTAGAGGAGCATAGTAACCATTGGGTGAGTATATAGAGATGTCAGGTGGGGCAGAGTTATGAAGTGCCTTGAATGTCAGGGTCATTAATTTGAATTCAATTCTGAAAGGTAGTGAAAAGCCAGTGCAGGGATTGGCGGAATGGCATGGCAGAGGAGCAGTAGCTGAGGTGTCTAAACCTTGCAGCAGTGTTTATTATAGACTGGAGAGGTGACAGTCTGGTGGGGGTTACAGTGAGAGTGAATTAGAGACGAGAGAGTGAATTCGAATTTTGGCAGCATCTTGGGTGATAAATGATCGTATTTTGTATACGTTCCTTAGGTGGAAGTGACATGATTTAATAAGTGACTGGATATGAGGAGTGAATGACAGGGCAGAATCTAGGATAACCCCAAGGCACTGGGAATGGGACACGGGGTGATAGTGGAATTGTTAGCTATGACAAGATACTTCCAGGATTACTGGTGCTAGTTGGATGAAAGAGAATAATTTCTGTTTTGGAGAGGTTTACTTTAAAATAGCATTGCGACATATTAATACATAGCTACCTTTTCTCAAGTGTAAATATTCCCAACTTGATCATTCTTTCTTCATAGCAGAGACTTTCCAATCCCTTTACCAGTTTTTTCTTCTTTGAATTCGATAAATTCAAAGATATCGTATTTGAGCACTAGAGACCAAATCTGCGCGGCATAACCAGTGCTTTGTAAAGGAGAATTATCCTCTACGTGTGAACCTGATCCCTTTTAATACAGCTCAGTACCTTATATGCCTTTGCAGCTACTGACTGGCATTGCTTGTTAAATTGTTTTAGTAACAATCTATGTCCTTCTTAATTAATAATTAATATTAATTAATAAACCAAAGTGGGTCAAATACAGAACTCTGCAGCATTTTATTGTTACAACCCCAGCACACACACCTACACTCTTTCACACAAACCATATTTACCCATAGCTATACTAACTAGTGATGGGCGAATTTATTCGCCAGTGGCGAATTCGCGGCGAATTCCCGCGATTCTCCGCTGGCGAATAAATTTGCGAAACGGCAGCAAAAATTCGCCGCAGAAAAATTTGCCAACAAAAACGAGTCGCGCGTCGTTTTTGACGCGACGAAAACGACACGACGCGTCGGAAACGACTGGAGTCCAAAACTGCACTGCATTGTCCAAAAGAGATCTTACTAGGGATCTATAAAGAGGCATAATTATGTTTTCATCCCTTGAGCTTATGCCCTTTTTATGCAGGACAGAACCAGGGCAGCCATTAGAAATCACGAGGCCCCACCCACACTCGCGCCCAAGCCCCACCCCTGGTGGTCATGGCTCCCTTATAAGTTAAAAAAAAAACATTGGTACCAGGACCCCCATAAAAGTTTTAAAAAAAAAGCATTGGTGCCAGGCTCCTTTCGCGACAGTATTTTAGTTGCTTCAGGACTTGATTGTCGGCTCTTTTCGTGACTTCGGGTCTTTCCGCCGCGTCAGGACTGTTCGGCACTTCCGCATTCATCTCACTCAGCCCCGGGACACTTGTCCCCCCTGCCCCCCCTAATGGTGGCCCTGGACAGAACCCTATTTGCTTTAGTAGCTACAGAATGACACTGCCCAGAATTAGACAACTTGTTATCTATAAAAACTGCCCATTTTACCAACTTAAACAAATCACTGAACATGACTAATTTAATAGCATTTTATTCTAGAGTCAGAAAACTATGTGCCACTGTATCAAATGCTTCAGCAAATTCTTAGTAAACCATACATTCTGCAACCCCTTTGCCTTAAGTAGGGCAAATTATGTGTTAAATATAAATATTTTTCTTTTATAACAAAACATGAGTAGCCCAATGAATTTATCTGGATTAAACTACTGCTGCTTGTGTTTAAGTAAGTATATGGCCCATGGAGAACATTGTTGGAACCATGGCATATAAAGCATGAAAAAGGAGCCATACAGTCAATAGATGGGTTCCTGGGTGATCCTATATGAAATACTTATGTGTTGGAGTAATATCCATATTACTAAATATATATCATAAAGGCCAGGGGCAGCAATTTTAAGTGCAATAGTACTACACTCATTTTGCAAACTAGAACCTTATTTAACATTTTACTTATATATGAATTTATTTGTACTAGTCATTCATAATATAAAATAGTGAATGGAAATTCTACCTTAATGTGCTCTATTTTGAGTTTATGACGACGAATTATTCATATTATTATTATTTCCTGGAAGCAGCATCTATTATCAGGGATAACCTTTCTACAATACTGTAAGTTCTATAGGAAAGTCAGCTGTTTATGACTTATCTGCTGCTCCTTGCCATGTTTTCATTTCTCTTCACTGTTATGACAATAACAATTTTGATATAGATATTTGCATGCATAGTGTCACTCACTTATTCATATTTCTAAATTAAGTGTAATGGCGCCCTGACTGCCATAACGGAGCTGTTGGCGTTTTCTCTGAAATGGCTATATCATATTAGTTTTACTGAGCCTCCCCTGTTGTTGAAACCACATACTCCCCATGTACCACCTTTACATGTATAAATAGTTTTTCCTTTTAGTGGGACCATAAAGAATTTCCTTTTGGTGCCAAAACTATTATTATTGCTAACAATTATTACTAACATTTACTAAAATGTACTACAATTATTACTAACAATTATTATAGGCATCTTGCAATTCAGACAGATGTAGATCAACTCACTTCAGTGACTTGGCTTAATACATTGTATTGTAGTTGCTGTGAATGCTTATCCATTACGTTTAATTTACACATTGCAGACAGTCCAGGGGATATTTAAAATAATCAGTGATAATTCATCGATTCATGCCTTTTGGTAGAGAAGAGAACTTCATTTTACCTGAAGTTTGAAAATAAAGATTGTTCAGTATCATGGTTTAGGGGAAGGCTACAAAAAGCTATCTCAGAGGTTTAAACTGTCAGTTTCAATGGTAAGGAATGTAATCAGGAAATGGAAGGCCACAGGCAGAGTTGCTGTAAAACCCAGGTCTGGGAGGCCAAAAAAATAAAGAAGTGGTATGTGTGGAGAATTGAGAATGGTTACAGGCAAGGCAACCCAAAGATCACCTCCAAAGACCTGCAATAACATCTTGCTGCAGATGGTGGATTTGTACATTGTTCTACAATTCAGCGCAATTTGCACAAGGAACATCTGTATGGCAGGATGATGAGAAAGAAACCCTTTCTGTTGTACGCAAAAAATCATTTAGACAAGCTGCAGTAATTTTGGAACAAAGTGCTTCGAACTGATGAGACATAAATTCAGTTATAACAAAAAGTGCTTTGCATGGCGGAAGAACACCGCATTCCAAGAAAAAGACCTACTACCTAATGTCAAATTTGGTGGAGGTTCCATCATGCTGTAGGGTTGTGTGGCTAGTTCAGAGACTGGGGCCCTTGTTAAAGTCAAGTTTCTGATGAATTCAACCCAATATCAACAAATTCTTCAGGATAATGTTCAAACATCAGTAACAAAGGGGTTGGATATTACAACAAGACTATGACCGTAAACACACTTAAAAATCTACAAAAGCATTTATGCAGAGGGAAAAGTACAATATTCTGGAATGACTGTCAGTCTCGCTACGAGAATATCATGGGAAATCGATGGGACGATATGAAGCAAGCTGTCCATGCTCTGCACCCATCAAATTTAACTGTAATGGAGAAATTTTGTATGGACGAAGGGTCAAAAATACCACCATCCAGAATCCAAATACTCATCAATGGCTATAGGAGGCTTCTAGAAGCTGTTACATTTGCAAAAGAAGGCTCAAATAAGTACTGATGTAATATCTCTGTTGGAGTGCCTAAATTTATGCACCTGTCTAATTTTGTTATGATGCATATTTTCTGTTAATCCAATAAACTTTATGTCACTGCTGAAATACTACTGTTTCCATAAGGCATGCTATATATTAAAAGGAAGTTGCTAATTTGAAAGTTCAGTCAATGAAACAAAACTCCAAAGAATTAAGAAGGGTTCCCAAGCATTTTCATTTGACTGTATATACAGTTACAAGTATAGAGTTTTAAAAAATACTTTAA
Organism: Xenopus borealis; assembly: GCA_024363595.1. Taxonomy (NCBI): domain Eukaryota; kingdom Metazoa; phylum Chordata; class Amphibia; order Anura; family Pipidae; genus Xenopus; species Xenopus borealis. The sequence goes on from CM044447.1 coordinate 31,109,380, forward strand.
AGAGGTTTATTTGCTATTATCTAATTAGTAGTGATGGGCAAATCTCCCCCGTTTCGCTTCGCGAAAAAATTCACAAAACGAGTCGAGTTTTTTATGCGCGTCGTCGTTTCCGTCGCGTCAAAAACGACGGCGAATTTTTTTTTTTGGCGAATTTTTTCTGGCGTTTCGCGAATTTATTCTGGCGAATAAATTCGCCCATCACTACTAATTAGTTGATATGCAAAATGTATATAGATGCTGGGTGACAATGAGAAAAGATGGTGTTTGGATAAAGTTAAACAAAACAGGAGACATTGTAACCTAGGTTCATACCTAGTAGTTTTCTAGAAAAAAAAATCAATTTTGCTTCCTGTTTGAGAAATGTATCCAAAATGCTACCTCCTCCTCTGATATGTGGGGATATCTTTTCTATACCAATTACAGAGAAGTAATTAAGAGACCTCTTAGTACATTTAGAAAAATGTTTTGTTACAGTAGTGAAGTCGTTTACAACTCTAATATTGTGTGTGTTCTCGGATGCTTTCTTGCAGAGTACAACTGGTTTGACCAGAATACTTTTGAAAACATTTTTCACATTTACGAAGATACTTTCCGGATAACGGATCCCATACCTGTACTGAACTCATTGCACCAGCCTAAACTTTCAGAATCTCAATAACAGATCCAGGCCTTCAAAGATGTGAAAAAGGGTCATCATCTAGGATTTTTTTCAGTGTTCAGGGCAGCTGTTTAGAAATTAAACTTAGGGGTTGTCACAAATCATCAAGCAGAAAATAAGGTTCATCTGTCATAGAAGAGAATGCTACAAGGCTACATTTTCATGCAAATGAGAAGCTTCAATGCCCTATGTTCTTTGTTAAGCTTTAGTTCCCCTTTAACATCTACAGAAGGCAATTTAAATCTACCCTGTCCTCACCCCATCATCTTGTGATTAGCTCTGTAAAACTTGTATGACAAACATCTGCTGTGGGCCTCCTCAGTCCCAGATAAATACCCCAAACAAATACAATTTACGATTTTTATGTGGCCTATTATATGAGATTATGTACTCCATAGTACTTTACCAATATAATGGTCAATTTTTTGCTGTCTGGTCCAGTTCCCTGTCTGGTGCTGGTTACAACCCAACTGAAACAATTACATTACATGATTTCAGCATTTTATTTAGGGATAAGGAACTCTCAAAAAACCAATGAGCGTAACCGATTTGCTTCCTCAATTTACACTAGTGCTGTCAGAGTTACAAGTCCCACACTTTAAAGTTACACAAGGCTCATCTCAAACAACTTGCTGACACAGGAAATGGTGCTTAAATGTTAAAGCAAAAGCCTGGGACCTATTGGAATACAAAATGGCAGCCAGAGGCTATTTGACCTGTTTTATCAGTGAATGCAAAATAGAGATGTCCAGTAGTGACTCAAATAGTTTTAGTCTTGTGTAAAAATTTTATGTAGAATTGTGCAGATTTCAATAATAATAATAGAGAGAGAGTCAATAGCACCTGACTCCACTAAGTCTTCCAACAGATGCTAAACTAATTATGTAATTGGCTACCCTCAACAATACTATTCAGTTCTGGCAGAAAAATATCTGTTCAATAGTCTGAACTTTTATTAATGGTTACAAAAAGCAGTGCAGTTATTGGTTCTACAATTTAAGGAATCCTTTAACTTACTGTTGTTAATAAAGAGCATCTGATTCTTTACATACAAATGCACAGGCTGCTGTGGAAACCCTGGTGCTACCACCACATTCGAACAGGAGACCGGACAGACCAAGCAGCACTAAGAGAAAGTATACAGAACTACAAGGAGTTCCTTTTGATGCAAGTGCCTTAAAGGACAAAGAAAAGTTAAACTAAAGAAATAGGCTAGAAATAGTGTACATTATGTTTTGTGCTTCTGTACCAGCCCAAGGCAACCACAGCCCTTTAGCAGTAAAGATCCGTGTCTCCAAATACGCCCCAATAGCTCCCCATCTTGTTTTTTTCTGATTCACTGCACATACTCCATGTTGTATAAATACAAGAATATAGAATATGTCACATGATAAGGCTAATCAATAATTAATATGGACAATTACTACATGGCAGCACAGAAACCAAAGCAATTAAAATTTAATATTCAGCCCTGTAGCATCAGCTTATTTTACAGGCCAACCCCCTTTTCTGCTTGATAATTTTTGAGGACCCCTAAGCGTAGCTTCTCAACAGCTGTTCAGAGCCCACTGAGCATGCAAGTGTAGCAAACACTTTCCAAATTGGTGACCCTCTGTGACCAGTTTGAAGTCCTGGATTATTTCTGCTATTGAGAAGCTGAAACTTTTGGCTGGTGCAAAAGTCAGTATATAAAACAGGGCATGGTGGTTCACCTTTCTCTCTGACAAAATCTTTTTTGCATACTATATTGTATACTACATAATTGATAAGATATAGGAACAAGGCCATTTATTTATAGAAAGTATAAAGTTAGGTGCAATAATGGGTGCTAAGTTTCCTATTTTGCCATGGATGTGGATAAACTCTAACAAGCCAGAGGTAGTATAAAGTACAGATCAAATTACAATGCTTTTGCTTAACTGTCTTAAATTGCTTTTTAATTCCTTTTATAATCGCCCACTAAAGAAAAACTGTGACCTAATTGATATACAAGATTGCATATGTGAGAAATTATCTTGGTAGCTTTTTTATCCATCCCAGCAATGTATAAGGTTGCTGGATTTCTATTTACTCCCACTTAAAATTTCCATGAATTTTGGCGTAGTATTAATAACAATACATATTTCAGATATCCTTAAGTAAAAACCATGAGCGTGATTAGTTTTCAAGTTATCTGCAATGAGAAGTCTATGAAAAAAGTGTGAATAATTGACTATTTGCATCTCTGAATTATTTAATGGCTACTGAAAATCCAAAGGTTGGTGTTACACAAGGAATCCCAAACCCAGAACAAACCTCAAGGTCCCTGGCTCGACTCACTCTTCTGCCTATAACCACCTCCTTTCGCTTCTGGAGGAATGGGGAACAAGGATTTTGGGACAAAACTGGTCAATACCAAACGGGCTAAGCAGTACCAAGTCAGGAGACGGGAGTAGTCGAGGTCACAGGCCAAGTCAAACACAACAATAATGAAGTACAAGATTCAAGACAGTAGTCAATAAATGGGCAAAAGTCAGGACAGGCAGCATATCAGGAATGGTCAGGGACAGGCAAGATGAGGGACAGGCAGGATTAACAAGAAATAGCACCCAAGAACTATGAAAGCAGACCAACATTGGGCAACAAGTAGTAGGTCAAGGGCCCTTTGAATTTCTCTCAAACGCCGAGAATAATAGGACACGTATCAGAGCTGAGGAAGCGGTGGCTGCCCAGCTGCACCACCAGGTACCCTTACAGTTGGCTTTATTGAAGGATCAAATATATAGTGAATAAAGTACCCCCTCTTGTAAAATATAAGGATATTATAAGTTACCAAGGAGTTTCATGACCATATAAAAACACGAGGCCGTAGGCTGAGTATTTTTATACAGGTCATGGAACTCCGAGGTAACTTCTAATATCCTCATATTTTGCAACTGGGGGTACTTTATTTATTATAATACACAAGTTTCAGGGAGTCATGTGACAGAAATGACATCAGAACTCACCGTTTATAAGGATATAATTTACAAGATATTTACGTCTTTTGTGTATTATATATAGTATTATATATATATATTTGTATATTTTTAGGGTGATAAAGCTTAAAACAATTGTGATGTAGAAGGTCATTTGAGATCAGTGTTGTCGTTTGAGATCAGTGTTGATGGCTGGAAATTTATTGGATCCTTGAGGTCCATTAATGGTTTACACTAATGCTTTTTGTTCTCTAAACTGTAACTGGCACAGGTTTATTTCCCAGTGTATATTTTTATCTGTGTTTGAGTTCTGTTTTTGTATGTTACTCTGATGAGGTGCTGATCCTTCTCATTACAGTATTAGAATTAGGAGGGGTTCTCAGGGTGTGGCTGTGTACAATACCTCTAGCAATAGGTTAAACCCTGGGCACAAGAGGAAAAGGAGATCACTGTGCAACAATACAATGGTGGCAATGGGTTTTGCATTTCCTGAAAACCTTGAGTGTCAAAATGGTCCAGGATACCGGGAGCTGAAACACCACATTTTAACTCTTCATGGTAATTTCAAGAAATTATTTTGAAACCCAACAAAATCTAAGTGTTGGAGGTTCTATTTCTAGAAAAGCTTGGATTTCAAAATAAGAGGTTACTAGGGTTCTAAAACTGAAGTTCACCGACCATAGAAGGCCTCAAGTGTAGATGTTAAACATTCTAAGAAGGTAAAAAAGAATAGTATAAATCCTTTAAGAGAAATGTATTTTCAGTAGAAGAAAAAGTCTTGTAGAAAGTCAGTTCTACTACCTACTACTAGTATTAGTTAGGATCAGTGTAAACCAAATAGGGCTGGGGTGAAGACTACTTGGTTCCTGCAGTTGTAACTATTTAATTTGGCCATCAAAAGGTCAGGCTTTTTTATGAAGATGGGGATTTGTAAACAATATTGTCAATATTTGCAGCAATGAAAATAAGCATGCTGAAGTGGAAATATTGAACAGTGCAATATTACTAGCAGTCGGGGCTAGCAACACTAAAAGGTTTGCATGTGATGCAACCGAGGTGGCAGATAAGAAATGGATAAACAAGGGAAGCATATGCAAAATAATTAAGTCAGATTCTGTGCTGCTGCTACAGTGAGTTTCTAGTCATTTGCAAGGAAAAAAAGGTAAAACGTGCAGACAAATTCATCATCAAGGTGACAATAAAATAAATCTTGGCATGAAACATTAAAAAAAATCAATGAAAATGTTACTTTGGGGCTGAGTGGATTGCACTTTTGACTTAATGTTTCTTCGGGGATAAAAATTTATGTCAACTTCGTGAGATACAGCTGGGACATGAAATGTCACTCAAGTTTACTGTTCAAATATAAGCAGTCAACAAAAGGACCACAGCTCTATATTATTCATAGCACTGGGACACTGGGGATGAAAGTGAAATCTCTATACTGCACAGCCAAATTGTTTCAAATAAATCATCTGCTAGCTGCTCAATTTTTAAGGCAACTGACTAGTCATTTTAGTATATGGAAAGCATTAGCCCACTGCAAGAGTTATGAAGACATTTTTTGGGTAGAGGGTGTCTGGCATGTGGGCAAAAGAAATCCTCAATCAATATCAAAACATGATAAGTGTAGCAGGGTAAAGGTTTTGCCAACCTTTAGATCCTTTGGTCCCCTGGGAATAACTTAGTCAGCTAGATTGGCTCCTCAGTTATCGAGGTTTCCTTTTGGTGTGTCAAAGTATTATGCTGCCAGTTCAGTGACTGACCAGCATTTGATGTTCTGTTTTATAAAAGGGGAAGATCCCACGTGCTCAGTGTCTTTTGATCTGAACGTTGGCTGGGGAAAGTACTACAGTGCTCCATAGGGCCGGAATATTACTCCGGAATATTATTTATTTTATTATATTAGGGCCTAGAATAAAGAAAGGTTCCAGAATAAGTTAAGTGCAAAGGCAGTTCTGTTATAGTCATTCTATGAGTGAAAAATAGGAGCAGCCAGAGGCTCAGATAAGGAGACCAGGAGAGTTAGTGCCCTGTGGTGAAAAGGCTGCCAGGTTAGGGACTCGAGTGGTTAGGTTCAGGGACAGATCCTTGGAGTATGTGACCCCTGTGAGATTCACTTTCAGTGTGGATTGTGCACCACCAGGCAATACTACCTCTGGGTTGCTGTGAACTCTCATCCTTAAAGTATATTTATCAAAAGTAACTCAAAGCAGCTGAGATATTTTAATGAAGATGTTTCACTGCTCATCCGAACAGCTTCTTCAGTTCAACTGACTGGTGTAGGGGAGTTCTCGGCATATAGATTCTTCCAACAATCCAACCACAATGGCACATTGTAACTCTTCAGAGAGGTGACACCTGAAATTCACTGTGGTGTTGATTCTGTGTAGTTACAGTGATAACATTACCAATGTGTCATGCAACTCCTAGAAAACAGGTGTTACTTGTGAGTAGTGATGGGCGAATTTATTCGCCAGGGGCGAATTCCCGCGATTCGCCGCTGGCAAATAAATTCGCGAAACGGCAGGAAAAATTTGCCGCCAAAAATGAGTCGCGCGTCATTTTTGACGCGACGTGTTTGACGAATTTCCAGAATTTTTCGGCAAAGCGAAACGCGGGAGTTTCGCCCATCACTACTTGTGAGAGTTGCATGAATGGATGTTTCAAGAGTTCTGAAACCTCTGGGGAAAAGATGTGAGAACAGCATTGTATGTAGCAGATAGGTGGTGTCGAAGGCCCCCGCCTCTGTTCAGGGATGGTTTCTCCACCTTAACATGAATCGCCTCTTTCACACCTCTTTCAAACCAGCGGTCTTCTTTATCCAAAATTTGGACATTGCTATCTTCAAAAGAGTGTCCCTTGTCTTTTAGGTGTAGAAAAACAGCCGAGTCTTGGCCAGTAGAGTTCGCCCTCCTATGCTGATCCATTCGCTTATGGAGCAGTTGTTTTGTCTCCCCAATGTATAGATCAGTGCACTTATCGCTACAATGGACTGCGTGTACCACATTACTTTATTTTCCCTTAGAAATTGGATCCTTTGGGTGTACCAGTTTTTGTCTATGCATTATCTGTGTTGCTAGGTTTGAAAAACACAGAGAAGTGGTGTTTGTTGAAAATACTCCCGAGTTTCTCCGACACTCCAGCTACATATGGAATGACTATGTATATGCTTTTAAAGCTCCTCTGAGATGTTTATGCTCCTTGTCCTTGGACTCTGTATCAGTTGCCACATATTCCGCCCTGTGGTGCAGAGTTCTAATGACACCCAGTTTGTGTTCCAGCGGATGGTGTGAATCGAACAACAGATATTGATCTGTATGAGGTTTCCTGTATACCTCCGTTTTTAAGTTACCCCCCTCTTGGATGCAAATTAAACAGTCCAAAAAAGAAAGTTTGTTCCCATGGACATCTTCCCTTGTGAACTTGATGTTACTGTCCACTGAATTAATGTGTTCTGCAAAGGCTGCCACTTCATTGGATTTGATTTTAGCCCAAGTGTCATCCACATACCTGAACCAGTGACTTGGTGTAGTTCCCTGCAAAGTAAGTAAAGCCCTACTTTCCACTTCCTCCATGTATAAGTTAGCTACAATGGGAGAGACTGGAGAACCCATTGCCCAGCCATGTTTCTGTCTATATAAAAAAGGTCCTTGTAGTTTAAGTATGTGGTGTTAAGGCACAAATCCAGCAACAAACATACTTGGTTAGGATTGAGCTTTGTTCTGCTGCTTAGGGTGTTATCTTGCTGCAGTCGATTTCTTACAGTCTCAATTGCCTCTGTCGTAGGTATACATGTAAACAAACATGTGACATCATATGATACCTTAGTTTCTTCTGCTTCTAGTGTAACGCCATGAATCTTGGTTACAAAATCTTTGGCATTCTGGATATGATGAACTGTATTGCCTACCAACAGAGCTAAGATGTTAGCCAAGAATTTTGCAATGCTGTATGTCACTGAATTTATGCTGCTGACAATGGGCCTTAGTGTGGCTCCTTCTTTGTGTATCTTGGGGAGTCCATATAGGCATGGTTTGGCTTCTCTGGGCATGGTATGGCTTCTCTGGGGTACAAATGGCGGTATAAAACTCGATCGATGGCGTTCGCCTTTTCAAGTTGTTGTAAGCAACCTATCACCTTTTTCTTGAAACAGCTGGTTGGATCTTTCCTTAAAGGTTCATATGTGTCGCTATCACTGAGTAGTGTAGTTATCTTGCAGTGATAGTCAGTTGTGTTGAGCACAACTGTGCATCACCCTTTATCTGCTGGCAGGATAGTAATGTTCGGGTCCTTACTCAGAGAACTGAGAGCTCTCCTCTCTTGTGTAGTAAGGTTAGAGGGAGGTGTTCTAGCACTTGACAAGGTAGCTGACACTTTTAGTCTGAGTTGTTCCGCTTCTTCCTTTTTTATGTGATTATTATTGATGGCAGATTCTGTGGCTGTGATGAGTTCAACTACTGGGATGTGTTGCGGTGTCACTGCATAGTTCAACCCCTTGGATAGCAAATCCTATTCTGGCTGGGTTAGTACCCTATCTGCGGATGAGCAGTGAAACGTCTTCATTAAAATATCTCAGCAATCCAGTTGCTTTGAGTTACTTTTGATAAGTATACCATGACCTGGATGAATGAGAATCTTCATAGTCATTCTTAAAGTAGTAAGTATAAACTGGATGATTTGTGGGAAGCACTTCTAGATCATTTGTGTGACTACAAACAACACCTATCAAAGACACTGGTAACAAATCCATAGTCTGCATGTGATTTGAAGTGTTCTGACAATAAAACTTTCAACTTTATCCCTGTGTGTATGATTACGGATCAACAAACTTCCCAGGGAGGGGTATAACAGGCCAGTCTGTCCTGACCTGGGTGGGAGCATGCCATTTTATAGTGTAGATCAGGGATCTGCAACCTTGGCTCTCCAGCCTTTATGAATCATGACAGACTCCTTCATTGCATTGTGGGACTTGTAGTTCCTTAACAGCTGGAGAGCCAAAGTTGAAGATCCCTGGTGTAGATGCTCTTTCATATAGTGGAGGCATAGAATATGTATGCTAGATCGCTCTCTATTTATTCCTATTTAATTCTGGAGGCATATTTATTAGTTGGTGAAAATAATTAATGTTCAACATTTCTAGTATAGTAAGATATCAGGTTGAAAGTCATTGTAGGACTGGAAGCATCAGGAATAACATACAGTTGGTCAGCTTGAATATATTGCAATACATGGACAATCATTTTTTAGATATCTTAATGCGCAAAATGTCTTAGGGTGGTGGCAGATGGGGAGATTAGTCACCCAGCAACAAAATCTTCTCTACTGCGGGCGAATAATCTCCCCAAATGCCTTCCAGCCGCTAAGAATATGAATTGCAGTCAGGAAGGCATACAGGTCATCAGTATCATGACATATGTAAGTCAAATTGTAGGAAAATGAGAGCACTTGGTAAGCATATTAATGCTGTGGTTTTGCTTATATTTGCAGACTTCTGGTAGGGCACACAGGCCCGAAAAATGTTGTGTACCAGTAGTCACAAATAAAAGAAAAACCAGAGCATTAATTTGCTTGCTGAGTACTTTTTAATGACATTTTTACATTTTATGGCTTTGGAGGCCAGTGGGCAATATACAGCTCCCTAAAAGATTTCCATGGATCCCAGTCTGATCCAGAGACATGTTTGGGTCATCATTATTTATTCCAATCCAGCCCCTCACATATTGTAAATAAGTCGACCATCTACCTGGAAATAGTTGCACTGCAGTGCACTAGGGGTGCATTGAATTCTAAATTTAAGTACTGTATTGCCACTTAATCCAAAAAACAAGACAGGTCAAGTCCTGAACTTAGTCCTCAGGTTTTGTTCTCTTTGATTATGGTTAGAGTGACAGTTTAAGCCAGGAAAGAGGAGTGTCACGGTTGTGTTCATCAGTGGGCAGCTTTTGACCTTTAATATGCTACTTGCAAGGATATATTTGCAGATAGAATTCAGTGGCGAGTGGGGAGCAGTCCATCCATCTTCCTTGCAATGACTGTGATACAGTAGTTATTCCTTAGTGGTATAAATGACAAGGATGATCATATTTTTCCCACTGTTTGGCAGGTAACAGACAAGTAAGGAGATACAGAGGGTGCAGGCATAGAGGCAAGCATGTCATAAATCAGGAAGCAATTTTAGCAATGCGCATTACAGAAATCTGGCATTAGAGATTTATAAGGATTAA
>CM044447.1:31150759-31161949 GCA_024363595.1 Xenopus borealis
TATATCTAAAATAATTAAGGACCTTAGTTTTCCTTTACATATTAACAATAGCATAAATTAGACTTTTTTTTACTTTGTCATACTCACTGAAACACCATTGTAAAAAAGTACTTTGTGTTAGTATAAGCTGTTAAAATTAAAATGATTGCACACAGAAAGATAAATATATGCTTATTCTTTCTACAAAATAATATTCCTGAGTTACATTGTTTCCCTCTCAACAACGAAAGAACTGAAAAGTGCTGTGCTGAAATGACTCTGACCACTTGAAATTCTATTAAAAATACTCCTTCCTACAAAAAAGCTCACTTTCCCTTATGTCTTCATGCATTTTGCATTATGTCAGTAGGACTCTACAGCTAGAGAAATGTGAAAATAAAAGAAGTTGATGCTAAAGTATGTTTTAAGCAGCATTATTACTTTAAACGGGTGCTTTTTTTTAATGCTTTGCTAGAATTTGCTTGTGATGTTGGAGCCCAGTGGAGTACTGGTTGATGTATTTGTCTGACTTCCTGTATATTTTATGTTGGTGGATGCAGTATGCCACTGCTTTTTCAAGAAAACATAGAGGAAGGAACTCTACATAGAGAAATAATTCTCTGTGCCCCTGGTGTCTATATGGGAGTCCTCTAGCTGTCTATACCATTGGCTTCTTCTACTCAAACTCAGCCCAAATTTAACTCCATCAGTCTAACAATTTGTATGGACGGTGGTGGTCCTTAGTAGACTACAATGTTTTCTTTTGTGAGAAGACACCGCTGTAGGACATTCAATTCTCTCAGTCTCTAAAAAGTTTTTGGAGGGTGGTCTCTTGCAAACTTTTCTTTTGTGGATTCCTTTGTAACTCTTGTAGAATGACCTCTTTCCAGGCCTAATTTAATTTTATCAGTCTATAAAAATGTTCACGAAAGGTGGTCCTTTGTGGGTTAAATGTCCTACAAAAGTGTATTCTTTGGAAGTACCTCTTTCCATCCCTAGTTTAATTCTATCACTCACATCAATTCCATCTCAAAAATGTTTATGGAGCTTGGTCCTTTGTGGACTCTTAATTTTGTTTTGTGGGTTAGATGCTCTACCATGGTGTCTCCATGTTTTAGGAGGGTTGTTCCTTTAGGACTTTTCTTTTGTAGATTAAATGTCCTACCGTAGTGTCTCTTGCTGAAGTGCCTCTTTCCTAACCCTAAATTCCATCAGTCAATATTAATGTTCAAGAAGAGTAGTCCGTTGTGGACCTTGTTTATTAAAGTGATCAGGGATACCAGGTTGTATTGGGTAGCCAAAAACAGTTGGGGGCTTGACGCTAATAAACAACCAATGAAGAAGCTCTAGAATATATATAATTGAGGAAAATCAATGGGGCATATTCCATGCAATTTTTTGTACTAGTTTATTTATGTGCCTCCACGGTCCTGTTCATAAACATAGGAGGAAGTGGGCAAATATGGGTAAATGTGTGTAGTTTTTACGTGTAAGTGTTTTTGTCACACAATATTGACTTCGCATTTTGTCTAGGTAAAAACAAACTTTTTTTTTTTACACAAATGGATTATGCACTTCAATTACTTTGAAACAATCTAGTCTAAGTTTTAAATTAAACAAAAATGAAATATTGTTTCTGTAGATGGCAATGCTATAAGCTCACCAAACACTGTTATGCAGATTCAGCTACAAACTGTCTGGCTGCACTAATTAGACAAGAACAGAGAAGGTTTGCTAGAGTCCTGTTAATTTGCGGCAGATGTTTCAAATGGCCATTTGAAGAGGAGGGCACTGGACGTGATCTGAATGAATTACAAACAGAGGTAAAGGACAATCTATTACTTTAGAAAGTATCGTAATTCATAAACAGAAGAGTTGATGGCTGTGCTGCTGTAACAGAATATAATTATGTGCATCTCATCTGTGAAAAATATACATTTGCAAAATTAACAGGTTTCGAACAATTTTTCTTCCTTCTGCGGTCTGCATTCATAAAGAATCCTTTGGAAATTAAACATTAATTTTACAATAAATGAGACACTTAAAACATGAATTGTTAATGTCAAGCAATACAGGTTTTGCAATACAGTTTTTGCCCAAATCACTTTTAAACAATGATAATATATAATGCTTTGGGAATTTAAAGATCATTTTCAGTATATTAAGATTATCTTCAGATTAATTTGTATTCATTATAGTATTCTGATGACTTGACAGATGGAAATTTAAAGGACATGAAGTTAAATCAGATTTTATGGGTTATTTAATTTTTTAACTTTGATTTCACAATGTTAACAATTAATACTAATCAAAAAGTATACCTTAATCAAAGCTGTCAAAATTAAATTAATGCAATGTAGGTATAAAATATTTTAAGAAAAGAGTTATGGGAGAATGATGTTAATGAGACACTTCACAATGCTTTGCAAAAGATAGAACATGCTCTGGAGGCTTCAGTTATTTACTACTGCTTCTGTGGCAGATATTTCCAAACTGCAGGGCTGTTACCCCAGGGGGAAGAGTTGGAGCAAGGCAGAGCATGACCCTTGGGACCCTTAGCTTGAATGGCAAGTAAGGTATGTTTCAGGGAGAATACTAATGTACAGTTTTGGAATTCTTGGTACAATATATCATCACTTTTTTGGCAATAATCTGTTTACAGTAGAAGGAAGGTTGAGCAAACCTTGGATCACAGATGGGGCTTGAATCCCAACCGGTTATGTAATAAAAGGTGCTTATTTTGCCAAGATGCACTGACCAGTAGCAACCAATCAGTAAAGGGCATTTATTGAACTCTGTTTAAAAGTAAAGAGTTTATTGGTTATTGCACCTGATAACTTACTGCCTTTTCTTACATGTAGAGGAAAGTATAAAATCCTGTTCTCACTCTCCTTTTTGTTTCTTAATTGCAAAGTATGAATACAAGTCCATATATCACCTTTTATCACTGTACAAGCAGAAACATTTTCAGGAACCATTAAATAATATTGACTTTAGAGTGTTAACAATAAATTACTCCAGCATAACTATCTTTTTCTGTTCATTGGCTATGTAGCCATCTACCTCCTGTTAACAATATGATTTAATAATTGCCAAGTAATGCAAACAGAGGATACTCCACAAACTTCTCATTAGTTTCTTGCCGTGATATGTCTAATCAATAGTCAATGTCGATAGTTGAAGTATCCCAAAATTACTTTGAAATTCGAGTTTTAAAAATTTTAATTTTATTCAACCCTTAGTAAACGTGCCCCTTAGTATGACGTAGATAGTGATATTCTGAAACAATTTGGAATTGGATTTCAATTTTTATTCACACCTCATTGATTTTCATCTAATACCTGAATAAAGTTTATTTGAAACATTCTGACCATGTCAGTTGCTTCACTAGACATTGTATATCATGAGCTGGATGAGTGACCACCTTCATAGACACATTATTAGATCTAAAAGGGGCTGTTCACAATTGAATACACTTTTAGTATGATGTAGAGAGTCATATTTTGAAACAATTTGGAATTGGATTTAATTTTTTTTAGGGTACAAATTACCCTAGCAACTGTGCATTGGTTTGAAGAGGCTGGAAAATGAATAGGAGAGTGCCTGAATAGAAAGATGAGTTTTTAAAAATAACAATAAATGTGTAGCCTTACAGAGCATTTGTTTTTTAGATGGGGTCAGTGATCCCATTTGAAAGCTGAAAAGAAGACAAATAATTCACTATAAAAGAAAACCATGTACAGTTGCTCAGAATTAGCAATACCAAATGTTAATGCAAAGGTGAACCAGTACTTTAAAAATGTGTATTGTACTGTATTTATATGTGTTTTTTACAGGGATGTGAAAAACTAATGTATGTTATTTTAGCTCTGTGGATCTGGCTATACACTGGAGAGTGGTTGATATGGCATATCTGTATTCTTGACACAAAGTTGAGATTATATATTTTTTTTCATTAGAAAAGCTTTTTGATCTAGTTAAACCCTGAAATTTGATTTTAGTTAACTACCTTGTTTTATAAATTATTCAAAACTGTAGTGAGTGAAGCAATCTGCATTAATTAGACAATTAACAACTGACTCACATATCAAATATCATTTACATTGTCAACACATTCTTTAGTAAAGAGCCAGTAAAGTTAAATGAAAGGTTTTGTATGCACTTAAATATACGAGTACCTTTCATTCATATAAACCGTTTATTTCAGAGGCTTGAATATACTATGTCGATAAGATGCTATGTAGTCATGGGGGCAGCCACCCAAGCTAAAATAGGGCAAAAAGTACATAGCTAATTAACAGATGTTTTGCAGAAGACATAAAAATAGAATATATATATATAATAGATATATGCAACTTGAAAGCTTAAAGGGGTTGTTCACATTTGCAATTTGTTTTCATTTTTGAGTAGTAGGTATTAAGCTTTTTATTCAACAGCTCTCCAGTTTGCAATTTCAGCTGTTTGCTACAGTCCAAATTACCCAGGTAATCATGCATTGATTTCAATAAAGACTGGAATATGAACAGGCAAGGGTATGAATACAAAGATGAGTAATAAAAAGTAGCAACAACAATACAGTTGTAGCCTTACAGAGCATTTGTTTTTTTATATGGGTTTAGTGACCCCCATTTGAAAGTTAGAAGAAGCAGCCAAATAAAAAAAAAACTATGAAAAATAAATAATGATAGCCAATTGAAATGTTGCTTAGAATTGGCCCTTCTATACTTAAAGTTAACTTAATGGTGACACACCCCTTTAACTTTCTGTTCTTCTTCCTCTTTCTGATATATACTGTCTTGTGTAAGCCTTGTTGAACAACTTTATATTTACATCTTATATAACTTTCATTGGACCTCAACTGAAAAATCTATGCACAGGGCTTACAATCTGTGCACATAGAATTGTTCAAACCTAGCCAAACCCAACTCCAAAATGGCCAAGAGAGAGACCATTTTGGCACCATACATTAATTACATAATGGAAGAATGATGAGGAGTGACCAGAGAACATAGTATAACCTTATAGATGTTCTACTAATGCCTTTTTAAATGTCATTTTACTAAGTTTAAAGGTAGCATTAGTCACAGATTTATTTGGCAACCAAGGGAGATGTGGAAACTGATTGCCAGGTCTGCAGCTGCAGGTGGGTCAGCATGAGATTTAGCTCTATCTGGAAGTGGTATTGTCTCCTTTCCAAATAAGTGAAATAATTGTGTATTTTGCAGAATGAAAAAGTTGTCTGCCATCCAAAACTAAGGGAATTCATTTATTCGAGTAGTGTCTGAAAAAATATGTGGGTGTGAGAGCTTCTACTGGCAGGTACATTTGTTTCAAGAAACTGTGGACAATTTGTTTCAAGAAACTGTGGACACCTTTTATAGCACCTGAAAATATACTATCTAGTGCAGTGATCCCCAATCGGTTGCTTCCCCAACCCACTATATGTTGCTCCCAGTGGCCACAAATCAGGTGCTTCTTCTTTGAGTTCCTGGCTTGGATGCAAATTTAGTTGCATAAGAACCATGTGTTCTGAGAAACAGAGCCTTCTAAAGGCTTCTAGACCACATAGAGGCTACCAGTACTGAACCGCAGCTCATATTTTGCACCCCAAGAACCTTTTGAACATTTATGTTACTTTCCAACCGTTTCTTTTACATTTGGCTCACAAGGAAAAGATCTTGGTGAACTGATCAATGATAGGATAGGGATTCACTGAATCTAGGATTCAGTCTGGTATTTTTTTTTTTCCAGCAGGATTTGGATTCAGGCAAGTCCAAGTGTCTGGCCAAACCAAATCTAATCATGTGACTTTGCATCACAAGAACAAGGAAACTCAATTGAAAATTTTCCACTTAATTTGCATTCCGTATGGAATTCCTTATAACTTTAAATCAACTGAAGAAGCCACACATGGATTGTAGAACATTATCAAGAATACTTAATAGATATATAAAAGCATAAGATAACACGAGTTATTACACTTAGGGGCAAATTTATAATTATTCCCTTATTCGAGGGCTTTTAGCCCTTGAATTCGGCCCGAAATTCGGTAAGCACTTTACTATCGAATGCTTATCGAATAGTTTTAGGCTAGTTTTACTTCGCTATTCGATTTCTGGAAAAAATTTGTACGATCAAGTACCGATCGTTCGAAAAATTTGAGGTGTTCGAACGTACTAATGGTATTCGAGCAGGTGATAGAAAAAAAAGCCTATGGGGGGATTCCCATAGGCTTCTATTGCAATTTGGTAGGTTCAATCTGGCGAAGTAGGCAGTCGAATAAAATTTTTAAGTTAAAGTACTTCAATCATCGAATGGACGAATTATCGAATATCCGATTATTCAATCTATTTGATAAGTTCGAATTTTGTGTATTCGATGATCGAAGTGGCCAAATTTGCATATTTGAATGTCCGATACAATCCTACAATCGGAATTCGATCGAATTCGATCAAACTTCAAATTATTCACGTGAATTTTGTAAATCTGCCCCTTAGTATAAAGTTGATACAGTCACCGGACCACCTCTAAGGGAAATAATTTAAGATTGTTCACCTTTGAGTTAACTTTTAATACAATGTAGAGAGCAATATTTTAAGGCAACTTGCATTTATTTTTCATTTTCTATTAATATGTTTTTCACTTTTTGTTCAGCTACTCTCCAGTTCGGAATTTCAGCAATGATGTGGTTGCTAGGGTTAAATTACCATAGCAATGTCTGAGTGGTTTAAATGAGACTGGCATATGCATAGAAGACCTGAATTGAAAAATAAGTAATAAATTACAATAACATAGCTTTTCATAGCAATCTTTTTTGGGGCTGGGAGGTCAGTGACCCCCATTGAAAGTTGGAAAGACTCAGAAGAAGGCAGCACATAATTAAAAAAAAAAACTATAAAAACATTAATAGTGGAGAAAAATTCAAATGATGCTTAGATTCAGCCACTCTATAACTATACAGTATACTATCTATACTAAACATTTAATCAGAGGTGAACCATCCCTTTAAACATAATGGATCCACAATGTAATATATCTACTATCCACAGCAGGTAGGTTGGCATGCATTTACTATAGCATCTAATAGTTGGTCAGTTGATCTGTTTCAAACTAATGTGCATAATGATCCTATTACCGTTTAATGGACTTTCCCTTAGATTGCTTATACGATGCTTTCTTATCTTGATAAAACAGATGTTTTAATATAAATGCAAATTTCGACAAAGCCACTTTCCATTATGGAAAATCCATTTTAATATCACTGACTTATGTTTTGCTTAAATCTGTCAAAAAAACATTCATAGCTGAAGAGATAGAAAACAGCATGATCTAAACTCACATCCATAAATGTCAATGCTTGGAAATCTGGAAAGAATATACAATGTGTCATAGTGCATTCACTCCTTTGCCTCTTCCTTGTGGAAAGAATTTACTTACTACTGTGTTTATCCATTGTATACACTGACTGGTGACACTTTAGTAGTGAATCTCAGAGTAAAAGAGACAGCCATTCTCTTCAGACAAATCACTTCATATTCACAATCCTGCATCAATAAACTTACTAGCTAATAGCAAACAGCAACAGATCTGTTACATTCATCCTGAATAACACATTAACAGAAAATATAACTGATGTAAAATACAGATGGAGCAGACTTTGTGTTGATCTTACACAGTGCACCACACCTTTGCACGGAATGCAGAGTCAGACTTGAGCATTGGTGGCCCACTGGGGCTGGAAAAGGAAGGGCACCCAAGTGCGAAAGATGTGTTGCATGCATGCCAACGCACCACAAGAGCCGTTTATTATGTGTTAGCCGATCAAGGGAGCAGCTCTGGGCTGGTGGGGGCCTGCCAGGTGTCCCGTGGGCCCAGTCGGACCATAACCACATGGCAAAGTATTTATTTCAGTGGAAAAAGTGCTAATCATCTGTATAAGTTTGGTTTACATGTCTGTGTGGTGAGACAACTGAAAGAGATGTCTAAATAATGTTTGCTCCATCTAAGCCATATTGAGTGTTTTTAATTATGTATCTATAGCCCTCTTACAGTCAGCCACATGCCTTTCACAGCCCTAATTTCCACCTCCATCTCCAGTTGAACACAATCTCAGATTTGTACCCTGGGTGTTGGTAATACATACATATAACTGCTGTTTTGCTATATTTATTTATTCTGACACAAACTCACCTCACAGCCAGTCCTCCAAGCGGATTCGCTTCCATATCTAATTACCCTCCAGCTTTGACCCAGAAAGCATGGTTTTTGAACAGAATGCCAGTCCCAAAACTGCCTGCCCAGTTTTCCAAATATGGAAATCTGGACAAGACTCCCCTTGATTGATACAATGATCAGCTAATCACCATCTCTGATGTCAGCATTTCCACCCTATGACATCACTGCACCACCTTTCTGTTCAATGCCGATAGAGGAAAGGTGGCAACCATAGTGTAACTTAGACCTACTATGTGTGAGATGCATTTAAGGGAACAAAGTGTATAATTCCTCCATTTGAGAAGTAGGCTTTACTGAGTTGGTTTTACCCTGATTTATATTACTAGTTAAAGGTATAATCAGTCAGAATGACCCTCCAACATTGTAAACAGAATAGTGATGGTGGGAAGGAGGTTGCCTTTGTGTTCCAATCCACTTTTCTATTATGAATATGCACAGACCGACTAAAATTCAGGAAAATGCAGACAAGGATGGATTTGCCCTGGGGGTGCCTGGAGGATCAAACAAATTACCTGGGCAGCATACTGCCCCTTAATATATGCTTTCTTAGGCCTTGGCCTTTGTAGCCTTGCTGCAAGTCCTGGCCTGAATCCAGGGCATAAAGTGTAAAAAATACAGCACACTGCAACAGTGTTTTTGTATTTTGCACTTAGCCAAGTTATACATTAAGCTCATCATAAAAACTGTAAAAAGTCCACAACAACACAGTTATTCTAAATGAATTTCAAGGACATATAAACAAACTGTCACATTTAAGTCATGCACATCTGCTTATGGACATGGATTTATTTTTAAAAAGCAAGAATCCATGCATAAGCTTCTAGGCTACCTCATTTCTTTTCCATCAAACAAGTTGTGTAATAGAGCCTCATAGTCCCTGACGTCCGTTCCCAGGCATGCAAATCATGTTTCCATGTCTCCCAAATTTGGCATGTCGTGAACAATGATCCCTGCTAATGACATTTCCAATACAGTATTTGTTCAAAGTGTCCTGGCTGGCGACACTGCACAATATCACTATCGCTACAATGCCATCCTTGCAGAAACATTTGGCTTAATTAATTAGCATATTTATAAGCGTGGGGAGCCTGGAACGAGCAGATAGCGGTACATACCAAGAGTAGCATCTTTCTATTAATATATAACCAGGCTGGTTCATTTCTTCTAGTAATGAAATCCCTTTTGATTTTTATGCCCTTGCTACTATTTCATCTGGCACTAGCGCCACACATACTAATGACTACTAATTTAAATTTTTTTTTTTAAAGTGTGTTATGGCTTGTTTGGATGGAAAGGATCCTATGAATTGTGGATACGCATGCTGTGATTACCTGCTACCGACAATTATCCTATGAGGCATGTACAATGACTCCGCAAGAAAAAAAAGATTGGTAAGAACTTCAAGATTAGGCTTCCAGACCTATAACAATCAGACTCCATACTTTCAAGACCATAGCTCATTCTATTTCTCTGTGACAGACAGGTACAGATTGCGCACTATACTTTCAGCAGGGTGTCTAGATGATGGGTGCAAAAGAAGCTTCTAAACTCTATGAAAGCAGCCAGGGTTAAACTGTAAATAAAATCTGTGAAAAACAACAGTTGGAGACCAGAGGCAGAAAGATATTAAATTAACCCTTTTTCATATACAAACATATTATACTTGCAGTACAGCTCCATTACAGTAACCAAAAAGTGCTGCACTTTAATTGGTGCAGTTAATTAAACCTAATATTAAATCTTAGACATTTTTTCTAACATTAGCACATTATGAAGTGACTGATTTATTCCACTGGTGTAAAGTTGTGTCAATGTTTTCTGAATGCCACCATGCTCTAAGGGTCAGCTGCCTTCAGTGCTAAACTGATGTTTGGAAAAGTTAATCCAACATGATCGTGTTGCAATGTTTTAATTCATTATGTGTCAGTAAAGTGTGGATACAGTTATTGTGTTAATGTTTGACCCTGACAGACCAGCAGCGTATACACCTGATCTGTGTTGACTAATATCTCGGACATTTACTGGGCAGGGCCAACATTAATTTCTGCAGGTCCTGGCAGGCCCTCTGCCAATATGTTACCTGGTCAAATAAGCAGATCATTTTAGGTATGGCCTTCATAAGTAGGGTTGCCTGTCCTGGGAAAAAATAATGGCCTTCCTATATTTTTTTTATTTCTTCCCTATTGATATAATTTTTACTGGCTCAGCAGGTAAAATACCACCCAAGTGGCAATTCAAAAGTCTATATATACTTAGCTTTTAAATGAACATCACCTGAACTTACATCATAACGAACTATTAAATGAGCAAGGTCAAAAACCCTTAGTTTGCCAATAATATACTCTCCTTCTCATCACCCAGGGGAATTTATCATTATTTTGCCAGACCCCAACACATAGGATGTCCATACTTGCCTGTGTGTGGCCAATTTAAAGTGATATAAGGAGGATTAAAGTTTAACTAAAGAAATAGAATAGAAATGTGTGGTAGACTGTGTAGGAAGGCTTAGTATACCTATCCCCTCCTCTGTATTACTAGGCCTGTGTTGTTTCTGTGTGGTGAGGAGTCCTACACCTGTGAGCTAGCAAGAAGGAACGCCTGTACAACTTGGGATTGAGGCAGGCAATGATGACAAAGGGGTGGAAGTGGGCAGATTCAGGCCCAGTGGAGAGCTCCTGGTTATGAAGAGCGTTGTAGTCGCACTACAGAAAACTTTGGAAACAGGTGGAATTACAAATTTGCCAGTAAATTTGTAATACTGGCAATAACTGGCGATTCACTGGCAACCCTTTCTGGAAGTAGAAGCAGGCAGAGGAAGTACTGGAAGTAGCAAAAGAGGGCTGACTTATTTTATGGGCCTCAACAAAAGTTTCAACATTTTCTTGTGTTGAAGCTTTATGGTGTGTGAACTTTTCACTCAATACAGCATTGAAATCCACAAGTCTATCAGGGGAATGTAATAAAAGTCAGTAACAG
>CM044447.1:31164767-31180010 GCA_024363595.1 Xenopus borealis
TATTTACAGGTGTAGTTGATAAGAATGTCTTTAAATGAACCAAATGTTTCCGTGTAATGTGGGGATCCTCACTGACCTCTAAAAGCACCAATGCAAAACAATTCATGTTTTGAAAATGCTATTAAAACTATAACACTGTATAAAAAAAATACATGCGGAGGAATTTTAGGGATTCCGAGGACTAACTTCAATGCAAACCACTGTTGGTTATCACTGTGTAGGCAAGGAACTTCACCTGAATTATTGCAAGGGCTGACCCCATTAAAATCAAGCTTAGAAGTGACTTGACATATTCCTGCCTCATTATAAAGCTGTTGGAATCTGATGTATTTAACTCCAATGGAACATATCAGTTCTAAAAAAAATATATTACTATGCAGACTTAGTAATGACCTAAATGGTCAACCTTGCTTGGATCTCTGTTTAATTGGTGTTGCCATGGTTATGTCAGACAGCTAATTTAGCTACACCATCCAACTCATTTACACTCAAGGAAAACAAATTAGTTACTACTTTTTTTTAAGGCATGTAACACTTTTCCTCAAGACACTGTTTCATAGTTAGAAAGAAGATCTATCACCACTTAATTTTACATTTAAAAATAACTTTTGATGCAAGTTTGAAAGAAAGGGAACAACATGATGTGTGCATTTCAGTACCATGACTTTAATAAAATTCATTTTCACCTTATTTATTTGCTAAATTGCTTCTTTTATAAAAAGGTAAAAAAGTATGGTTAATTTCTTTTAGCCAAGTGTTAAAGAAATACTTTCATTAAATATGAATGCAGCTTTGCATTACTGACAATTGCACATGCAGAGAGGCAGTTTGCTGTTAAAGTTGCCCAATCACATGGTACCAGAACTCCCGCAATTACCGATGGCATCACTAGAAAAAGCCAATTTAGGGGATTTTGATCCTGCTCTTTGGACTGCAAATATAGAAGAAAGTCTCCCAGTGTACCATTGCCCTAAAAAGAGCAAACACAAAGAAATATTGATAGGCTAAAATGATTTCATTTGTGCTTGATTTGTATATTCAAGTATATTCCCAGTGCCGGCAGGGCATACATTATGCAGAAATCTCCAAATTACAGAAAGACCACCTCCCATAGACTGCATTTCATCCAAATAATCCAAATTTTTACAAATGATTTCCTTTTTCTTTGTAATACTAGAACAGTACCTTGTACTTGTCTTGTTCTAAGACATAATTAATCCTTATTGGAAGGTTACTTAATGTTTAAATAATTTTAGCAGATATAAAGTATGAAGAGCCAAATTACAGAAGGACTGGTTATTTGGAAAACTCCAGGTCCCGAGCATTCTGGATAACAGGTCCCATATCTGTACTCACGTGGCCATTTACTAGCAATTCTGCTAACACTTATTGCTTAGCAATAAACTAGACAGCAGGCAGAAAATTCTGCAAGCATGGAGGTTAGAAGTGTGGAGGTAGTAGACAGGAGAATAGTAGCAAGTGAACTGGAATGGGGTCTCAAAAAGCAAGCAAAGGTATAGTGTC
Source organism: Xenopus borealis (assembly GCA_024363595.1). NCBI lineage: Eukaryota > Metazoa > Chordata > Amphibia > Anura > Pipidae > Xenopus > Xenopus borealis. The sequence goes on from CM044447.1 coordinate 31,166,292, forward strand.
TGCATACTATACAGAAAGTGTATGCATACTATACAGAAGAATACAGAGCTATGAGAAAGTTGAGGATCAGGCAGAAAAATGAGGGCCAGGCACCCAAGTTGAATCTAAATAGAGGTGGTGTTTCGGAGTCTTGTTATATGGAAGATAGATGGAAGAGACAGAAATTGCTCAAGAGTAAGACAAGTCTGGTTCAGGAAAGAGAAAGAAGGGGAAAAAAAACAAACAAACAATGGAGTTGGACAGTGCTGGGCCTAGAATCAGAGGTGGAGTCAGCCACAGTACAACATAGGTATCAAAATCTACAGAGGATAGACAAGCCAAAATGACAAGCCATTGGTAGTTGCTTAATAAATAATGTGACTCAAAATACACCTGAGTTCAGGAGTTACAGCAGACAATAACACAAGCCAGGAACTAAATTAAGCAATAGACGTCATACAAGCTGTAGTCTGGAGCATAGAAAAATAAATATGGAGGTATAGTAGAATGGAAAAAAGCCAAAGTCCATCAAGTCCATCAAGTTTAACCCCTCCAAATGAAACCCAGCACACATACCCACACACACCCACTGAAACGATACATACCAATATCTATATTAATTGTGATTTTAGTATCAATATAGATAGCCTTGGATATAATGCTTGTCCAAGAAATCATCCAAGCCCATCTTAAAGGGCACCTGTTGGGCAACAATACTATCCCCAACCAACGGTGAGGGCTAATAGAACTAGCACTCTGGTTCGAAATAATTAGTTTTTATTTTAAAGAACTACCCCCCGCCAGTGCTAGGACACTCGCACCATGCCATACATAGTATATGCACATAATACATAATATTCAGATGTCACACGCATAGGCACGATGAGCAAGTTATGACATTCGCTCATTATTCGCATAACCCAACATACGTAGCTGCTGTTACCGGGAGCTCGCTCACAGTGCAGGCAACCTCTCTCTCTGATGGGGGGAATCCCCCTAGATCCTTATCAGTTATGTATCCCCCAACACACTGCTTGCATTTATATTATTTTTGCCAAACTGCAGAATCTTGCATTTATCAACATTGAATTAATTTTCTAGTTTGCAACCCAATTTTCTAATATAGTCAAATCACTCTGCAAAGTGGCAACATCCTGCATGGAACTTATAGTGCTGCACAATTGAGTATTATCAGCAAAAATAGAAAAAGTACTTTCAATGGCCACATCCAGGCCAAGAAGTCCACTGCCATTGCATAGTTGAGGTTCCTGCTCACCTCCTCATAAAAGGCAATTTAATTTGTTTGGCAAGATCAGTTACACTTAAAACCATGCTGGCACAAATTCATAGTACAATGTTTTGCAATGAGTCAACTATTTTGTCAACTATTAATTCCCCTAAGAAAAGCTTTCCTACCATTGAAGTCAGACAAACCAGCCTATAGTTTTGAGGCTGAGAACAGTATCCTTTTACAATAGCAACACCACATTAGCAATTCAACAGTCTCTCTCCACCAACAGTCTCTCTCTCTCACGTACAATGAGGGGCCTTGACGTGGCACGTGAGCTTACATATTTTGGCCAAAGTGTGGTACTAACACCATTTTTGTAATAACTTTTTAAAGGCAAACAGAGTGCTGGCACATTTTTTCTCTTTTTTTACACAAATATTGTCTTTTTATCGTTTTCGGCAGCTGGTCAACTTCAGAATGTGGGTTAGTCCGAGCACTGGGACAATGGTTTCTACAGCAGCTGGTCAACGGCACAGCATGATTTAGACTGAGCGCTGACGATTTCTTTCTGTGTTTAGTCTCTCTCCACCATTTCAGACATCAATGAATCCTGAAAAATTAAGTAAAGAGAATTGGGACTATTTAGAAGGAAACCTTCATTACTAGGTTCCTCAGTTTTGTAGATAGATGAAAAATAAAAGTTCAGAATCTCTGCTTTATCTCAGTACTCATCAACCAATCATGCGTCATTTATTTACTATTTGCATATTAAAAAAATAATTTTGGATGCATTTTACGCCTTGCTACAATACCTGTTTCCATCTCGATTAAAGCTTGTCTGATAGCTTTTTTTTTTACATGATTCATTGGGCTCCTTTTTCCTGACACTTTTCAGCTGTCCTGGGAAACTTGAAAGCCTTAAAATCAAATTTTTTCCCAATAATTGTGTCAAACCACATAGGTTTTGTTATCAACGACGTTCTTTTCTTACAAGTGGAATAAATGGACATTTTATATTTTATATACATATATATATATATTTTTTTTTTTTTAAAGACATCCCATTTTTCTCCTTTGTGAAAAGTCTTTTCTCGGTTAAAATGTTGCAGATATTCCCTTATACTGATAAAGTTTGCACATCTAAAGTTTAGTTTTTTAGATTTGTTTCTGCAACATAATTTCAAAGGACACCATGTTATGATCATCCTTCCCTAAATGCTCACCCACACAAATGCTAGAGATTATCTCAGTATTGATAGTTATTAACAGGTCCAAAAGAAAGCAATTCCTAATAGGTTCATTAACTAGCTGAAATAAAAAGTTGTCATCTATCATATTTACAAGCCTGTTAGATTTTTCAGACTTGGAAACCCCATTACCCCAGTCAACATCTGGATGATTGAAGTCACCCATAATATTATTTTGACCCAGTTGTGAAGCAGCCTCCATATTTAAAAGTAGTTGGGCCTCAAACTCATTGCACATTTGAGGTGGTTTGTAGCATACACCAATGATAATGTTATCTGTGGCTTTTTTTAAACAAAAAAATCCAAATGTATGGATATACAGTAGCTCAATGTTCATGGTGCAATAGTGAGGGATTAAGTGAATGGGTTAACAAAGACAGGACATTAAGGGAAATATGTGGTTTATTACATAGATATTCTGTCAAAAGATATTTTGTAGAAACTCAGTGTGAATATGGAAAGATATAATTTTCACACATTCCCTCCTCCCTCTTCCTTACAGCCATATATTAATTGATTTCCTTCTAGGGAAGTATACTGGTGTCCTATTTTATAGAGTAATTGTTCCTCCACTTCTAAAATTATTAGTTGTTATACAGGCAACATCTAAATCTGTCACTTCAATCAAGAGGTGGCCATCAGCACAATGAATAAGGTAGTAGTCTACTATTTCTGCATCAGCGACAACAATTCAAAGAGTCACTATCAATCATTTTTGACACCGTAGCAGACAATCACATTACCAGGAATCCCAGGAAACTTTAGGCCTTGACATTCCTCCCTTGACACAATCATTTTTGCATGTGTGTAAAGCATTCATGCGAGAATCACGAACACTCAGTATCTGATTTAAGAGTGAGAAATACCCAAGACAGCTTTATATTGAATATGATAGCAAATAAATGTGATTTGGTGCCCTCCCTGCTTACTGGTTATAATAACAACAGAGGCCAAAGAATGATGGTTATAGAGTCTATTCTTATCAAATGCCACATATTCACATACAGGAAATGGATGAATGTAATCTTGGGAAAGAAAGTAAACAATACTGAAACATTATAGGGCAGGGATAATCAGTTTTCAAGCTGAAGCTGTAACTAAAAAAATGTATCCCTACTCAACCTAACATGGTAATATCTAGAGTTGTTCATTAGATTAACAGATGGTGTTCCCTATTTTTAAAATATTGATTGAAATCTCAGATATACAAAGGAAGGTGTGTACCTCTGTTGTATTTCATGTTCTCCTTTACTTTCTTGGACTTTCTTGATTTCTCGCTTAATGTGTTAAACGGAGACTGCTAAACATCCTGTCAGCATGGGCCACTACAATCAGAAGATTGCAATGAAACAAGCATACAGTCTGTTTAACACTATTGAAAAGATGCGGTAATAACTCTCAGGGCACATTCCCAGCACATCTGCTGTTACCCCTTTCCCCAGCAAGTAGACAATGCAAGATGCATGACTAACTCTTTCAGATGAACACTTTGTTGTACTGCAGGAAGGTTTTCCTCAATGATTTCCACATTCATAGTTTACTTATCTTCAATAACCAGGGCACCAGTGGATCTTTAAAAACACAGTTAACTACTGTATTGCTGGGACTTTACAATATATTTTCAATAGGCTATCAGCCCAAATAACTAATGACACCAAAAGCCAACAACCACTTCTCACTACTTATGCTTCTTTATCTCTCTCTGCTACATCTACTCCTCAAATCCCTCCATTAGCTTGGCCTTCGTGACACAGCCCTGTCCTGGGTATCTTCTTACCTCACTAATCATTCCTTCAGTGTCTCCTACAATGGATTATCATCTCCCCTACCTCTTTTTCTTGTGGTTTTTCAAAGCTACCCTGGACCCCTTATTTTTTTCTCTATAACGATCATAACAAATCAACTCATATGGTTTCCAATACACCTCTGTGCTAACAACATTCAGATGTATCTCTACTCTCCTGTTCTTAACCCAGAGCTCTTAACATGGGTCTCCTCCTGCCTCTCCACTATATCTACTTGGATGTCACAATGTTATCTTAAATTAAAGCTCTCTAAAATGGAGATGGTTCTCTTTCCACTAACACTGGTAACATCTCAGAAGTATCCCAAATGTGAAAAAATGTGTGGGTTAAATACAAGTGTGGGTTAAATACAAGGCTCAATTCAAAAGCACACCTCTGCCACAGGTGTAATATCAGGATACACATAGAAAAACTGTGAATAAGCCAATGAGCAGTGCTTGCTGCAAAGTGTGTTTATTCCAACAACATGTTTCAGGCGCAAGGGCCCTTGATAAACATGTCGTTGGAATAAACACACTTTGCAGGAAGCATTGCTTATTGACTTATTCCCAGTTTTTCTACATGTATCTCAGAAGTATCTATTGTATTTAACAATTCCACTATCACCCCAGCTACCCAGGCCTGGTGCCTTGGGGCTTTCCTATACTCTACCCTGTCCTGCAGTCCTCATATCCAGTCACTTATTAAATTATATCACATTCACCTAAGGAACATTTACAAAATATGATCATTTTTCACCAAAGATACCTGCAAAATTATTGTTCATTCTTTCATCAATTGGCCTTCCCCGCCAAAGACTCTCCCTTCTCCAATCCATAATGTAAACTGTCGACATGCAAACCACCCTCCTCTGCCATGGCACCCTGCTAAACTCTGCACAGGCTTCCACTACAGTTCAGAATAAAATTCAAACTAATGATGCCGCCATTCAAAGCACTTCATAACTGAACTAATCTCAAGATACTTACCCACCCTCTTACTACTCTCCTCTATTGACATTGCTTCTTAACTCTTCAAGACTTTATAAGGGCTGCACCACTTCTCTGGAATTCTCTCCCACAGTCTGTCCAACTTTCTCCCAACATTTCTGCCTTCAAAAGATCTTACCTTTAGTGAAACCTATCCTCACTCTATTTAGCAGTCAAATGCAATACCATACGCTAAATCTCCCACCTTGCTTATTTCTGTTCTTGCCCACACCTTGTGTCTCATTCCCTTCCCCTTTTACATTATAAGCTCTTTTATAGGGCCTTCCTCACTTTTTGTACCGGTACTGGTCGTTCTGTATGTAACCCTAGGTGTTCAATGTATGTAATTCTTGTGGTTTCTGTGTATAAACAAATTGATTTTACAGTGCTGTGAAATATTTTGGCACTCTAAAAATAATAATAACAATAACAGCAAATCAGTTCTTGCTTTAAGATAGTACACAGTACAGCAACTTCACTATAATTGTCTAATGACATGGGCACAGTCAATGTATTATTTAAAGACAGCAGGGTTACTCAAGAGGTGCCCAAGTGCTACTTTTTGTCCGTATGAGCCCACATGAATGGTGCTAGTTATGGTCCTAGTCCTTTTGCCATCCTTGGTGGAGCCTATAGCTGCTTTCCCCGCAACTCTGATCCCTTCTCTAACTTCTTGAGTAGGTTATTGCAGGGACTAACCATGACATTAGGTAGTACTAACTTTAGGTACTGTATATTTCCTTGTACACACCAACTATAAACACATTGTCAGGACTGAATATGATGCTTCCATACCAATGTCAGGTTGTGGATTTTAGAATAAGCAAACATATTCAATTAGTTTCTATGGGAAATGTGTTTCTAATGGCAGGAATGTATTATGACCATAAAATGCAAACATATTATAACTATTAATATTGTAAATAAATTAATACTTTTGCTACCAGGGTGCTATCAATCTGTGTATTGTACTCAGGTCTTGTCCAAAACATATATAGAAAAGCACCTACTGAAAGATAGATATCATGACGCAACAGGGGGCCCCTTCCCCCCAGTACCCTGCAAGGTCTGCTTTATTTGCTGTATGGTAGTTACCCCACTAGATATTTATTATATTAAATAAAAACAAAAAGAAAATACACCAACTTCTAAAAAACACAAAATAATACATTGTACGCAATTGTTTCCTCTGAACAAGGGATTGACACATTCTAGATTGCACCAGAAGCTGTCACTTGTGTCTAGGAATAGAGTTTGTAGACCGTGTTCACTGGGAAGTATCTGCATTGTGGAGCACCAGGCCTATTATTGAGTAATGGCTGAGCTGAAGGGTCATTGGAGGCACTGAGAACACTGTTATAGGGATCTGTCATTCACTAATCCTGGCAGATAGGCAGATACCACATGCATATTTATTCTTGCTGTGGTGGGTAATCATGTAAGATATGAAATGGACGTATGTACTTATTAGGGTAGGACCCTATCATACATTTAGTTCCTGCATTAACAACTCAGCTTGATCTTTCATCTTGGAAAATGATCACAGTACCTAGATACAGTAAACCCTCCACTGCATGAATCATATTACCTGCACTATTAAATGCACTCTTCCATCATTCATATTGCTCATCCTTTTCCATTATCACCCATCAGCCATTCATTGACTTGTCTTCTTATTTATTTATTTATAGCTGAATTGTTTTTTACCCTATACAAATTAATTCATGACCATGAACTGTAGTTTGATGGAGTGAGTATTGGAATGAACTACCTATACATCTATTCATTAATCTTTTCATGATTTATTAATTTGTTGATATGCTATACATATGAATTTAACTGGCTTTAGCTATTGATTTATTCATTAACACTGGACAGTATTTATAAGGTAGATGATATATTATTTATGAGTGATGAGTAGATATAGGTTTGTGTATACTGCTTTATTCCTTCTTGATAACCAATTTATGTGTATATGTATTTACACTATTAATATTTTCACATTGTAGACGTAACAATTTTCCGCTTGCCTGACTTCAGGAAGGCTATCAGACCAGTTCTTGCACTTCTTTTGAGTTCATTTAAGTAACCCTGTATTTTTTACTCCTAAAATGGCATCCAGATCGTTCTCAAGACTATCTGCAGTTACAACTGCATACACAACTTTACAACTTCTACTGTATATAATCCATTTCACATCTCAAAATGAGACCTTATTTGTGTGTGTGTGTGTATGTATGCTGGGTTTTTAATTTGGAGGGGTTGAACTTGATGGACTCGGTCTTTTTTCAACCCAATTTAACTATGTAACTATGTAACTAACTATGTAACTTAGTTGCTTTTTTTGACTGTCATTTTAAGTGCCTACTTGCTACAGCTAAGTTTACTGTCATGCAAAAAAGGCGGGGGGGGGGTTTGATCTGTGGTCCCTTGTCTCAAAAGTAATCTAGTATCTATCCAAGTGCATGTACAGTATTTACAAAAACAGAGGGTTTTAGGTAAACTTGGTAAGCCACCGTACCATGTCAAGGTAAACTCTATTTGGTGGTTCCTAACTATTTACCTCTGGTCATAGTATTCAAAAGCTGGCAACGCCTTGCATAGTAGCATTTCTTGGGATAAGTGTCTCCTGACGAAGCATTGGTTTGAGTCAAAGGGCTTAGTCCTCCCCCAGCCATTAGATTTTTTTTGTATGCTTAAAGCCAATTTGGCGAGATCAGTAGCACTTCCATTGTATTCATATATTTTTACTTAGACTTGGAGTGCTCCCACAACCTCCCCTTTTTGTTGCACAGCTAAATTTATTATGAGCAAGTACGCCCAGGTTTATTTCAAATAATGTTTTGCTTACGCAATTATAATTACATCTGTTTGACATGATCTGTCCTTCATAAAGCCATGATAATTACTGCTTATAATGTCATTCTTCAGAAAATGATCTTAAATACAATGCCATTAAAAAACTTTCAAATAACTTGCCCTCCACAGATCTCAAACTCGTAATCCCTTTTTCAATTTTAGAATTAAATCAACTTTTCTCCAATCTACAGGTGCCATATCAAAATTAGTTGAAAAAATAAAAAAAAAGTGAACTGGTTAAAAATTAACTACACTCACTTAAGGGTGCAAGTCCCGGGCGGGTTCGTATAAAACTGCCAACTCTGCATTATGTTCCTAATGTTTCATTACAGGAAAAAGTTGTTGGGGAGGGAAATGAGTGTTATGGCTGGGATTTTGCAGGACTTGGAGAAACTCCTGACAAATATTAATGAACAAGTTGTAATGGCTATAATACTTACTGATGAATCTTCGGAGGAAGATTCAGGGGAGATTGTTTTACAGGGGGATATTGATGATGCTCAGGATACTGTTAACCCTCTTCTTCCAGCAAAAAATGCGGAGCAGGAGACAAAATGCTATCTCAGCGATTACGGGTGATGTGCTTACTGGTAATATGGTGGTTTTGTGTGTTCCTACAGCACAAAAGAGAGTGGTTAAAGTGTGCTCTGTTGGTTTGCCTGATAGTCAGTCTAGTGATATCTAAATGTGTGGGGGAACTGTGTGCTGTGGCTGAGAGTACTAATGTGGCTGAGAAATCTAATGTGACAAGGGCAATAGCGGTTGCTGGGGAGGTTGTCCCTGGCAACCAGATTGATATTAATTATTGATTTATTTAAATCTAATAATACAAGTGGGTCTGCTGTAGTGAAAGTGCCTGGTGTACCATTTTGGAAATGTGAGAAAGGTGTATGTTGTGGAAAATGTAGCAGTTGCTAAGGAGGTTATGCTCAGCAACCAAGTTGTGGAGTGTCTATTAAAGAAGTGTCTGCTACGAAGAAAGTAGCGGTTGCTAAGGAAGGTTTTCCTAGCAACCAAATTGATATGGTTAAATCTAAAAATATATCTGGAGTGGTGGGGGTGTTTGGTGTGTCCTCTGGAAGTATGAAAGGAAGGTGTGCTGAAACCATTCAGTCCCAAGAGGCTTTCGAAAGTAATAGTTGCTAACAAAACTATACCTAGTAACCAAGTTGGAAAAGCCAAAACTAAAGATTTTCCCGTGTCTGGTGTGACAAAGAAACAGACCGATTGTATACCTAATCTTCCTGTTGCTTCTAGTATGAATCCGTCTACTGAGAATGTAGTGTTGACGCCTGACCCACCTTTGGTACAAAGGAATTATGCAGGGGCTGTTAAGGGTGTATCTGGAAAAAGTGGTCCCAATCCTAAGGTTACTAATAATGTGCATGGGAACAATGTTTCCCAGGGTGATGGTCCTTCACGCAGAGGTTGTATTTACCCCATTGAACCTGGCAAAAGGTGCAATGTCGTAAGACTACAGTGGTGAAGTTCTGGCCCATAGTACTACTGTACTACTGAAGTAATTGATAAAATCTTAGGGATGGGTTTTGAAGCTCAACATCTAAACTACTTCATCCATAACAGTGTCTTTATAGATTATACCATTAGCTTTGTTAGGCCACAAGAACTCGATGAATTTTGGACAATATATAGGCATGTTGAATAGACAATCTTTCGTAGGTTTTGAAGCTGTGTCTGTTATTATGCACTCCGTAGTACAAGTTAATATAATACTTGAGAATTAATCTATTCTGCCAGCTGATCTGTGGGTCTGATGGAGTAGATATGGTAAAGTCCTAGGTGATTTTGAGAAGGATTTGGTATACAAAGGTATTTGGATGGATAGCTGGAAGGTTAAAATCCATCTAAATTCTGTAGGCCATATTACGCTAAACATTCTCAATTCCGCATACATTGGAAAAGACCTTAAATGCTGCTCATATCCTGGGCAACCAAGAGAGTGCTGGAAATGTGGGTCAACCAGACATTTGAGTATAAGCTGTGATGTACTCAAATGTGCCATGTGCCTTGGTGTACCTCATGTGGCGAGGTTATGTTCCAAGAGTATTAGATCTAATTTATGCGGAAAGCTTGGCCATGCATATGGTTCCTGCCCCTCTTCATGGCAGAAATTGATGAGGAGTACGAAGCACAAGTGGGAGTGTTTGTTAGAACGGCAGAAGTCCAGGTAGTAAAGGTGGTAGTGGAGACAGTTCAGGAAGTTGCACAAAAAATTGTCACAAGTTCACAGGAAAAGGCAACACAACAAACAAAAGTGTCTGTAGACAGAGTAGAACAACAGGGTGTAAAATCTTCTCTTCCCTCCTTCCTTCTCCCCCCTCTTTTCCCCCTGTCCCTCTTTCATCTCTTCCAGGTCAATCAACATCTGGAGCTCCTAAACATGAAAAAGGACCTGGTAGCAGTAGGAGGAGACCACAAAGAGGAAGGTCAATATCCTATAGAGGTAGAACATCTCTTGGCCCATCTGACCTAGATATGGTTCCTTGTAGCAAGGATTTTTTTTCCGGTGAATGCAAAACCCATACCACTTAAGAGAGACCAACCCCATAGAGGTAGAATATGGCCCTCTGTCTTGGGGGGACAGAGTGGAGATGGAGGGAGATTGATGATAGAATGCAGTTTAGTGGATTTGAGGCCAACCTTAGTTCAAGTGAAAATACTGATCTAGAAGAAATCAGCCTAGATGAGGCAGAGCGCCTTCCCTCAGGCTTATCAGCTAAAAGTGTTCCGATGATGACAGAAGGATAAAGAGGAGGGGCGGAAGCTGCCGCGTCAAACTCCTTGTAATGACTGTCCCCCTCAAATTAGCCTCATGACCATTAATGTTGCGAGTGTGAAGTCTGTGAGTGCTAGAGATTCGGCCTTCTTTTTTTCTCTCCCGAATTGAGGCAGATGTTTTATTTTTGCAAGAGACCAGATTGTCATCTGCCCGAGTTACACAGAGCTAAGAAGCAATGGATGCGTGGGCCTTTTTTTTTGGTCTCTTGCGGCCGAGCCCTACAGTGGAGTGGTGGTCCTTTTTAAGACCGGTAAGGTGACAGTCAAACAGGTGGTTGAGGTAGAGCTGGGGAGATGTATGGTCTTAGACGTCCTGTTGAATGGGCAAAATCTTTGCCTCATTAATATCTATGGTCCACAGACCAAAGGGGCGAGGAAGGAGCTATTTACCAGGATTACGACCTTCATGAGAGAGAGAATCAGTTTGACATGTTTTCTTCTCTCATTCAGGAAAAGGACTACTGGAAATACCTCGCCTGACCCTTTTCAGAATTGTCAGGAGGCATCTGTCCGCAAGTCTTTACATGGCTTGTTGAACAAAGCCTGGGGTACTAGAGACTGGGATCCTTAAAATTGTTAAAGATTATTATACTGAGCTCTTAAAGGGGCAAGGACTCTTCCAGAATGTCATGTTTTATTTCTTGGATGAGACTCCTATTCTAAATGATGAGAGCATCCCCCTTGGTGAGTTGGAGGATAGGATAATGGTTGATGAATCAGGAAGGCAATTGAGGGCTTAGGCTTAAAAAAGACTCTAGGGCCTGACGGCTTAACAGCTGAATTCTATAAGACTTTTTCTGACCTCCTGGCTCCTCATCTCGTGGAGGTTTTCAATAGAACCCTGGAAGAGGGTTTACTCCCTCCCTCCATGAGATGCTCAGCCCTTATCCTGTTGATCAGATGAAGGTTGAGAATTGGAGCCCCATGGCCCTTCTCAATACAGATAGGAAGATTTTGGCAAAGATCCTATTTAACCGTCTTTTTTTCTTTTCAGAAAGACTACTTTCCCCCTCTCAGCACTGCACGGAGAGAGGCCGTAGCACATTTTCAGCTGTCTTTGCCATCTGGGAGGTCTTGGAATGGTGCAGGGCTAATGAGTGGCGTAAGTACTTGCTGGCTTTAGATCAGTCTAAGGCCTTTGATAGGGTAGATCACAAGTATCTCTGGTTAATCTTTAGAAAGTACAGCCTCCCGGGGAAATTCATTGATTGGCTTAGGACATTGTATAAAATGGCTGAGAGTTTTCCACTTGTGAATGGATGGTCCTTTGTGGTCTCTTCAGGGGGTAAGACAGGGGTGTCCTTTAAGTCCTCTGTTATATGCTTTTGCCATTAATCCCCTCTTGAGGTGGTTAAATGGTGGAGTATTGGCAGGGGTCCCCTTGTCTCCTGGTAAGGCCTTTAAGATTACCGCCTATGCAGTAGTCGTCTCCTGTGGAATGGAGGCAAAGACTGTGGCTCAGTTATTAGAAGACTATTTGAGGGCTTCATGGTCTTCGATAAACGGGAACAAGTGTGAAACATTCTGGTTGGGGAAGGGAGTTCCTGCTTATGATCTCCCAAATGTCATCCCAAAGGTTCAGTCCCAAATTAAGGTCTTGGGTACTACATTAACACAGGGAGCATGGGGCAGGCAGAGTATGGCACACAGGAAGCATAGGGCAGGCAGAGTATGGCACACAGGAAGCATAGGGCAGGCAGAAAATGGCACACACAGGGAGCATAAGGAAGGCAGAGAATGGCACACAGGGAGCACAAGACAGTCAGAATACAGCAGGAGACAGGGAAACTATCAGAACCACTCTTAAGATGAACAGTTCATACTGTGTTGCATACATTGACACAATGCTGGTGCCCTCCAGCATTTGTCTGGAGTGAACAGGTGAACAATGTAGGCACTTTCAGTCTGGGTCTGAGGTGTGAACAGTACCGGGATTTAGGGTTGCGAACAATAGAGGTGTTGCGGGTGTGAACAATGCAGGGGGATTTTAGGTGTGAACAATGCAGGGGCCAGTTAATCTCAGTACCATTTAGATCTCACACAAGTTAATCAGACACAGCAGTCAGACTTTCATGTGGGGGGGCAAACAAAGGGGGGTTTGAGGGCCACCAGTTGGACAGCACTGTACTCGAGTGTTGAGAGCTTTGCTGTTTAACCTTCTTATATATGGCAAGCTCTAGTGGGACAGAATTGATGTAAATGATCAAACATTCTCGGTTAGTATTTTATTCTATGTTGGTGGGACAGAAATAAAAGAAATAATACTTCCCACTTTAGCAGAGATAATACGAGTAAACACAAATTATTTGAATTGAAGATTGCCACCCTGCACAACAACGTGCCACAATATTTAAAAATATGGGATATATGGGAGCTTAGAGGACTAACCAACTCATCATATGCCTCCCTACCATGAGACACTTAGCAGCTAGACAACGCATTTAACCCTGTGAACCCAAGTTGGCTCGATTAAAACATGTTGCTTTCTTTTGCTCAATAGAGCCATATACCAATTTCTGATTAAGTTATGATTAAGTTGACTCTGATGCTCAACCTTTTACTTTTCTCTAGTGATGGGCGAATCTACCCCGTTTCGCTTAGCAAAAAAATTCGCGAAATTCGCGAATTGGCAAAAAAATCCGTGAAATAAGTCGTGGCACGTTTTAGTTGCGTCGCGAATTCGCCCCTGGCGAATAAATTCGCCCATCACTACTTTTCTCCTCTCTCTTTCTTCTCTTCCCTTTAAACATATTGTATGCAGAACTGTTGAAATCAAACAGGCTTTACAACTATGAAGATTCTCATTCATCCAGGTCATGGTATATATATAT
>CM044447.1:31226813-31243161 GCA_024363595.1 Xenopus borealis
ATATATATATATATTTCTATATGAAAGAGGTATGATAAGGTTACCACCAAAGATTGTGTTTGTGCCATATGCTTCAATTAAAAATTATTTAACTGTTTATAAGTATTTTGATAGGTAGCCATATGCCCTGTTGCCCCTGAGGGTGCAAGACCCTACCTACTTGCCCAGGGCAAAGTTTTCATTTAATTTTTTGCCAGTTGTGCCTTTTTTGGCTATTGATGTGCAAAGATGGGGTGTCCATATGAACACCAATGGTGCCTACATGTCTTCCATGTTCAAGGGTGGTGCAAAGCTTTGTGTCTGATTGCTTGAATGATTTCTTGTGCAAGCATAATATCCAAGGCTGTTCTGATACTAAAACACTTACTATAGATATTGTATACAGTATATTGTTAATGTGAGGTTGGTATGAGTGCATATATGTGCACTAAGATTTATTTGGAGGGGTTGAACTTTATGGACTTTGGTCTTTTTTCAACCCAACTTAACTATAATTATTATAGCAGGTGGTGCAATAAACTGGAAAAAAGTACATTGCAGGCAACAAAGATGGTGGTTTGCATCCCCAATTCCAATCCCACAATCCTGAATTTGCTATTTATATGAATTGTAACAAATCTAATTTCTTCCTATCATTACTTAATTCAGACTGTGTTCTTCCTCCCTTCCCATAACCAGACATGTCTCTTCTTGTTTTCACATTAGTTTTTCAGCCTACTACCCATTATATTGGTTAATAAATTTCCAAGAGGAACATAGAAATCAAGCGGCTGCACTATATAATGTCTGAGTAAAATATCCCTCTCCAAGTTGCTTTCTCTTGTGACTTGCCTGTCTTTTTCCAAGGATGTTAAGTTAAATGAGAAAACCCAACCAACCATTTATTTTCTGTTTTTGCCAGACTAATCTTGTTCACATTCTGTTCCTCTTTTGAACTCAAAAACAAATTCCAATAGCCATGTTTAAATTCTTAGACTAAATGCTCCCTTGGATCCAAAAAAAAAAAAATCTTTCAATCAACAAAACCATTAGAAGTTTTATTCTTGCAGGATTGCCTGTGAATGTAATTAATATTTGAAAGTGCAGCATATAGCACACAATTTTATACCTTATTACCAATTTAAACGTGGAAGATAGAAAATACATATATTTTTTCCTTAAGCATGCTTTGTAGTCATACAGAAATACAGGTAATTGTGCTGGCAGTCTATATATACTGCTTTGATAATGTCATTGCAACAGCGATAAAGATATAGGCAGACAAAATAAACATACACTTTGATAGTGCCAAACCTACAGCAAACATTTTTCAAGTTTTCAAATTTTCAAATTTTTCATATATGTTCCTTGGTCCTGTTTCGCTAAGTTGAATAAAACTGTGTTTGTTCCTATTCTGCGCCAACATTTACTTTATGATGTTGTAATCAATATGGTGCATGTTGATCTAATCTGCATGTGCCAAAGCTAATCCGCCCTGTGTCAAAGAAACAGCGCACGAGTGTGAACACAGGGCACGAGTCTCGGTTACAGCAGCTGCAGGTTAATAAAGTGTTGTATAACAAAGTATATAAAAGTTAAGTGCATTACACTTGATTTAAGCAAAGGGCAAGTATTTAGGTAGTTTGTTATAGCGAACTTTCTGAGTTTATCCAGGCAATGTTACGATACTATAACGGCATTTCAAGATTAATCATAGGTTAAATTAATTCGATGAATTATTTTAAGGCAATATTAAACTAAAATACATTCAATAATGAATTAATTAGCAATCTAAATAATTGTCAATTTAATGAATTAATGAATTTGTGTATAAAACAAATCTTATTACATCATGCATTATACCTTTTAATTAATTTTAATAAATTATTGAAGGTATTACTTCTAATGAACTTAAATTGTGTAATGTATTGAGTATTTATTGTATAATCTCTACTTCATATGCCTTAAAAAAATTATGTTATTTTTTTAAACATGCTAAATGTATTTACAGGATAAAAAATGTCAGGTGAGGATGCTCAGATTGCTACTACTTCAACAACAGATGCACAACAGGTATTTCTGCTTTATAATTTCCCCTTAATTTCTTCTTAACCTCTAGGTTAATATCAATAAATATACATTTGTAGTATTTCTTGGGGGCGGGGGGGCAGTGAGGGATGGATCATTGATGCATAAATTAATTTTATTTTAATCTTTCAGTTTTTTAATTATCAGAAGTTGGTTGCTATGGATTCAGTGGAACATGAGACTGTTACATGAATAGGAGAGGGACTAAATCAGGGGTGTCCAACCTTTTGACTTGCACAGAAAAGAACTACAATACAAGTTGGATAACCAGTTGGAGCTATATACTGCAATATGGGACCACCTGAATATTAAATAGACTTATTATTACTACTAACTGGGCAATGGGCAGAGTCTCCCCTCCTCTCCGATATCTTTTGCAACATTACGTTTCATTGAGAACCAAGCATTTCAAGCTGGGCCACATTCATATCCATCCTGGGCCGCAGGTTGGACACCCCTGTACTAAATAGAAACATGCGTAAGGAAAAGTAGCAATTATAATAAATAAGTAGTCTTACAGAGCATAATGTGTTTTTAAATTTTGGAGGTGGCAGTGTTGCATGGATCAAATGTCTAAACAATTAATTATTTACAAATGTTAATTCTTATATCTTGGCTGCTGCTTGCACAGGTAAACTGATCATTATGGTCAATATACTGGGTTTACTTGTTCTGTCATATGTACAGATTGGGGCTAACAATATGAGAGATGTTTTGTTTTATGATGCTCAGGTACAGATTAGTACCAATCTGAGGGATTAAATGCCTTTGGGACAGTAAAAAAATGGGACAATACGATAGTTGCTGGCAGTATGGTTGCCATCTGGTTTTTATTTTACTGGCTTGGCTCTAAAAATGATGGCTAATCCCAATGTTATTAAAACATGGAAAAAAGATAAATTTACAGGAATGCAGTATTTTTTTCTATAAAAGGTGTCAACCCTATCTGGACAATATAAATGGTAAGGTGGGAATTGCAGGACCGGGGGCCTGATTAAAGCCATTGTCTAGGTCGCCAAATTAATTTGTCCCAGCCCTGCTTTCATACTTCACTTACACCTCTAAACCCCTGTATAGCTCTTTAATGTAATACTTTTTTTAAATTTCACAGCTATATAGACCACTATCTTTCACAATTATTAATGAAAATGTTTCCATTTTCTTTTAGTACGATGACCAGATACTGAGAACAGATCAGATCCAGAATCAAGTGATGAAGAGTGAACAAAGAAAGTAGTGAAGAAGAGGAAAATGCTACAGATCAAAATAATAGCAGACTTAGAAACTCTGGATGGTGTCTTTGTGGTATTTGTTCACCAATGGACACAGCTAGGGAATCAACATGCTGTCATGAGAATCCAGCTATTCATGCCTTAATACATGAGCAAGTCTTGTGCATAGTTCATTGGGATTGTTTCATAAATTACAGTATATTGTTAATAAGGAACGTGCTGACTGGGCCTACAAAAATAACATATATGCGGTAAGTATTTTATATTTAAATTTTGTTGCTATTACTTATTACATATATTTTTTTAATAAAAAGTTATTTAAACAGGAGTATAAGAAAAGCAGCTTATTGCTGTTTCTCTGCTTGGGTCCATGGTTATCTTGGAGGTGGCAACCGCAAAGTTACGCCGTTATGGCTATTCAATCAGCCTTAACTGACCCCAAAGGAAAATATCTTGGATTTCTCAGTGCTGGAGGATATGATATAGTACTAGATTTTTTGTTGTTGTAGAAAATGTTTTTCCATTATAAATTTTATGTTGTCATTACAGATCAACAGTATTTATTTTTTATGGTATATTTCAGTTATTTATTTTTTAGCTTTATTTGTGTAAAAATAATTACAGTTATACAATAATCTTTATTAAATAAAAAGAAAAAAACAGTTAAAGGGATACTGTCATGGGAAAACATGTTTTTTTCAAAACGCATCAGTTAATTGTGCTGCTCCAGTAGACTTCTGCACTGTAATCAATTTCTTAAAAGAGCAAACAGATTTTTTTATATTCAGTTTTGAAATCTGACATGGGGCTAAACATTTTGGCAATTTCCCAGCTGCCCCGGTCATGTGACTTGTACCAGCACTTTTGGAAGGAACTGCTTTCTGGCAGGCTGTTTTTCTTTCTCAATGAAACCAAATAGAATGCAGTGGGACATGAGTTTTTACTATTGAGTGCTGTTCTAGATCTACCAGGCAGCTGTTATCTTGTGTTAGGGAGCGGTTATCTGGTTACCTTCCCATTGTTCTGTTGTTAGGCTGCTGGGTGGGGGAAAGGGAGGGGGTGATATCATTCCAACTTACAGTACAGCAGTAAAGAGTGATTGAAGTTTATCAGAGCACATGACTTGGGGCAGCTTGGAAATTGACAGTATGTCTAGGCCCATGTCAGATTTCAAAATGAATCTGTTTGCTCTTTTGAGGAATGGATTTCAATGCAGAATTTTGAAACAAAAAAAAATTCCCATGACAGAATCCCTTTAATATTTTAGTGTATCTTTTTTATTTCAATTATGTTGGATAAAGTTTTGAATACATTATTGTTTTAATGTTCTTCAAAAAGAAAATAATTTTTTGTAAAATGTTTTACATTTTAATTCTAAGTAGAAATGTTTCTACACTTTTAGGAGGTTATGTAATAAAAAGGCACTAAGTTTAACCTGCAGCAGAAACACATAGCAGCCAGTTAGTAAGTAGAACTTACCGGTAACCTGGTTGATATGGGTTACTGCTTCTGGGTAAACTTAGTTCCTTTTATTACATATGGGGGTAAGTGTAGCAATTCAAAAAAAAATTGTGGTTACAAATTTCACGTATAACAACACACATAAAAGAAAATTGTAAGAAGTTTTTTTATTTCAAAATATATTTTCTTTTTAGATATAGTTGATATTGAAGCAGTATCTTATATTAAAAATCTTGAGTAACGCTGGGCTATTGCCACTGATCTGTCAAGCCTTATTTTTCAAGCAATGTTTTTGGGTAATCCCTTGCTTTGAGACTCGCAACGGTGAACAATCTTGCCTTTCAATATTTTTCCTGCATTGGAAATTATGTTGCACAGATGTGAATCAGTTTTGCTACCCATTCCTTCTTTTGCATAGGGAAAACTATTTTGGAACAACAATTGGTAGTCTGTTTGCGATTCACATTCTTGTTATGAGAGAGCACTGCCAGCATGGTTTGTGCATGCATTGAGTCCATTTTAAATGCAAACCTTTTTGGCCTGTATGTCAACACCTTACTGTGGAGGTTTTCTAGGTCTCCCGTGTGGCAAAATTTCTCAATTTGTGAAATGTCTTTGATTAGCAATTTGTTGTTCAGGATACCAACTAAAGTGATGTAAGCTGGATGAGAGAGAGTTATCCACTTTTTATCTTTTTTTTTTGAGCTACAGTTAACCTTTTGTGCTGGCATTTTTTGTAGGTTTTGAGATTTTTGAATTTGTGTTTATTTGCAATGTGATATAACAATGACCTAAGAAATTCTCAACATTCTGATCACGTTTGTGAACACCACCACAAGTGATTTGTAATGGGTCAAATCCATTGAACAATGTCTTTACAATTTCTTTTTTTGCTTGCAAATGTGAGTTTCTTTACCAGACTCTTACAGATGTGCCATACATCAAATTGATGCTTAATGGTTTCTGATTTACTCTGCATGAATTTTCTAACACTCAAATGATGGTCTGTTGCCAATATTTTAATGTTAACTCCTTTATTTGTCAGTATTTCAAGACTTTGTTCAAATTATATTTTTTCCATTTCCCCGGCATTCTTACCTGGTCCAACTTGTTTTATGGTGAAATCTACAATTTTCTTGGTCATGACATCATGGAATATGTGCAGTATTTTGCACATTGTCCTGGATGGTCAATTTGTCCATCACCTGCCTATACTACAGCTTTATCCATGATGTCTTCTTTCAAATATTCCTGTTCATGGGTCCAAGCCAAGTCTATTGCAGGAAAAACTTATAGTTTTTGAAAGGTGTAATAAGTATTATGGAAATAAAATGGAATGGCCATCAGCTGAAATATTTCATTTACTTTGGTAAATGATGAACCAGTGAGTAAAATTGCACATGCTAGTGATACGTTCCTAGTTGATATCTGACCTGCCATAGTTTGGGAATTCCATAAGAAAGACAGACAGGTTAACTGTGCCTCAATCACTTGTAGTAGTATTTTCATTTTGTATTTGAATCAAATTTTGGGCTATTCGATATTCGAAGTAGCCCAAAATTACTTCGAAATTCCAATTTTAAATATTGGAATTTTATTCGGAAATTCACCCTTAGTAAATGAGCCCCTTCGCGAACCTTATAAGGTATTCAATCAGAGAAGAAAGCATTATTGGTCCAATGCAATGATCACAGAACACATCTGCTTTATATATTACCTGGTTTTAACATGTAGTACTGTGTTAGCCATTTGGAAAAAATGCAGAAAATGTAAAGTTTGGTGATACCAAATAAATATTACCTGGATATTTGTCTCTCTTTAATAGTAATAGTAATATATATGAGTAACATTGCATTAGTAATGCCTTGTAATTATCTGCAACTGGATACACACATGCAATTCTGATAAGCCATTTTTTTGTATTTCAAATATAGATGTAAAACTGAAAAATATACTAATTGGAAACATTATTGCAACACATTGGCTTAGGGTTTAACACAGGGAGAGCCCTTTGACCCTAACAAGTTTCACGTACAAATTCTTTGTATTTTGATAACAGTAAGCATTTACCTTCTCACTTTTTAGAGTGCTGAATAGCACAAGAGACTGTTACAGTTAAAGACATTTGACATCCCAATAGAGAAAACAAACCAAAAGATATTTTCTTTTGTTGTTTTTTTTTTTTTTTTTTTTTTTTTTTTTTGCAAGGGCTGAATCGTAATGGTTATCTAAAAATATGTTTGCTTATTTACAGCTTCTGTATGACCTGAGGATTTGTCAGAATCCCAATAAAGCTCGCCGCTTTACATTCGAATGAAAGACAAAGCTTTTGTAGGAGAGAACAGAGAACAGTTTCTGCTCATCAGTATGTATTGATTAACAGTCATGTCTGTCGTGTTGATTTTAACTTTCTGGGTATCAGTCGTTTTCAGTGCTATATGAATTATTCACGTGAGACTGCTGTGTTTAGGAATGTGCTACAGTTGACTGCAGGTTTGTGAAAACAGGATCGGAATTATTATTGAGTAAACAAATCTGCGCATTTGAAAAGAAAGCAGGAATGCAGCATCTGTATGTAACTGAAATGTAAGCCCCATCTTCACCCTCACCCGCTTTCTTTTCTTTCTTCTCTATTTTTATTGGAGTTAAACTACAACATTAGTATGTGTGTATATGTATACACACAAACACACATCATTTGTCTGCATCTTTAAATTTAGGTCAGCAGTTTAAAGGCAAGAATATTCTCGTAACACAGTAAAGAACACAGATATTCAATACTATAATTAATGTACAAAAAATTAATACAAACATCATATAACACCACACTCTGCTTACCAGCATAAATGCCAATGTCAAATGCATACAGTAAATATAAACAGAATTTTGGAAACAGAGAAGAGAATTTATATACGTTTATAGGTACATGAAGGGGCACATTTACTAAGGGTAGAAGTGAATATTTGAATAAAATTCAAATTTCAAAAATTATTATTTCAAAGTAATTTTGGGTTACTTCGACTATCGAATAGGCCAAAATTCGTTTAGAATAGAAAAAATTTTAAACTTCAACAAGTCGAATTTTCAGTACTGGCCCTTTAAAATACTTAGAATTCAACACTTCGAATTGTTCGATTCGAACGATGCAATTGAACGATTTGAAAACGACCCCCCCATCACAAAAAATTAGATGGTCGAATTTCAAAGTTGAAAATTCGACCATTATTAAAACTGCCCCGAAATGTAAACTAAATTTAGACGAGGCTTCAATATAAATCACAAATTAAAACTGAAATTTGAATTGGGGAATATATACAGTCCCCTTTCTTTATTATCTACCATCTGTAAGTAGGGAGACTATTTTCTCCTATATGCATCTCTATATTTACTATTTTTATTTCTGTATTGAAGTCAAATACTTTTTGAACATGTAAATATTTCATGAGAAGGAAGAGAAGAAACAATTGTTTTAGGACTATTAAAAACACCCTCAAAAAATTATCCCACATAAAAATAATCAGGGTTGTTCAATTAATTAGACTTTCACTGCAATTAGAATCAATGTGACATGCCTACTGACCTGTATATATTTCAGTTAATGGAACTATTTAAAAAAGAAAATTTAATGAACTTATTTCATGATTCATAATATTTGATAAGCCAATTAACCATATACGGATTAATTTTAAAGTGATACGTGTTTGCAACTTTATCACAGTGACAACTTTTATACTGGGTTAATTAATCTCTAAATGCAAACCACAATACTTAAATAGATTAAACAGACACGTGCTTAATCTTAATCTTTTGTCTTGATTTATATATCAGCAAGGATTCCTTAAGTAGAACCCCCATAATAATTGATTTTAGAAAAAGTTTTTCTAATCCCTGGAAACACCACAAAGAGGGAGAAGGCTTATATTATACTTAATGAAGGAGAGGCTATATTAATTTGAAAAACAGCAAACCTAAAGGTTCTTAGATGGAAAAGGTTCTTAGATGGAAAACTTATCTCTCTCCAGCAGCCCTAAGTCACTATTCAGCAGTGCTTTATGGATGGATAAGAGGAGTTAATATATGCTTCATATCATGATTGGGGAATAGTTTAATCACATCTAAAAAAAAATTTATTGATGTAATTAATGGAGAAGGAAAGGCTTGCTGCCCTTGGGGGTGCCAAATGTTAGGCACCCCAAGTGATTTTATTGACTTACCTGAAACCCCAGGCCGGTGCTCCTTGCACCAGCCCAGAGTTATAACAGTGCAGTGAGCACCATGGAACGATTTTCTTCCATCATCCTCCTTCTTTGCATGGCTGCGCATGCACAGTAGAACGAAAAGCAGAACTTTAAATAAAAAGTCGACTATTTCTTTCAATTGGGCATGCGTTTGTCCCCTGAAATTGTGGATTGCTCCATGGTGCTCACAGGTATAAACCTGGGCCTGTGCAGTTTTCTGCTGATAGGAGCACCTGCCGGGGTCTCAGGATAATACAATTAATAGGTCAATACAATCACTTGGGGGTGCGTAACATCTGGCACCCCCAAGTGCTGCAAGCCTTTCCTTCTCCTTTAAATATAAACTGTAAACATATTATTCTCATTTATACAATGGGGAAATATTGTGTTCGGCTGGAATATCTATAAACTTTCTCTACTAAGTTCTTGTTCCGAATCATCTCTCCTAATGCCCAGGCTCACTTTCTCAATAGTCCAAAATGCCATTTTATCCGGATCAGAATTATGGACTCTTCTAAAAAGGAATTTGAAACCATTAAGGAGATCAAAGCTTGGGATGATGCACATATATCAGACGTGTCATATGGCCTAATAATATGTATTTGGAAGAGGCAGACAAACACCTCAACACATTATAAATTATTTATTTTAGGACAAGACCACAACCACCGACACTTTAATCTAGACCTGTGATTTTCACACTGTAAGACAGCCTTACTGGTGAGGCTGAACACTGACATGAACTAAAAGATCAATTGTGTCTCCTCCTGCACTGAAAATGGCATCTGAAGCAAAATGTCATCTTGAACTGGGGGTCCATAAGTTGTATTTCTGTATATCCAAGATAAATTACAGAGTTTTTATTTTGTGGAGGCAGACATTTTTGTAACAAAAATTTTGATGTAACCAGAATTGTAATTTAGGTTTATTTCTTAGGTTCTCATCTATTCCTGGCATGGTTTTGAACTGGACACATGAATGTTACAATGGTATCCCAAACCTAGAACAAACCCCAAGGTCCCGGTCGAGGCTTGGTCTACTGCCTATAATAGCCACCTTTCTCTTAAGGAGGAGCCCTCTGCTACTCAGGTGCCTCCAGGTCTTAATATGAGAGGACCAGGGAGAGTGTGCTGGGCAAAGAAGGGAACCACAAGTTGTACTGGAACGGAGAACAATAAGGTTAGTCGGGGTATCAGGCCAGGTCAAAACACCAGACGGGCAGAGCAGTACAATTATGGGAGACGGGAACATAGTCAGGGTCACAGCATGACTTCCAATCCTACCAAAGGAATAGCTGGTAAATTGAGACTATGGGTTTAATATGAGATGGGTAGAGATTGAACAGAAACATTCTGAGCATGACAGGAAAAGTGTCAGATGGGAACAAGGGAGGAGGCCAATATCAATAACAATAGAAGGCTTTCCATCTGTTATCTTATGTTCTAGAATTATATATAAATATATAGCAGCTGATCCATTTTGTATTCTCTGCCTGCAGTTGGAAAGATCTATAGAATAGATCTCCTTTGGTGACCATTAGCCATTAACTAAAAAGTTTATCTGCTCATTCTCACTTCAAGTCATGTGACACAAACTGTAGTATAGTGCCTGTCAGCAAAACCTCAACCCGCACCCAACCCAAAACCTCAATGTTGCCATTGTAAGACCAGTACCCAACCTGTACCCACATATTTTACCTCTGTATGCTACTTCTGTGCATGCCTCTGGTTCCAAGACAGGGGTGGTTTTCTGGAGAAGCGGAAGAGTTTACTTCGCTATTCTGATTTACACCCAACCCTAGCCCATAATGGTTGGCTATATTTCTGCCCAAAGCCACACAACCTTTGGTCAACCCATGGGTCATTGCGGGTTTTGGTTCAATTCAATATAATACTAGTAAGCAAAAAAAGGGTTCACCCTACATGCTACATCAAGGCACTGATGAAGATAGATAAACATTAACATATTAAGTACATGCATGGAAATGCCAGAAAAGTTTATTAAAATGTAAGACTATGCAGAATAATGCTTTAATATCAAATTTTTTAAAAAAAAGCAGAATAGAATGTAGAATCTTAATGAATTGAAACCTCGCTCTCTTTGCAAGGTCCTCGTTGTTATGCACTATATTGCCTCTCCCTTGGGATACATGGAGCCAAAATTCTCTCCCATTCATTAAATCAAGACGTGAGAGATAATTTAATTAGAAATGTGAATGCTGCCAAGTTTCCGGGGAAGAAAAGAATATACCATAATAGAAGTGGAAAGATAAGTTCAAAGAAAGAAACGAAGGAAGAGTGAATTAATTCCAGGGAGATCAGTCACAGAGAATGCTCTAATTAAAATTTTCTCTCTGTCTTTAAAAAAGTTTAATCGAAGAAATTTAATTATTTAAGGACACAGGCAAAGTGTATTCATAAATGAGTATTCTCAATACTTTTGTTTCTGTACCTGAGAGTTTAAGAAAATTGACCAACACATTGATTCCACAGATACTGACCAATTACACATTTAAAATGTAAGACTTTTTTCTGGGTTAAAGGGGATGTTCACATTTCTACCATTTTGCATTTCTAAACCTATCTTATTTGTAGGAAATTTCATACAATTTACTTCTAATTGCAAAACAAAGAGGCTTACTTTTATTTGTTTTTATAGTTTTTTGACCTGTAGCTCTCTAAAGCAGTGGTGCGTGTAGCTTTAATTTTAATGTTGTCCGAGGCCCCCTCCAAGAAGTAATTCTTGTGTTGTAATATGTAAAATTTATAATAAACTTAAGTATGGCAACACATTTCTGTATTATGGATTATCATGAATCAAAGACAGACTAAATGCACTTGTTTGGGACTGAAGGATGATTTGCTGAAAATACATCCCTGTCAGGGCTGCAAGGCCATCAGGACCAGGAAGTCTGGTCTTGGAATAAAGCTGTTAGTGCCAAGTCCAGAGGTTTGTGTATACAAGGGTTAATCAGGCATTTAGTAAAAAAATCAGGCATAGGTCAGGGCATGCAGCAGTCAGTCAATCAAGCTATACATATTGCACCCAGGACCTTTGCAAACAAAGACCTACAGTTGGCATTGAACACCTTGATGGTATTTTATTATGAATTTTGTATCTTCTTTTGGTGCAGCATTCAGGGCACGACAAAGCTAGCCCCTTCCAGATCTAGTCCTGGTGGCATGGCTGCAAGTCAGCATGGATTTAAGGCACAGGGCCAAGAAAAACTAATGGCCCAACAGAGGGCTTTACAGCTGGTTTACTAGCACTGGAGCCAGGAGATGAAGCCTTCCAAGTCAGCATGGCTGCTTGCATCAGTGCTTTCAAAAAGAAAAAAAGCAGAAACTGTATTACTTAAAGCCCAGACAGAGAGGAAAAAGAAAGAGTGCAGCAGAATGACCAGCTCTGCCAGTCCAAGGAAGAAGTGGGAGATTGCTACTCTCCAAGAGAAGCTGGAGCAGTTGGAGGCAGAATTTTCTCTCCTGGTACAGAGGGTTGAGCCTGTCAGGGAGGCCTGACAACCAGGAAATGTTTAAGGAGAAGAAAGAGAGGAAGCAACAACCTGCTGAAAGTGAAACATGGCTCCATATCCGTGTCCTCCATTGATGAGAGTGTAACATATAGGTAAAGTGTCTTGAGCACAATCCAGCTCCCTCCCAGAATCCTGTTGCCCTGTCTAGTTCCCCTGAGCAATATACTGAGATAAAGGCCCTGGAGTCACTAATACTTTTGCCACAAGAGCTGGAGATTGAGAACATCAATACAAATGAGAAAGTGAAAGGCAAGAAGAAAGCTGTAAAGGCCAAACAAAGCTCATTGTTTGTATTTTCAGAGGTGTATTTCCTGGCATTACCAGCCTCTGCAGACCCAGCTTCTCAGGGATCCACTCAAGGTAAGCCTGCTCCCTGTTTTAATATGGGTGCCCTGTCTGCCTCAGCTCCCATGGTATCTAATGTGAGTACCCTGTCTGCCTCTGCTCCCATGACATTTACTGTAATTCGCTGGTGTCTTACAGCACCCCTGTGTCCCTGGTATGGAAACTGTAAACTGTGCCTCAAAACCGTTTTGCCCTACTGGGGACAAGGGCAAATGTTCACCCCTTAAAGGAACAGTAACAATATTTTTTTCAAAAAAAATTCTATTCTTTATAACGAAAAAAACGACAATACACTTTAAAACTTAGCAAATTTAAAGTTTTTTTCGTTATAAAGAAACAATATTACTGTTACTTTAAGTTATTTCAGTGTCAAAATGTACTGGGGATAGCTCTGTACACCTACAACTTCACATACCTTTTCAGCCAACCTGAAGGTTGAATCAAGCAACTTGTTGATTTTACAACCTTTTTATGTCAGCTGAGCTTGCAAATTGCATTGCAACTACCACTTATTTCTACATCATACCCACAACAAGATTGCTGCCTAATGTGAGTGCACCAAAAAGGAACTTGGAAATGAAATGGAATTATGGGGCTCCTGAACTAAAATCATAAAAATACAGATAAGACAATTTTCAATCACTATGTAGTCTGGAATGCATCTCTTGCATTTTACATTGCTCCATTACAAATATCAGTGGATTTTGTTTTAGGTGCCAACTTAAGTGCAATTTTTCGTAAAGAGGCACATTCTATATGTTGCTGTCTTGTTGGGAGGTGATATCTGATTTACAATGTTAGGGTTGGCTAAAGGCTCACTCACATACATGAAAGCACTTAGAAGCATTTTAATATGCACTCACAGTGCACTTTATTTAGCTCACCTTGAATGCAAACAAAACTGGAAGCCTATACAGGTTATTTAAAAGATGAGCAATGGTTGGCTGGTAAATGCACTTAAAAGTATCGCACCTGAATGCATTATTTACAGACAGGCCATGCTTGGAGTGTGCATTCAGCTGGTGCTAGAATTCCCCTTGAATGCATATTAGAAGCCCTTATAAGCACTTGTGTGTATGTAGCATTATGAAAAACAGCAGCCACTCCAACAACATAGAGTAATTTGACAATTCTAATTTATGGGAAATGGTTAGATCAGATTTCAAATGATTATATTATTTGGCATACCTGTAAAAGTAAATAAATCCCATGTTATCCATATACTTGGTAAGGTTTTCTGGGAATTAAATAAGCCTTTTTAGAGATTGCAACAAAATTGTAGTGACTGTGAATGACAGAATGTGAATGTTTACATTAGTCGGTTTCACTAATTAAACAGAGCAAATCACTCCTGCATCAACTGAACAGGCATTTAATGAGTCATAAACTTCATTCGTCTGATTAAGTTAATGATCCAGGGCTGAGACAAAGGTTATCAATGGTCTTTAAACACACTTTCCTCCAGCTTCCTTTTAAATTAGAACCATCAGTTAGACAAACATAAATATTATTGAAAAAATTTACAGTTGTGTAAAGCTGGAAATAGCTGGAACTATTACCTTAGTGGGACACAATCACATGCGTAGTAATCATATCATTTGAAGGACTCCTAAAAAAGTAGAATAACATGCAGCTTTTTCTGCATATTTAATTGACATTTTATGCTTATCGACAGCTGTGCATATGGCTATAGTTGTAAATCTATTGGAATTATTTTTCAATTTTAAGTTTCATAATTACAATATAATTATTTGATATCTGTATATATTGCACTTATATATTATTTATATGTCTTTAATAAAGTACTTATTTTTTTCTTGCTTTTTTAATGGAATAAAATCCAAATATGGGGTATTATAATTGTCTATGTATAAACAAAAGCAACACACCTCCCTTTTATTAACAACAGCTTTTGTATAATTTATCTGCTGGATCCCTGGCAAGCCAGGCCTCATTCATTGTTCTCACATCACCACAAAGAGAAAGGGGCACAATGTTTTTCCCATTATATAGTGTCTTTATGGGAATCTACTGTAATGCTACAAAGCAGAACCTGCTGTAGGACCCCTTCAGTGAAATCCCCTACCTAACATCTAATTAGGAACCAAGATAACACTATTTACCTAAAATAAACAATTTCTACCCTTTACATGGCATCAAGTGAAGTTGCATCAAAATGACCTATATAGCCATGAGAGAAACAGTGCTGATTGCAGGGTGGGGTTATTGTAATTTTGCTCTTAGAAAATGATGACAGCCTGTCAGAAATTACTGCTATTTTGAGACACAATGCTCATAAATGACAAAATAAATGACACATCCCTGCTCATAAAGTTTAGATGTCTTCCTCACTGCATAGGTCAGATTTACAAAACTTTTGCTTTCATGTTGACTGATAAAATGGCAGAGCTGGAGGTGCTGGTGCAGGAGCGAAAATAAATGTGATTGGTGTGGCAAATACATGTCTGAATGAGTCACATGACTGAGCAGTTGATCTCAGGGACCACACTTTATTTAGGAGGGACAGAGGCAAAAGAAATGGATGAGGGGTATGTCTGTTTGTTAAGCAGGATTTAAAAGCTTATATAAAGTAGATGAGGTTAGAAAATGAGGGGATGGAAATCTTATGGATGGCGCTCTTCACCAATTGTCCAAAAGTTCAGCAAATCAAGGGGCAGGTTTACTAAAATTGGAGATATCTGGAGAGATTTCTGGAGATGTTTCCCATAACAACCAGATATTTGCTTTTGTTTTTGATCTTATAGGTGGCTGTTTAAATCTAATTGGTGATTGGTTGCCATGGGCAACATCTCCAGAAATCTCTCCAGATATTTATCTCCAATGTTAGTTAACATGCCCCCAAGTGTAGGAGTATGCTATAGACCCTCTAATGTAAATGAGGAAGAGGAGGCTAAGCTCCTGATGCAAATAGAAAAGGCTGCTAGTTTGGGTAAAGTAATGATAACAGAAGATTTTAATAAATATTGACTATGCAACAGTACTGCAAGGAGCAAACCAGAAAGAATGATATTCTGGATCTAGTGATCTCTTATGACCCAAAATGTATAGTGAATGTGCAAGTAATTGAACCTCTGGGTAATAGTGACCATAATGTTATATCATTCAAGGTCTGGTACAAAAAACAAATGTACACTGGGGCAACAAAAACCATGAATTTTAGAAAAGCTAACTTTAGTGCATTGAGGGCTGCCCTTAAGAGCATATATTGGGGCATTATGTTTTCAGCTAAAAACACAGAACAGAGAAATGGTTGTCTTTTAAAATTATATTACATTGTTGATGTTAGATGTAGAAGAATAACCCTATATGGCTTAATATAGAAGTAAAGAAGTTAATAGGAAATAAGCACATTTAATGAATATAAACACTATAATAAATGTTGTAAAACTGCAATCCGGAAGGCAAAGAAAGCAAATGAGGAGTTAATTGCGGCTGGAGCTAAGACTGAACCC